>JALHBZ010000205.1:0-57657 GCA_024340015.1 Tolypocladium ovalisporum | reverse complement strand
CCCCCCCCCCCCCCCCCCCCCCCAACACCGTACCCCACCTTTTCCATCACAGTCTTTTACCATGGCACAATCGATCTTCTCGGCCGCGACTCCAAAAGATCTTGAAGGGCTGTCGGCAGAGCAAGGAGCGCTGAGGGTACCCTTGCAACTCGCCTCTAGGGAGCAGTCGAGTCCGGCAAGCAGATGGTCCCTTCGGCATCTAATTGCTTATCGCCTGCTGGTTGAGTCGGAGACAGACTTTCTGGTGACGTTTCAGGCGGAGCATGACGCACAATGTCCGGCCTGCAACACTCCACACGATGACTTGCCGCAGACGTTGGATCGCCGAGGCATGGTGGCTCTCACGCAGGATCCCTGTCCCGCTGACCTTCTCAACGCGACAGAGGCCGAGCTTATGAGGCTTCCATATGGATCCTTCTGGCTCGCCCTCGCTCGTGCGATGCGGCCTGAGGACACCGAACCGAGACACTTTCCTCAACGCGACAGGACAGACGTGGAGAGGCCAAGTTTCGTCAATTCTTCGACTGCTATCGTGGGTTCCTCCTCGCCGACGAGGCCCTCCTCCTCCTCGTCCGACTTTGAGATGAGTACAGTGAGTATCGACGAGGACGAATACGATGCTCGTCGAGGCAAGCCGGAGGATGTTACTGTTCACCTTGCCATGAGCTTTCTCCAGCATGCCTTATACATCTGTCTCCTGCAGGACTCGGAAGGTTTTAGTGAAGTCCGAGCACGTGTAGAGCGCCAACGCTCACATGTGGTCAACAATTCTGGCCAGATCGTCGCAGAGGATGACGGCGGAATTTGTAGAATGACACGACAGGCTGTAGGCTGGACAATGACACGCCCTTACATTGCCTTACTCGAGGCAAAGCGGGCTTTCAGACATGTCCGGGTCAATAACACGACAGGAGAGGTCAAGCCGATCGTGTCGAATGAAGTTCTGGCACAGTGCCTCGGAGAAGCAGTTGTGACGTGGATGGCTAACCGGCGCTCGATCGGACAAGAGTCAGAGCCAGCCTTTTCTTCTTTCTGCTCCTACTCGTTACATTCTCGTACTGACTGCCACTCGTTGCGCAGCATTTTTCTCATTGCAGCATCCAATACCTTCCTGCGATTCGTACATTTTCATTTCGGGTCACACTACGCTGAATTTGTCGATGCTACCAATTTGACGGCTCAAGAAGCGCTCGTTGCAGATATTAGCAAGGATACGTGTGTGCATATGCAATGCTCGAAGTGGTTCAATCTACAATCAGCTCAGGGACGAAAAATCGCGCTTTGTCACGTATTGGGGCTTCTACGATGGCATGACAACGCTGATGAGTCGAACGAAATAGGAAGCACTTCGACCACTTCGAGTAACAGCGACATCGGCATGGATTAGATAATTGGCGCAGGGGACAATTGCTCTTGGTATCTTTTGATACTGTACGTACTGTACTGTATCACAGGACGCACTTCAATCCTCCATTTTATGACCTATATTTGGGTCAATCTCTGAGTCTACGACGAAGCTACTAAATGACTCACCTGTCAATGTACCCCAAGATGCTCTCTTTTTAATGTCCTTAGAGACGGATTCGTTCTTGGCACCAGCATTCAGGGCATTGATATGAGGTAGACCCTTGACAACTCCACGCGCTGATGGTCGCGTCATAGTGCGCAAGAGCCTCGCTGAATAACTCTGTTTTATGACGTATCCCAACACGTCTCCAATACGCTCGGTCCTTCGGTCGATACCGAGAACAGTCGCAGCAGCGCGCCCAAGACCTCATTAAGCGGCCGTGGCAGGTTCGCGGTGGTATCAAAGCTAGCAGGTGAAGCATTGCAGGGCATTTCAATCCTTCGGCGCGATGTGCTGTAGCACTTGGAACTACAATACTTGCCAAGGAGGAGATTGAAAGTAACCTCTTGCAAGTCAGTGCCAGGAAGAGCTGATCAAGTGCAGCAGCGTGCTGCATAATCTCAAGCAGAATTTCGATCAATAGAGCGAGAAAAGCGGACGACTGTGATAGTGGTGCCAGTGTGTCACGGAGCTATGACCTTGTTAAATACTGAAGAGCAAAAGCATGCCTTTGGTTGGAGCGCCAAGCAGCATAGATGAGCATTCGAAAGAGCAGTCCTCTTCAGCTTGATATAGCGTAGGCAGAAGTGCGTGGATTCTCGTTACAAGATCAGAAATCAAGTCTTGTCTTGCCTCTTCAAGGCTATCTATAGAGAAGGCCAATTTCTTGAGTGACCAAGCATTCCCCCTGTACTTACCAGCGATGTGCGCCAGTGGTGGGAAGCCCATGTCGGTTATCGGACCTCGAGCGAGAAGTAGGATCAACCTTGTCAGTCGTCGGAACATTTGTCTCTCCTTGAATACGCAGGATACGAAGTCGGAGAAGTAGTTCACTCCCGTAGCATGAGGGAAGACGGTGGTCTAGGTTCTCGATCCAAGTCCGCGCGAAAAATTCCACCGTCCCGTGGCATTTGTAATAATCAACAACCGCTGCAAACTTGGCAAGATCCTCAAGATTGAGCTTTCGAGGTAAATCTCGGGTTCGGCCGTGAATAATGTTCATGACCCGTCGTAGCGCCTCGAGGTCCCAACTCTGGGCAGGAACAACAAATTTATATCCAGCCTTGGGTCTGGTCTCCACGTAGTTCGACGCCAGGCATCCTTGAAAGAAAGAACAAGCAAGTTCTAGATGTTTGGACGATATCCGCATATGTACCTCTATTTCTTCGGTCGATGGCGTACATTCCGCGGTGCACTCGACTACGCTTCGTTCCAAGTCAGCAGTCGAAGGTGCCACGTCGACTTGCAATTCTCTCTCGGGTTCAACTGCTCTCTCTTCCTTCGAAAGCGACTTCAAACAGGCGAGTGACATTGTCAATCCAGGAGTCGCTCGCTGAACCTGGATTCTAGCGACCGATGCTGCGTTAGATGATCGGGCCAAGCAGGACCCATATGGCCTACGGCAAACGAAGTGTTTGGGTGCTTCAGAACAAGAAGAGTGTCGCCATCTCCGTCGAGTCCTCATATGCTGCCCCCATGGCGGGTTGGCTTGGGCATGACGCGGCTGGGTTGTGTCTGATTAGCGTTGCCGAGCAGGTCCCACCTGGGCACAGGATAACCTACGCCCGAGAACTTGAAGGAGGATGCATTGAGGGGTAAATACTGGTACGATTCGATGTACTTCCACGCAGCGATTCCATGAAATGGTGGCGTGGGGATTAATCGGAGCGCGGATGTACTTGTGGAACGAACTTAAGGTACAACTTACATCTAGCTCGCACTGACGTTGTGGAATAGCCGTTCCTTGGTCAGCTTCATATAGCTGCAGATACTTTGGAGTACCTTACTGTGTCAATCAAAGCCGCCTTTAGTGGTGCACTCGCACTAAATTTCCATCCACTTTTGACTGACCGATGAACAACGAAGTAGCTAGCAGTACCTCAAAGTACCCACCATGCGCTGACAGAGAGAACTTAATCTGCACTAGAGGAAGCTACGTGGGGCATGAAAACCGTCTCGAGGACGGCACCGATCGGGCAGGAGGAGATGGCATTTGGGAACACAACCTTGTAGGATCTCTCAACTTCTTCGCGACTCATTTTGACAAGCGCTGCTAGATCGTCGTCCAAGCCGTCAGGGCACTCCTGCGCTTCAAAGAGACGCAGATGCCAATGTGGACATACCCCTTCTTCTTCACTGTGCCGAATGCGTCACCATTAACAAACCAAAGACCTGTACATTGTTGCCTTTTCTTACAAGCCTCGTAGTATTGGGTACTTGGGTCGGGTGCATTTAGCCAGCTGCTGATTTGGCTTGAAAACCCCTCCGCTTGCACGGGAATGAGCACAGATGATACAGTTCACGGGGGCATTCCCACAGGCGCAGCTAACAGATCCCAGGAAGATCCTCCTGGCACCTGACGCGGACGCTACCCTGCGACCGCCCTGGATCAGCCGAGAGCGCCCACGTCAATCCTCCTGTGCCCGAGTACGTGACCCATGTGCGTTTTCTCAATGTTTGCACCTCGCAGGATCCGAGTGTAGAGTGCTTCGAGGAACCTGATCGGATCCTGCCCGGGAAAGAAGTCCATCGGGTCCTGCGTGGTCCCGATCACGGCCTCGGCGTTACCTCGCACCACCGCACCGCGGACGGCGGCGTACTCTTCCTCAGAGGAGAAGTACAGCTGGCCCGCGAAGAGGTTCAGTGTGGTAATTACGTCCCTCGGCACCGTTGTGCTGGGCGGCTCGGGGACCATGTAAAGGTCCAACGCGTCCAGCGGGCGGTGGCCGGAGTTGGAGCGGGGCGAGTAGAGGTGAAGGGTCGCATGCTCGGACTGCCGCATGATCGGCTGCAACTCCTGGGCCTCGAAGGGGCTGATCACGATGGCACGCGTGGCAACACCCGGGCGTGGACGGCGTGGGCCGGTGAGGAGCCACTGCACGGGCCGCTGGTACGAGTCCGACACGAAGCCCCGCCCTCCTGAGGCGTCCTCACGGACGCAGCGGGCAAAGTCGACAGACACTAACAGCCGCCGGGGGCACCTGGACAGGTCGAGGTAGCCGGCCGCGCTGGTCCGGGCGAGGGCCTGGAACGCACCCAGACACGCGTCAGAGTCGGTGGACAGGACGCCGGTCCGCGCGAATCCCTGTAGGTCCCTGTGGAGACGGTGAGGCAGTGCCTCCGCCGGCGCCGGTCGCTGGATCTGGCGCTCCTGCTCCTTCTCCGGGGCGAGCTCGCGTTCCTGCTCCCCGTGCAGCCCGTCGTCCACGTCGCGTCGGCCGCCGAACAGCCGCAGCCTCTCGGAGATCGGACCGCCCGGCCAATCGGGCCTGTCGGGGTCCCGGTCAGCGCGTCGCGGCCCGTAGCTCGCCTCCAACGACCGGGCCTCCTCCTCTAGGAACGCCTCCGCCCGACCTTTCGACATCGTCGCCGGCTCGTCCCTGCCCGGCGTGGGCCAGAACCCCCGCTGGGCCTCGTGCCGCCGCCCCTGGGCCGCCCACAGATCGAGGCACCGGTTCGCGTCAGCCCAGGTCTCCCCCACGGCCCACTCCAGGATGCCGCAGATGCTCATTCCGGCCGTCCCCCGCTGGATCCTGGCCTTGACCTCGCCGGGGACGCAGAACACGACGGACTGCCCGCGGCCCAGGCCCCTCATCCTCATGCACGCTGCGCAATTGTCAGTGGGCGGGTTTCTTCCTGTCCGGGGTACTCACCTTGCACGAGCCTGTCCTTTGTCAGGCGCGCCCCCAGCGTGACCGCCGCGCGGTAGTTCTCGGGCAGCCTGAGGTCGGTGCCCCGAGTATGCGCCTCGTCGAGGAAGACGACGCAGAGGTCCAGCTGGGTCTCGAAAGGGGAGGCCTGCAGAGGCTCCACGTGGCCAGCACGGTCGACCACGCAGAGCTGGTCGCCGTCGTCGAAAAAGACCGCCGCGCTGGTACCGTGGGCCGGCAGCCGCTCCAGCCACTGCTGAGCGACCGCCGCGTTGTTCAGCTCCAGCACCTGCGCGCCGACGTCGAGTATGACACGCACGGCCGGCGTCATCGCGGTGACGGCCAAGAGCAGAGCCTCCGCGTCCGACGTGCCGTCCTCCTGGTCCGGCATCTCGGTGACGCCGTTTTCCGGCTGAAGGAGGTGGTGTAGAACTAGTGCGTTTGTGTGTACCTGGCTGTCCATGTCGCGCTGCTCGACAGCCAGCGGCAGGAGGACGCGTGCGTCGTTGGTCCCGCTGAACCCCGTCATCGCATGGCGCTTCGGCTCGCCGATGTCCCAGCCAGACGCCGACAGCTTGAGCGGGAACTCCCTGAGCTCCTTGGGGAACACGACGTGAGCGAGGTAGTAGTCGACCGCGGCCTTGGCGTGGCGCAGGCACGGGAACAGCTTCCGGACGCATTGCTCGCGGTCCTCGAGGTTGACGCCAGTGATCTGCCGAAAGGACGCCGGCAGTGCGTCGGCGTCGCGCACCCAGAGCGCGTACTCAACCTCCGCCTGGTCGGAGCTGCTCACGTGGCGCAGCGCGAGGAACAGCTCCCCATCCGAGAGCCCCTTGTAGTAGTAGCACAGGATTGTCTTCACGATCACGACGTCCGGCTGGCTGAACTCGGACCGCGGGGCCGGGCTGTCCTTACCTCGGTACGGGACCGCGAGCCTCGTGGGCGGCCTCCTGCCGTCGTCCAGGCCGTAGTCGACCCTCCATCGCTTCCGCTGGAGCGCGAAGCCCAGCACGCCGCCCGCGACGAGCCCCCGCAGCAGGTGGAGGGTGTCTGACGAGCTGGCGAGCGGCCCCTCCCTCATCAGACCCTCGACCATGTCAATCTGCGCCTCGCTCATCTCCGCCTCGGAGATGTAGGCGCGCACAACCTCCCGCGTCTCCTGGGGCTGTGCCGCAACGGGGAACCCCGTCAGCCCATCCTCGCATATACGCTGGGCGAGCGTTGCCAGCACCCACTGCCGCGCCGCCACCGTCAGCAGTCTCGTCCGGGGAAAGGACCCGCGCGGCCCCGGCCTCCTCTCGACGTCTGCGGGGACCTCGCCCTGCCCCTCCGAGATGCACGACCGCAAGAGCCCGAGGACCTCCTGGGTGCGCGACCACCTCTCCGGGCTGTGGTCGACCGGGCGCTGGGCACCCATGGTGTAGACGAGCTCGAACTTGACGCTGAACGTCTCGTCGCTCTCGTCCACGATGTCGCGGGCGTGGGCGTCGAGGAATGCCTTGGACGCGAGGAGGGCATGACCGACTTCCGCCTCGTCTACGATTATGCGCTCGGGGGCCATGAGCCTGAACGAGAGGATGTGCTCCGGCTGCACCAGCAGGACGCCCCCGGCCTCCATGCAGGTCTCGAACATCTGCTGCACCGCCCGTGTCCCCTCGACGCCGAGCTTCACCCCGCGCGAGAACGGCATTCGGAACACGGGTCTGCCGAGCATGCCTCCTAGTTTGGACACCAGCATCGAGAACATCTGCATCGACTGAGGCTTGGGCACCACCACCCGCACGAGGCGGCTGCCATCGCCCAGCGCGGCCGCCACGATCGGCACAATCACCGACGACTTTCCCTCGCCCATGTTGAGCTGCAGCGTCCTATTTGCGACCTGCGGGGCCCTCATCTCCGCCGCCACCTGCTCCTGCACCTCGCGGATGGTGATGTTGCTTTCGAGCTCGAGGAGCAGTGACTCTGGAAACTCGCGTGGGTCCCAGTTCGTGTGGCCGGCATTCCGCAATTCCGCCTCCAGCTTGGTGCGGCAGCCCGCCGAGGCCACCATCCGCTCGACCCTTTGTAGCGTGCTCAGCGCGAGCCCGTATCGCACCAGATAGTCCCTCCACCCGTCGGTGAGCCGCGACCATCGGTGCCGGGTTAGCTGGCCGAGGAAGAAGGTTGTCGAGAGCCTTGGCCACTGCTCTATCGTGCCCCTGCTATGGGCCAAGTTGGCCCCGACGGCATCCAGCAGGTCTGCGTGCATGCTTTCAAAATGCTGCTCGCACTGATTCCTGAAGCTCTTTAGAATCGAGGGGACGCCATCCATCTCTTTCAGGCTCTTCTGCCAGCCGTGCACCGTCAGCGACCTAAGACTCAGACGCAGGGCTTCGGCGTACTGTGTTTCGTAGTCGCTGGTAGCATTGGTGCTGACTCTGTCGACCAGATCATCCAGGTGCTCGTTGCTGCGTTGCATCTTCTCGATACTCAGCAGCCAGCCAAGGTCTGGTTCTGGCCCTGCTCTGCGCAGAATTGGCGGCGATCCCGACAATACGTCGTCACTATGGACGGCACGACTCACTCGCTTCGGCCGTCGTCCCTCTTTCACTGATCCGGGGGGGCACGGAGGCGTCGGCACGATGTCGCGGACGACGCGAGCTGACACGCAGTCGATGTATGTGCGTAGGCTGCAGTTGTTGAACCAGCTCCGGAACAGAGGCTCGACCAGCTGCACCGCGACATTGACGTCTACGTAAGGGGACCACGATGCGGATTGCGGCTCTGGTGGAAGCTGCGGTACTTCACAGGGCCACTGTTGCTGCAGGGCTGCCGTCACGCCGTCGGTCGCTTCGCCACGTTTCAAAGAGAATGCATGCTGCCGTCTCGAATTCGCCTGTGCCTTGCTCTCCCCAGGTCGTTGGGGAGATTGGGCCTCCGGAATCCACTGGAATTGCTTAAGTGCCCCCTGCATGCCGCTCGAGATCTTATTTTTAGTGGCCTTGCAACCCTCGGTGAGATGGAAAAGAGGTGCTTCGGGCAATGCTACCTCCGCCATGCTCTGTACGGTGAAGAACGACGCTATCGTGTGTAGTATCGACATGTCCGGTTCGTCGGTGTAAGAGAGGGCGCATAGCCATAGCGCTAGGTCGTGCCTGTTGACGTCGCCTCTGCGCCTGCTCAGCGTGTGGTGGATGCTGAGCCACTGATTAGCTATGAAGTCGGACGGATCCTCCAGCCACCGCCCGTCGTACGACAGCTGGGTCGTGTCGAGACTGCCGACGCCCGGCACCTCTCCGTGCTTCTGCAGGTAGTCCCAGATGTGAGCCGCCAGGGCTCCGGATACGGCATGCGTCGGAGAGTTGTCCTCGTAGATGATGGAGCGGGCGATGCCGCGGGCTCGGTCCATCCGAGGGGATCGCTGCGGGCGATCTCTGGCCCAGTACTCACGGTCGTGCTCGATGCTGAAATCTTCAGCACCAAAGCCGGACACCCTGAACGTTGAGGATCGGTTGTTATCCCTTTCAAGAAGCGCGGCGTCCATACACGGTAGGGACGGCCGTTCCCCCTTCGAACCCCCGCTGAACATTTGCATCCGGTCGCAACCGTCTAAGAGACGGCGTACCATCGTGCAGAAGTGTCCGTGCTGCGCCAGGAACCCGAGTTGCGAGGACCAGTCGATGGTCTGCATCACTCGCTCGTTCGCAGGATAGCACTGCCTGCTCGGGCTGAGCAGCGCGAGCTTCTGGAGCAGATGAAGCGACTCCTCGCCGAGGTCGAAGGACGCAACAGCTGCTGACCCCAGGATGGAGAGCGCCTGCTCGGTCCCTGTCCGCAATGTGAGCGGATCGGGGAGGCAGAACGAGGTCAGCGCGTGCATGTAGCAGAGGAGGAGCCTGGCATGGGCACTTCCGTTGTCCTCCAGCCGGCAGAGCTTAGGGTCTAGTGCGTAGATGTATGCCTTCGTGGCGGTGCCTTTGTCCGTCCAGACACGCACGTGCTCCTTTCCTTTCTGGTGCGAGACGTCTCCGGCCGGGATAATAACCGCCCTCCGGGGGTTTTCATCCTTGCTTCTCAGGACCAGCTTCGTCTCCAGGCCGAAGAGACTGCCTGCCGACTGGTTGGCGTCGATGAACATACCTCGATCCTGCCGAAACAGGATTTTTCCGTCGCCCTCTGCGAGCTCGAAGTCGAGCCGAAGCCTGGGGAGGTGTACCTTCAGAACTCTCAAGGACGTCTCTAAGGCACACTGTATGTACGGCAGGTCTTCCAGAGGCTGAAGCACACTCGCTAGGACTGCTGCTGTGGTGCTCTCCGAAGCGACCATTGCCTGATTGTGGCTTCCCAGCCGCCAACACCCTTCTCCGGCCGCCCGCTCCAGTGTCCATCCCCCGGGAGTCTGGGTCCATGGAGTGTCCAGGGGACGGAACTCGACGCGATCTTCCCCGAGATTGTACCAGTGAGCGTAGTCTGCCGTGAACTGTCGAGGGAAGTGACGATGCAGTAGTCGCGGCGGAATGAGTTCGTAGTGACGGTCGCTTTTTGACGCCCGGAGCAGGAGGTCGATGGGGGCTTCTGCGTCTCCTGTCGGGGCTAGGCAAAAGTGGAGTACGTATCCATGGTATCGGCCTTTGCTGGAGAAGCGGAAGCCCGGAATGGCGCTGGGCATGACCTCGACCGTGGAGCTGCCTAGGAGACGCTGGTATATTGCGTGATCCTCATAGTCCCTGGGCAGCCGGCCCAACGGATCCCCGTCCACGAGGAGCTCTCCACTGAGGAGATTGAAGTGAACTTGGAGCGTCTGTTCTGTGCCCGGGTTCCTGGCCCTGGTGACGATCCAGCAATCCTCGGCGTTGGTAGGCCTCGTCCATCCCTCCGCAGCCTCGAACGCGGGCCAAGCTTTGCGCACGGCATCGTCGGCACAAGGGCTGCCGTTCGCTGTGATCTGTCGTGCCATGAACTCGTAACTCTGGTAACAAATTCTCTGCCACCTATGGCGCATCATGCGTCCGAATTGGTCGGTTGTCAGGCCTTGCCTCTCCTGTATCAGGATGGAGCACTGTAGCAGGATTGACGCGTTCTTGGTCTCCGCCAGTACCATCTCAGATATTCGCCGGTCCAGGTCGAACGAGCTGGAGCAAATCAGAGCAACGTTCACGGCCTTGGCGCGGATTTCAGAAATCTGCTCAGCTACTTCGGTGCTGGTCGCTCTGTCTCCCAACGTGTCGAGCCACGAGACGGCGATGGCCCGACACCTGACCAGAAACGTGAGGCATCGGCTCCTGACGTGCTGGTTTGTGTTGAGCGATGTCAGACGGCATGCCAGGGTTATGGAGCTGTTCAGCGCTTGAGCGGCCTGCCAATTTCCCTCCCACCTTTCTGCGGCAATCTCGAGCCCGTCGATAAGTGCATGGCAGAAACGGTCTTCTCCAACTACAGAATGGCTCGTCCGTAGCTCATTAAAACCGTCTGGTGGTCCCGCCTGCATGATACATTGCAGAATTGTGAGAGTTGTTTCCAGCATCTGTGGGTCGACCTCTGGGGCGTGCGTCTGTACCAAGATGTTATGCCATTGTATTTCGTTACCTAGGGGTAGAGTGCAGAGTGCCTTGTACTGGATGGTGCTCATGTGATCAGGGCAGTCAGACTGGCTTGCTATGACTTCATTGGGGGGAAGGCCCGACGGCTGTTCCGGGGGGCGGCTCAGAAAGCGCTGCAGTCGCCTCGAGCGTTGGGGCATGCCGTAGGTACATCGTGTCTCAAGCCAGTCTGTGACGACGAGATTCTCTGTGAAGACTCCATATTCCGTGTCGTAGTATGCACAGAGGAGCCCGTTTACTGGACAAACACTCGAATTGGTGGCGGATGATATATCCTTTTCGCGGCGGTGTGTCACCTCGTGAGGCTTATTTTCCGACAGAATCACACAGCGTTGATGGCCAGGCAATGTTCGATGGTAACGGGAGAGTCCATTATGGTCCTTCGGCTTGTAGGTAGAACGCGGTCGCCTTTCGGTCTCCATCTTGCATCCGAGAACGTCGCAGAGCACGTAGAGACTCACATCACGCCAGTGCCCAAACGACGGCGGTACCTGAAGCTCAAAGACTGTGGACTGGGCAGCCAGTGAATCGGAAGGCAAAGGCCACTCATAAATGTCGATCCCGAGGGAGTTTGCATCCCTGCGATAGCCACATCTCTCGCACTTCGGGCTGTGCTCGAGCTGGTATTCCTCCGTCCGCCAGTCGAAAACTTGGGAGTACTGGCATTGGCTAGCACCATGGAGCCTCATCAGATCATTGTACCGGTTCTTGAGCTCTCGAAACTCTTCGAGCTTGTTTCGTTTCTCTATCGCTGCATCGTGCTCGATGCGGGATAGGAGTTCTTGATGATCCGTGGACCGCTTGAACCACTGCACGGAAAAGCTGTCCTGAGTTCCGAAGTGGGTGAAGACACGAGGCGCGCTGTGACGCGAACTTTGGTGACGGTGGTTGAGGTAGGTCTCGATGTCCTTCAATCGACGCATTTGATGCCGGGAGGATAGAAGCAGGTTTTGGAGCAGCTCTGAAGGTAGACCAGGATCGTACATAGAAAGCAGCGGGCAGGATTTAATAGCGGCTCTGTCGCAAGCGACCCATAGCTCGATGATTGTCAGAGTCATGACAGACACAGCCTCGGGATTCTCCCCAAGCTGATCCTTGACAAGCCTGTGATAGTCGCGGATCAAGTCACTCAAGAGTTGACAGGTTCCTTCATCAGACAAGTTGAGCCCAATCCACTCCTCCAGGTGAGAAGCGACCCACTTCTCTAAAGCGATCGCGGTCAATGTGCCATCCCCATCCCGTATGGTCGGGAGGCTGGCGGGCAGATAGCCTGGGAGGGTATCGTCTGGCGAGAAAGAGCCTGCGATCCTTGCGTCATCGCGAGCGGCGATGCCCTCCAAGAATCGAGATAGGCCTGGGTTTGCGTCCACCGTGTCTGCAGCGAAGTCCAGAGTCCGGATCCTTGAGATTTGGAGATCGAGGGTGCCTTGCCGCTGGATATCTTCCCATCTGTCGTATAGAAGTGAGTTGACACGTGACATGGTCTGACAGGCGATGTCGGTGCTGCCCCCGAGCTTACGCAGTCGCTGAGAGAGCTTGGCATTCATTACCAAGAGCAGGTCGCTCGGAAGAGACAAGACGCGAGCCCTGTCCGCCATCTCAGCCATGAAGAATACCAGGAAACGCTTATAAAGTCTCGAGGAGCCTGTCTTTCGGTTCGTGTTGAGCTGCAGGACCACACGAAGCATCAACCACAGGGGCGACCTTCTCCAAGGCAGGAGGCTATTCTTGTAGAGAACTTCTTCACGGGTATTTTTGCGGATGGTCATGACAGGTTCATCACGCGAGCCTTCCAGCGCCCTCAGATAGGACATCAAATACTCAGTGATCATGCTTGGGCTGGTAGTGTCACGGTCTTCCTCGTGCATCTCGCCAGCTTTTCTGACGAGGGGCTGGGTACCAGGAGTACGCTGGTGACTCATTTTGGCAATGGTTCGCGCAGTTGCATCAATTGCCTGATCATTCTTGAGAACTGCATCGTCCAAGTAGAGCGCGAAGGCAGGGAAAGAGCGGCCGAGCCTTCCCGTTGTCGAGACTACGTCCTCGTTGCGTGGGGACAACTCAAAAGGCTCCATTACGACTCGCCCATCGATCTCGGAGACCAAAAGCCCAGCATTCTGAGCGGCGACGTAAATGGAGAGTTGTACACCTGAGGCCTGGTGAGCAATGGACTAGGCGCGGCTAAAGGCATGAGGTTGCACCTTTATGCACCAATCGTTGAAGTCCTAGCCTAAGTTCTTCTTCATTTACCACAAAGGTCGACCCAGCGACCTCGTGTAGCCGGGTCATGATTCTCATCGTGTCGACAGCACCAGCCAGCCCCTCCGCCGCAGTCGCATCCTGAGTCACGAACCTGGCGAGGCTGTCGGTCGCAGCGCTTAGTAACTTTCTGTCCAGCTGCGGGCTGCTGTCGTTTTTGCTGGGAAGATGTGGGGGCAGAAAGACGTGTCGGATAATGTACAGAGCTTCATCTTTGTCGAGGGTGGTGCTGTGATGCATTTTGGTGCTGATGGGAAGTGGATGTTGTCCTGAACGATAGACGGCAGTCGACTACCGCAAACCAATGCTGCTCGGGGTTTTAAAGTGCTTCATCCCACAGGAGCTCTCTTGCAATCTTGCGGGCTTCCCTTGTCTCATTTCGTCAAACCTTGTTCCGGAACCGGAAAGTGTTCGGATGCGTCCCTGCACATTCCAGGCCCTTAGTAGGATGCCCGCGCCATATGTTCCTTGTATTTCAGACTAGAATCCATAACATCCCCAAGACTTTGACGCGTGTCTTCGGTTCGACGATCTGTCCTTTAAAGACGAACGGGTGAGTGTCCAACTTGTAAGCTTTGCGGGTGAAGTGGATGATGGACGTCATCTCTGCTTCAAACGTTGCTCCGCTATGCCGCTCCCAGTACAGCGCTTGATTGATGATGGCCTCGATACCGGCGCGGTTGCTCTACGCTGTCGGGCCAGTGACCCAGGCTGTGTAGTCATCCACAAACGCTACCGAGCCACCGTAGCAATCGATCCGCTGCTGCACGAAATCCGCGTTAAAGAAGAGAAAAAGGACGGGCGACAATGGGGAGCCCTGCGGCAAGCCCGCTTGCGGAAGAACCTGTGCGACTGTTATCTACCCGTTGATCTGTAGCGTGGCCGTGCGGTTAGAACAGATTTCTTCCATCCACCGTAGCAAACCCTCGGGGAGGCCGCTCGCCCTCATGCGTTGGATGAGTCTGGCCTTGCACACCCCGTTATTCGCTCCTTTTACGTCAAAGCTGACCAAGCTCAAGATCCGCCGACCACGCCAGGCGTGGTAAATCTGTTCTTCTAGTAGCAATTGTAGCATCAAGGCTTGAGATGGTCGGAAACACAGGGAGAATAAGAGTCTAATAAGGGCTAGAACCAAAGGGTTGGAACCAACAAAAACATGGTCTTGCCATGCTTGTCTGTTGTATGGCTTATAGTGCATCTGCTCTTCATGTGTCGGCCAGGCACTTAAGCCCTTATTCGATGGAGCTCGCATCTCAGGCACCAGAGGTAGAGCGGTACCCAACGCAGTGTAGCACGCTTCTTTGCCTTGGACGGGAAATCTTTTCAACTTGCACAAAGGGATGCATGCATGACTTAAATATAGGGTCCAGTCAATTTGATACTCAAGCAGATCCGTTACAGGCGGGCATATGCGTGGAGGGATCTCGATAGTACACTGCGCCTTCGTCGCTTCAGCTAGTGTTGCAGTGCCATGATCCTCAAGCAGCTCCTTAATGCCCGAATAAAACGCTGCGCTACGCCAGGTAGCACCCATAGTCGGGCATAGAAGCTGAGCGTTTTTGTCTTCGTAAACCAACTCCAGATCAAGCCCCACGGTGCAGCGTGAGATCGCAAGCCAGCTCGTAATGCGTCTCCTGGTGGGATCTTTCTACCTTCGAGCAATGCCAACGACCGTACTCCATGATGGCATCGTCACAGTAATTTAAATATCCTTAGTACGAGTGACTTGCTGACCAAGAAATAATAGCTTGTTGTAGGTCAACGTACCCTCGTAACAGGACTGCATCTAAGAACGAGAATTTTCCATCACGTCACCATAACAAAACGCGACTCATAGCGAGGCGGTTGACTTACCCAGCAGGAACAGTTTAAAGCGTCGGGAAGTCGTCTGGGTTACGGAGACGGATCTGCCTCGTTAGGGCCATGGCTTTTTAGCAAAGCGAGCGCTTACGACATGGAGTCCGGGGAGGCGCGGGTGTGTGTGTGTGTGTGTGTGTGTGTGTTGACGAGCGGTGATCCCAGCTCAATCACGATCCATCATCGGCATCCAAGACTTAAGACACTGGTTCACATGGAACATTTGAAAGCCACTTTCTTTTCAGGACCAACCGAGAAGCTTTGCAACAGGCCAAAGGCAAGGAATGCGTCTTCGCGTCAATCCCTTCACATTCTCGAATCTGGGACATGGCCTAAAGTAAAATGGACATTTACGCTCAGAAAAGGAATGGGGTCATGGTCCGCATTCGGAAGCAAAATATGATTTCTGACTTTGAGCTTGTCGAGAAATGATCTTTGAAGATCAATTCCGTTGCCTGCCTCTACCCAGAGGCTACTTGGGACGTAATAGCTTGTGATACCCAACAAGGATCAGCTGCCGCTCTCTCGAGGTCATCGCGGTGAGAATATGGCTTTCTAAGATCTCCCCGGCTTCTTTAAGTGATGCTGATATTTGGCTTGAATGGCAAGTCTCTCGAAAGGTTCACTGAGCATAGCGCGGAACCATCCGCCTCGATGGCTCGAACGAATCGTCTTGTACACCTCCCCAGATGTGCAAGCACGGCTGGGCCGCGGAATTGTATACGCCCTCATCGCATCTCAAATCTCATGGCCGAAGCCAGAGCTGGGATGCTTTTTTTTTTTTGGCCGTTAAGGCCGACTTTCTTCCTGTCGGTTGAGCCCAGAGGCGTTTGTAAGGCTTAAAGTAGTCGTCTTCCGGAGAGAAGTCAAGTTCGGAGATATCTCTCCACAACCCAGATACACCACTGTATTGCTTCGAAACAATCCTGTTTGGCGTTAAGACATCTTGCTTGCCTCGTGCTTGAGCTTATCAATGCTGGTCCAGAAGTCGTGACTGGGCTTTGTCCCGTTTGAACTTCGGGATAGAGAAATAGAAGATTCGCATCCATGCTTTATGCGCGAGCCAAGTCTTTCCGTGTTGTCTGCGGGGATTCACGTCTTCATTGGCCCTTGAAAATACTGGCTAAGCGCATGATTGGCGACTCTGCGGACTGGGATGCGCTGTCGTGATACGTCGTGAAGTAAGCCTTGCAGTCTCGGCGCAGCAAAAGGAAGTGTTGCTCGAGATCATCATCTTTTTCCATTCCTCCGGTCTGATCGGCGCGCTACTTTTATTGCACCGGAACGTGAAGGGATGTATATTGAGCCTTAGGAGCGTGAGACAATCCAGTGCTTCTTCCAGGGGCGGCCAAAGGCTAGCGACGGAATGAACTTTGTCTGTAGGCAGCAGTCCTGATCTACAGAAGCTGCCTTTAAGGTACATATATAAATGTGTTCATGGTATGCTCTTTTCCTTCAAAGCCCTAAGCCCACTCCTTATGTCTCTTCCGATTTCGCAACATCTACCTGTACCAGCCTCTTTAGAGTCAAAGCAATAACCTTGACCAACATGCCGAAAAACGACATGACCAAGTCTGTTTCAAGCAGAATTCAGAGCTCCCAGGTACGACCATATGAGCCAGATGATGCCCCCCACAGCATGTTGCTGCTAACAACTGAAATGTAGGCTACGGGGGGTGGAATTATGTCGTCCGGCGGCTTCGCTGCCCGCGCGCAATCAGCCGGAGACCGATCCGCAAATGCCAACCAAAGCAACAGTTCTGGGACCAATGCTTCGCAGTCTGCGGGGACTCCTACCGCCGGGTCCAAGAAATAATCATCGGGAAGCCATAAAAATAGAAGGATGTACAGTACATGTTAAAGTGTTCAATGCTGGCAGAGTAGTCTCAATGAAGCGATTGGGGATCATTAAGTCCGAGCTCAAAGAGATGCGACACCCGTCGCGTGGGCTATGTGCCTCGCATGCTTATAAAGTCTCCACTCATATTGAACCGCATAGCAGGCTTGCTGGCTTGAACCCTCTCCATTTCCAACCTTGCGCCGCAGATGTATTCTGCAACTGAACGCCCGTCAGAACTCGTCTCAGAGAGGCCTTATGCCTCATTGTCGTGTCCGATCCACAGTTGACCTGATGGAGGGTTCTAACTAGACGATACAGTATACCTTGGGCCAGTCCAGCTAGGCATTTGGTCAATGTTGGAAGGGTACGGCATCTCGGCGATCCTTGCACTTTTTCGGCCACCACATGGCGCATGTAACAGCGTGGCGGTGGATCAAATGTTTCCTGCATGTGTTGACGAGGACTCATGTCGGCTGAAGGTCCCGGTAGCTGCAAGGACTGCACCAGCTTGTTCAGGCCCCAGCGCGCGAGCCTTCCTTGTAACGTCGTGCTTCTCGCCTAGATGACGAGAAACGCGGTCGGCATCCGTCTTGAGGGCGAAGCCGCATCGAGTGCAGAGAATGGCCGGTTCCGGTTCGTTGTAGTATAACCCAAGAGCTAGTAGCCGCTCACGCTCTTTGGGGGACGGCGTCCGCGGTGTGCTAGCCGCTGGCGATTGTTGCAATCGAGGTCGCTTGTCAGGTCTGCTACTCGTAGTTTGGCAGTCGCCGCGAATCGGATCGTAAGGTAGAGCTACCATTCTTATTGATCCTTTGCAGTAGTAGTACGAGTAGAGTACGCTTACGATCAGAGTACAGGTTGCGCATTACACAAGGGCGACGACGACGCGGCGCCGACACGAAAAAGGATAGGTATAGGGGGGGATCGGCCTTCTTTTATTCTAATCGGGCTGGTGGCGTCGACTGTACCTGAAAAGACTGGATCCTCATCCAATCAAAGCAGCTACCAAACGGGCCCCCCTTCTGCCAGACTCCTGACGAGCGTAATGCTATCACGGCATCATCCAAGCCGGGTAGAACCTCCAACCAATGGCATCGAGCTCGTTACCACTAGAGAAAGACCCACGGGATGCCCTTTCGATCGATGGATATTTCAAGGCTGAAGATGACCAGTTAGGGCAATGCGTCCAAAGAATGGAGGATGAGGGCGTTGCTTTCGCATCGCGGCGGGGCTTGCTGTTTTGCAAAAACGATGTCCTGGATCATCAAGTCAGTATGGAAATTCATGTGCACAACGAAGACGTGTCTGAACTTTGCCAGCGCATTCGACCGATTCTTGAATCCTCGTTTGAGTGGTCCGCGTTGGGTCTCTACAGATCTATTGGGCCGGCTCCGGACGTCTACACCTTCGAAAGCGCTCCAGACTTCGAAATGCAAACACTCATAATCATGATCTGGAGCAAAGAATCTAAATTCCATTTTTGGCCTGGCTCACATCACCATTGGTTGTTTCCCGTTGAAGCTGCGAATTCTCTATTGGCCGTTGCTCGTACACACCTTCGACGACTCGGCCTCGAATCGAAAGAAGAAACACTAGATAAAGGCGGCTTGTGAGATTATCCCTTCTCTTGTCACAATCAATGGCCTAACGTAGGACAATAGCACCATTCATGATTCTCGAGTCGCCTTCACCGTCGAAAGAGGCACAGCAATTGTATTTGCCGTGGGTACAAAGGCGGCCATGGCCGGATGGAGACCGATGGAACTCCCGGCTCGGCTCGAACATACAGTTGCTGAAATGGAAAACGCCAACTTCGTGGTCAATGTTAGATACATGCCAGATTCGGAAGCAGACACTGGAGAACTGGGCTCACATCAAAGGGGGGGAAGAGAACATCGTTAACAAAACATATTCTCCTGCGTTTGAGTTGTCCGTCCTCTTCCGTAATTCCAACTAGCCTGCCATGGTCTCTAAACTTGACGCATCAAGTATTTCCGTAGCTTCATGCGGCACCGAGTAAGGCTGAACATCGTCGAATTGTATTTCTTGTCCAGTGTCGTAACTTGGCGTTATGGTGACGTTGCGAAACATTGGCGCAACCTTCCGTACTGTCGATGAGCCCGACATTTCATCCACGTAGAATAGGTCGACAGGATGATTGCCTACTATCGCATTAGACAGATATGGCTCTAATTGCGTAGTTGAGAAACTAGAAGATCCGATGATGCCGAATTGATCGACGACTGAAAGGTCTTCGTTGAACACAGCGTTGACTGGAGGCGGATGACGTTGTGATATATGCGGTTCTGCACAGTAGCTCGGTGTTATGGTAATGTTGCGAAACATTGGCGCGATCTTCCGTGCAGGCAAGCGGTTGGAGACTTCAACCATGCTTTTAGACAATGGCAAGGTCGAGTCGGCGAAAAAGTCCACATCAGTCGTATCAACATTGCTTGGCAGTGACGGTGCCGGCGTTGCCAGCATCGTTATGGTGTTGTGGAACGAGTCCCCAAAGGGATGCATACGAGAACTTGCACCCAGGCTGTTCGCGGCTATATCTCGATGCTGACGCTGCCGAAAGGCTTGTTTCATGTCGCCGTCCGTATTTGCTTTTCGTTTCTTCCCTGACCGCATGACCGAGCAAAATTTCGCTACTTCCTGCGGTTTCTTCCGCTCCTGGGGCTTGGGGAGTGTTGGATCCATTTGACAGAGCTTATCAACGACGTACTTTCGCAATTGCGAGTGTCGCTCCCTCGTACAGTATAGTACTCCTTCGCAATGCTAGGCTTGAGGTTTTGACACTTGTGCTCAAGAAAATTGAAAGCTTCGCTGAACGGCTCACGACAGAATACGCAGATCTCGAAGCATTGAACGTCTATTGTACATTAGCAGCTGACTCCCCAAATCACAGGGAGGACGTACGCTTGCCAAAATGAGGAAATAAGCGGGCAATTCTCGTAAACGTCTTATTGCAATTCGGGTCCGGACAGTTAAAGGACTGTCCTTTCCCTGCAGGCGCAGGTGGGTCATCCTCGCCGTCGTCCCTTCCATTGTCACTATTCTCATCGTCAGGTTCAACGCCAGTGTCACTTTCAGCAGTGTTGTTCTCGTAATGGGGCCAACTGGTGCAATGATCGCTGAATGGACGACATGGCTGACTCCAGGGCACACGATGCTGGCGTGGAGGCAAATGCAGTTGAGCTTCCTGTATCCTGGTCGTGTGCCAATTCACCTCAGCCTAGAGGAAGATTGTCAGCGATTGCACAGATAAAATCATACACACTTACTTGATACAACCAAATATGTTCCCGTAAAGCGTCAAGCGAGTCAAAGGTGACATAACAAGTCTGGCATCGTTTGGCCATGTGTGATGTATCTTCCATTTTCCCTGGTCAGTTCAGAGTAGGTATGCGGATGGAACATTCAGGAAAGGCGGGTGGGGTGGGTGGTGGCGACGGAGGGCGAAAAGTGCAATTGGTTGACTTGGTCACATGCTCGTGACCACGCCTGTACCCCACTTTCCCTAATATCCCATAATAAATACCCTCATAGCACCCAAAGCAAAGACAGCTCGACTTTCCAATTCATCTGCCAAAGCGAGCTCAGGAAGATGCCACCAAAATGCTCTGAGTGCAACGATACCGGTCAAGTCGGTACATACTTGTGTCCCAAATGTAACGGGAACCAATAGGGCATAGTCACTAAGCTGACCTGATCACGGCCCATTTGTGAGGTCTTCCTCAGCCCCGTTGCTCAAATATGCACGCTAACGTGTGAGGAGACAGGCGCAATATCTCGACTGCCGAGGATAAACCAACGAAACGGCTGTCGAGATCTTCGTTGGTAAGAGAGAGAATGATGGTTACGCATCGCATCCTCTGCGCGTGGGTGTTGGCGTTGGTAGGGATCCTCTGTTAAAGGTGTTGGCCTTTTGAGTGTCCATTCCTGCCCATCACATACATGATGCCGGCTTGCATATGGGGCGTGGGAACCAGCACTCTGCACATTTCCCCTTCCGGGCCTGTACTTTAGCTGTGCACATTTCCTTCTTCAGCCACTTTTAACGACGATACCATAGCCGGCATGCTGCAGACCAAGCCGATGGCGGCCTAAGTCGCCGTTCCTTTCTCAGCTTGGCCTGTTATGAGCTTAGTAACAATCATTAGTGGACGTATGCACTCTGACGTTTCCATTTCCAGACATGTACCTTGATTGTGCACATTTCCTTCTTAAGCGACTTTTTACGACGATACCATAGCCGGCATGCTGGCAGACCAAGGCGATGGCTGCCTCAATCCCCGTGAGGCCCGCTTGGCAGGCGGCAATGGGGTGCCCATCGAGCTCTGCGCAGCCAAGGAAGCTAGATGGTTGGCTGAGCCAACCAGTAGTCCAGGACGCATGTCTTATGATGCATCTTCGAGCTCCGCCTAATGAAAGTGCTGTCGTACCTTCTCGAGCTCCTTTAACGATCCCATGCGGGACAAAGCGACGACGAGGGAAATGATCGGAGAAGAGAATGTGCAAGGGTGGGAGTGACAGAGAGGGAGGAGGGGAGGGAGGAATGATGCAGCCAGGGCGCTTTTACCACCCCCTTAAGCCCAGCTGGCAGTCTTTGACGGGTTGTGACCATTTTCTGTCTGCACTTTTCTCCTTGTTCTTCAGCCGATGGCATATTGTTTGTGATATATTTGCGGTCGCATCAGGCGACACTGCTGCCTAACCCTCTTTGGTCCAAGAAGGCAGAGACAACTATATAGCTGAGGAACCTCCCGTCGAAATTACAATGTCACTTCAACTCGAACAGAAATTCAGTCTCGCTCCTTTGCAACAGCAGTCACCGTGCACTGAACGTTGCAGGAACCCCTGCGCCCTTGATCGTTTCAGGTGAACATCTTGAGCTGACAGTTATGTCTTCTCGAATGTTGGGTTGCTTCAAGCATTGCCCTACAACTCTTTTCCTTTTAAACAATGGAGCAAAGATCAAGCTTCGCGATCTCGCGGTAAAGCGGCGCGGCAGCTACGATGTACAGTCCCAAAACGGGTTCATCCAGCCAAAAGCCTTAGACCCTGTCTCATACTCTGGTGAGAACCCGTCAGCCTACTCCTTGGGAATTTGAAAGAGCTCACAAGTCAGGCCCTAATGGAGCCTCAATGAGACCTGTGGGAGACAAACAAATCGACCTGGTAAAGACTTTCAAGGGTGATGACTTGCTCGTTTACGGAGTGCCTGAAGGTTTGCGAATCAAACAACGCTCATGGTGGCTCGCTGACTTCATGTCTAGGGACGGAACTGCCGGAAACTCTCATTTTGGTGCACGAGTATGATGACCACTACTCAATGCAACCGGCCGTGCAGATGAGTGTCAAAGGTAGACCCTTCGAACCCATAAGCGTTCATATGGCTGATTGAACCATTAGATCTGAATCACGAGTTGACCCAGTTCTATGCGACCTATGCAGCTCAATATACCAGAGAGCAGTGGTTATTCTGTTTCAGAGACGGCTGGCAATATAACGATGAGGCCAGCGACTACTACCGATACCGCCAAGACGGCACCGTGGAATGGTGCTCAGAGACCCAAGCGAGCTCATCCTCAGCACATCATGGCAAGGGTAAAGAGAAGGGCAGCTCATCCTCCTCAAAGCATCACGGGAAGGGCAAAGGGAAGAGTGGTTGGTAGGGTTGTGGTGGGAGCTTTAGTGGGGCCTCAATTTGGCCCATTGTGGCCTCAGTTTTCAGGCAGCAGCTCACTATTTCCATTCTAGCTAAAATAGGTTTGACGAGTTGCCACCTCACGTCTTCTCGCAATGTCAAGTCTAGTTGCAGTATTTAGAAGGTTTCCGAAGGACCTATTTCGTGTCAATAACGGCCCTCAAGTGCAGCTTCGAGAATGGTCCCCCAAGCGGCGCGCGTTTGACATTAAAGTTAGCGATCGATGGGTGAAACCGTTGGCACTCGACCCTCCGTCGTACCAAGGTAGGATGATTGCCCGGTGCCGACAGGACAAATCTAAATTATGGTCTACCAACTAGCACCCAATGGCGCCTCATTGCGGCCAAACTCACCGTATCAACAACAGCTCGTCTCTCGGCTGTTCAAGGGCCAGGACGTAATCATCTACTCCATACCAGCAGGTGAGCACCCCTGGCAACTCCCAGGCCGCCGAACCCGAACGGATGCTAGCTAAATAGGAAATAGGAACTCATTTACCGGAACATTTGCTCCTCGTCCATGAACGAGCCGATCACTATTCGCTTCAACCGGCCAAACCAATGAGATATCAAGGTAATCCAGTCGATCCAAAGACGACGCCGAGTCTGACAGCAACAGAGTTAAATGAAACATATTACGGATTTCCTTTGGCGCAACGCAGCTGTCTATACACGAGAGCAATGGTTGCAGGCGTACCCCGAGCCGACCGATTTCACCCATTCGAGAGGGCCGCATTGACCAGTGATGGTTTAGAGCTGGAAGAAAAGGCTCCAGGCTAGTTCTGTTGAGAACAAAGCGGCGTCTACCAGCACGCAACTGCAAACCCAAGTATCGGCCTCGGCTCATTTCCGTCCCCATATCTGATCACCATCGTCCGTCACTGCAGATTGGAACGGATGTTTGTCGAGCCACTTTTCTGCAGTCTCCTTCGTAGCACATTGATCCCAAAATTCGTCCAACGACTTGTTGAGTTCTACAGACACTTAGCATTTAATCTTCCTATGCATTTGCGTTGTTGTGTACCTCGAAGCGACATGCCATACGACGGCTGTAGAGAGAATCGGGCCAGACATTCGTTGATAAGGATCAGATGCCGAGGGATCAGCGTTCCTTGGCCATTATCAGAGATCTTCCAATGCATCGACAGATAATAATGTCAGTACCTTTGGGTATTGTAAACATGTGTGGAATATCCACCGCTTCGCCATTCTCTTCGCGATCAATGAAGTCGTCGAAGTATCTGCGAACATACTCCTGCTGGGTGAACGTGTTCGGAAACATCGCCGCACCGTTGGAGACTACTCCACTGATTAGGAGTCGTCATGAGCAACTTGACGCGAACTTACCGGAGTGCTTGTGAACGCCAGGATAGACAAATCCGTCCCTTGCTATGACAACTCCTTCGTCGTACACGTCATTAGGTCGGCTCTCGTTTTCCTCGTGATCGAAAAGGCTCGAGCCCTGTCGAGGGCTGTAGTAAGTTAGCGACGCCGGAAAGACCGAATATATCGCTTTGACGGAGAAGCAGCGCCGCTGGAATCCGCCAAACCTTGCTCCGCGAGCTTGCACAAGTGCCCGAAGCATGATGAAGTTGGTCAAACGAGACCATCGACGTGGCCAACAATTGCAGGAGAGATGCGCCATATGAAACAACCGGAGATTTGATTTACCGGATTTGTGGGCCCATCCAAACACGTGCCATGTCAGTGCCCATGGCATGGTCACGGTGACGAGGCGCCAGAAATGGACAGCGCATGGGACTCATTTGGCCGAATTTTAGCCGCGACGTACTCTTGTGATTGATTAATACCCAACAACCCCACCTCGCATCCGTCAATCACATCCCTTTAGTGCACCGAAGACTACACTTGGGTACCAACCAAGGATTGCGATCAATCAGAGCGCCGCAAGATTGGGGTACTTCGACTTACGAGCAAAACGCCCTAAGATACAAGTCGCAGCAGGTCTCAGAAGTACTTATCAGTACATTCAGTCCGTCAGAGCCTTTCCCCTGTCAAGAAGTATTCTGCAAGTCTCTGGGGCAGAATGGATCTGGTACGCAAGTGTAGTCTTCGGTGCACTAAAGGGATTTGAACGAGTTTGATCCGTCATGGTATTCCGCCCACCCAGTAGTCGTCGCGCATGTTGAAAGGGGTGGATGGTTGACGACAGGTCGCATGCTGCTACCGCGCGTCTCGCCCTGATGGCCCTGGCCCGCGAGAGGTTTCACGACGGGTAGGTACCTCAATTGGCGCCCAGCGTTGTCGCCCTTATGCGAACCCGGGCATCCAATCCACCCACCCGGCCTGTTCTCCTGGTGCGTGTTCGTCGACCACCTCGCGCATCCACTGCGCCGAATAACAAGTGGTCGTCACCGTCCAGTCTGCGATTGCTTTTCACATCAACACTTCAACATAGCAGTGCAGATATTCAGGTGGTTTTGATTTCTCTTAAAAGATACACAAGTCGCCTTCTGATTTGCCTGCCAACTCTGAGCACCCGGCCTGCCGCACGCCAATCACTGAGTGTCCATGTCGACCGACCTTGTTCCCGACAATGCCGACTAGAACTCTTGTCCGACCTGGCATCGCCCCGCTCTGCCCGTCACGGCGACACTTCACAACAGCAAGGTCAGCATCCTTTTGCATGAGAATTGAAGGCATGGTATGAAAGGACTTGCCTGTATACCTTTGCGCCGTCTAGAGTTTGCCACCGACGCCCGTGGTAGATAATTTGTAGACCGCAAAAACCGACGTCTCTCATAAGATCCCGGCGGGCTTGTGCTCCTGGAAACTTGGCGCAGGTTTTGCATGTATTCGCTCTTGTCCAGTTGAGGGACTGGCAGGTGCAAACCTTGTCACACATATTGTCGACATCGACAAGCTCGATCTGCCCGCCAAGTCGGACGAGTCCCCTGAGGTGTCTGAGGTATGTTATATAGTCTTTGGGGCTTCTGATATTCCGGACGAAGAGGTAGTCCCAGAAGAAGGTCTGAGGGTACTCCTCGATATTTCCTTTCTCGATCGTGCAATTCCTCGGCAGGTATGTCTGAAATGGCTCCTTTGCAAGGACCACCACACGCGCCGTTGGGTACTTTTGAGCGACATGTCTTCTCTATATTAGTTCGAGACCAAAGGCCAGCAGCCACGCCCGCACCGGAGAGTCTCACTTTGCCCATGTGATAGCTCCACTGCCCGTACAGAGAATATTCTTTGGCTCGTTGACGGTCGAGTTGAACCATTTCTCGTCGGCGAGGCAGAAGAATATGTTTTGTCTTTAGAAATTAGCGCCACGTCGTGCCAAGATAGTATTACTCACTGGCAATCGTCGTCCCAGAGTCGGCGTTGCACTTGGTGTTCGTCAAGGTCACTATCGGCGCCCAGTGACGTCGTGCTAGACCGTGGGGAACAGTCGCCGGCATAGCCCAAGCTCATCGTAGAGCTTGACAAAAACGAGAAACGCGCTCCGCCCGGCGATTGGCAGAGAGTACTGTTGTCGCCTTGTGATCCATGGTGCAAGTCAAATACCTGTGGCCAAGGTGTCGAAGTGTAGTCAGGCTCATCTTCGTCGCTTGCGATTGGAGATGCCATACTCTCTTCGACATACTGCGTACGTTGTAGCCTTGTGTTGGTGTTCAAGTCGCTCTCGCTGGATATTGTTAGTCGCGTTGGTGCGGGCAGGGCCGTGAAACTCTTACCGCCTAGCACTGCTTCTTATGCCGAGGCAGTTACCGAACAAAACCATAACTCTCTTCAGCCTCCCCAGTCCTGTCTACGACAGGTACCAATATGAGGTAATGTTGCCCTTCATTGTATGTTGTACCGCCTCTTTGGGTAAGTAAGCCTCCCAGCCTCGTTCAATTCTCTTCGCTCGGCGTCGGCGAAGTTCTCATGCTTTTGCCCGCAGAAATTTTCGCATGGCGTCTTCTATCTCTTTACACCTTTCCAGCAAATCTCGCTCGCATTCCTAGTGTTCTCGATCTATTTCTACAGTACGAGCACGATGAGGAGGCGTCGTTCGCGCCAGAGCGAGTCTGCTTTGAGCACATGGGGTACGGGACTGGCCTGGAGAAATTTTGGTGCTGTGCCGGGTGTCTTCCGTTGATCATTGATAATTCTCAGCGCCCCTTTCAATTCAATTAACAAAGTCTGTTTCACGACACAATACCAGTGTGAGATGAGGACAAGGCGTTGGAGCCCTTTTGGAGGGAAGGGGATGTAACAACGGTATACGCTGGACTCGAGTACCACTGGGCCCACGACCCTTCCGCCCCGTCGCCCTTCATTAACGACTGCTATGGGCAAGTCACCCCCGAAGTTGCCGCTAAGATCGAATAGAATAGAAAAAGCAATCGTCTAACGAGGAAAGGCATATACCCGAAGCGAAGTCTGGGGTACACCGAAATCTCCTGACCTCCGGGCCGAGAGTGTATATGGCCATGGCATGGAGCAGAAAGCAAAGCTTGACACGGTCCAACAACCTGTTTAGACTAATAACTTCATCCCTCAGCCATTTCAGAGGGTCAGTTGTCCGAGGTAGCAGCGTATCGGCAGGGATCCTTGCAGAATGAGTCTTCGCCGGTCAGAACCCCGAAACGTGCTGCATATACTAAAGCATCCCCATTAAAACAAGCCAGAGTCCTGTACTCGTCGGACCCATCGATTTGTTGTAGCAGAGGCCGTTGTTCGGATCGTGGCACTCGACGCGAAAACCAATGGCGACTCGCATTGACATTCATCATTGAAAAGTGGGAAAGATGGCCAGATGAGTTCCAGGGCCAATGGCTTGAGATTTATCCCATAGAAGGAATCAGAGCTCCAGTATGTTGCGGAGCCGTTTCAGAGAGATCACGAATTTGGAGTGGAAGCAGTCCAGGTCGGATTTTCGGTAGCTTTTATGTTCTTAGGTTATAAGGCGTGGGCCCAACGCTCCTTTGGGTACGTGCCCTCGACCCAGTTGCCGTAGCGACCGACTTGTCCCTACGGTTTCGCGTTAGGCTACAACCGAGTCATCACAAGGTAAGGCAGGTCTCCTCCCTTGGCTGAGCCTGGGGAGTGTGAAGGGGCCGCCACCAGAGCAAAGAGGCAAAGAAAGTATAACTTACAGTGCCCCAACCCACCTTGGCTGAACATTCCCACCGAGCGCAGTAAAGCATTTAGGTCCGGTCCGAAGTCAGATGCTTCCCTCACTCTACCCTACAGTGATACACGGCTAGACTCTTTGATACGTTCGGGGGCTCTGAGTTAGGGTTCACACTACCTGCCCACGATGAGTATTTGAGTTCCACAGTGTCCACAACTGAGAGTGGCCGGTTTCGGTGACTGGCGTCCGAATGCCCACAATCAAGTCCACGTTCCATCGCATTGTCCCGAAGGCATGTAGGACAGCACGCGTCCGTCCCAGCCGTAATAGCACTTACCCTCGGCGCATCGAACGACCTTGATGTACGTAGTAGCTTGTGCTTTGGCCCGTGGGGAGACAGTTCGGCAGTCTTGTGTTCACCTCACCACTGAATAGCGCAAGCAACCCAGCCGCTTTCTCCAAGTACATCTCAATGAGCATACATACCCGGCGCGTCCTTGGACACATGGTACGCTACCGACAGCACGGAGCTGTGGAATGTGCCAGGATTCATTTTCGTGTGGAGGAGCTTGTCAAAATCGTCATCATCAAGCACGGTTGTGAAAGTTCCTTCTTTGGTCGTAATGGTACGCACTTTGGAACTGGCCTCGTCCTGGTGAGTAGAGGACGGAAGCGACAACCTAATGTTCTGCTTTGTCTCTCCCAACATCTCCAGTGCTGCGATGTGGCTCGTGTCCAAGACAGCAACCGGCATTAGGGCCTTGTTGCCTTGGCCTTCGAGGCACTAACCTTATTTCACTGTACATCGCCTCATTCAGGCGCTCAGGCGCTCGCAGAGGGGGACATGGCGAGACATGGATCAGCGTCACCAGTTGCCGCAGAAACTCTTACACGTGCGCCGTCGCGTATGAAGACCTGCCGTAGACCAGCCCTCTGCTCGATTTGCCGGAGCAGGGCATGCTACGTGCCGTCGAGGATCTCGACGTTCCTCTAGTCCGTAAGCCACAAGCCGCCGTAGTCGTCGAGGTCCAGGTCGTCGTGTAGCCTCTAAGGCTCGATTACGGCGCTCCGACCTCGTGACAGATAAGAGTGACGTAGAGGGTACGGATATTGCGCTAAGCGCGCTATCACGCTTGTCCTCGTCCTCGACCTCCTTACCATTCCCGTCCTCAGCGCTTCCGTGCCATTTATTGCTGCCCGGGTCCCGCGCAAGTCAAACTTACGGGTCCCCTTACGCCTATTAGGCTCCACCCGGGTGCGGCCCTGTGGCTACCCCTACAAGGCAAAATCTACATATCGCAGCCTAATTTCTGGGTGCCGGATAAATCCTTGCAATAGTATACTTTTATTCACTGCTCAGGATCCGCGAGAAGCGCTTGTTGTGCCTGCTTAGCTCTATCCTGAATCTACTGCCTTTGTCTCCAATGGCAATCGAAACTGATGTCCCTAACCGCGATACAGTGTTTCATCATGATCGGATGAGATCCTCTCACGCATTGACGGAAAAAGCCCTCTCCGTGACACTACCTACTGACTTTCATCCGAGGCGTTTTCTTCATTCTTCGGCTCTCCCGACAGTGCACTGCCAGGAGAATGATGGTTTATTGTCCTCTGAACACCATCGTGCCCGAAGGTGAGAAGTATATACGAGACGATAACTGCGCATAAATCAGGATTGTTCTCTAAGTATTGAGGTCGACTAGTTACATGTATCTTGGCGTTGATGATCCATGGACTTTATCACAGCCCGGCTACACCCTTGCATGTGTTCTGCTCAGCATGACTTAAGTTACTCTCATCCATCTGGTCCAAATGGCTTTCATCCTCAACGCGATTTCTGCGCATTTCCACGGATCCTACGAAACATCCGAATGAACAACCCTCTTCTCAATCGAACGTCTCGGTCGTCCAGTCGTTGTCTGAGTCTATCCTACAAAGCTCTCAGGTTTTTGTCCGCTGGCTACGAACGCGTTAGATGGGAAATTGTAACGGCAGCGTAGTGACCGTACCGCAATTGGGTCTGGCTTCTGGGTTTCGGTATGATTGGGGGCTGTTCCACACCAACGAACTCTTCGATGCAACAAGTTCGCTCACGACAATTGGCTTGCTCCTCGGGGTTTTAGACATCTGTCTCAAGTTAGTTCAACGTGTCTCTCAATCATCTTCCTTTCGTTGTTACAGTACTGTACCGTTGATCTAAATCTCGGCTCAGATTGGTCAGAAGTGGCCTCTGAAATTGTTTATGAATGCTGCGGACCCGGGACGAGCACTCAAGGAGAAAAATGAGTAGGAAGTTGTATTAGTGACCCACTACGCAGGACTTAGAAGGGGGACATGACGCACCTGCATTTAACGGCCAGAAATGGCTAGAAACACAGACCATCCATAATAAGTCCCGGACGCTGTACCCTACCTGAACTCCACTGTACCACTTGAAGAAAAGCACGCGCAACTCCACAGAAGCCGACCAGCCGATTGGGACCCTGCGCAACAGCCGGGCTAGAAGCGAATCCCATCTCTTCAAAGCGCAGCAACGCGCCTATCTTGATCACAGCCTTTTCCCCTCCCTGAGCGTCCTCTCTAGTATTGTGTCGTGAAACGGGCCCCGTTTTTACTTTCGAGCCCATATAACCTCTGCCATTACTGTACGAACCAACCATGACAGATATTATGCAGCTTCGAGGAGGGTGGGCAACCATTCGTCATAAGGTGAGAAATTGGGTTGCACATGGTTTGCCACAAGGTGTCTACCATCCAAAGCTAATGGCGATGAAAGGGTACAATAGATGGCTTTAGGGTTACCCTAAGGGGTGTATCGGTAGCTAGGTTCCCTCACTCTCAGTGTTACACTGGCATCGCTCAACATAAACTTCCGCGCGAAACATTCAACAAAATAAGAGCACATTACCAGAAGGCAGTCCCTACACCGGGTGCCTTTCCCCCGAGAAGCTGAAGGGTACCCTAGCTGTGGAAACTGAGGTATATCACTCCCATACTCGGATTCTAGCAGCTGGGGACAGGACCATGCGATGGCCTTGCTTTTCAGCCATAGATCTCCCTTGGCCACGACGAAGGCTGCGATTTGTGATTGATGTTGAATTTCACTGTAAAAGGCGGCCACGAGCCCAGCGCCCGCAGTAAAGTCAGCTTTGATGTCCCATTCCACACGCGAGAGGTATGTGTTACAAACCAACATGCGGCTGCAAGGCAGCCAGCTTGTTATAGGTCCGTCGGCGGTGACCGACAGGATCGGAGAACAAGCAAGGGGATATTCGGGTCGCGTGCAAAGGCACGTGGCACATGGCTCAGTAGCATCGGTACTGAGCGCGCTGAGCGTGGCACTGAGCATGGCTCCGTGGTATCACACTGAGCGCACTGATCAATGAAGGGCTGGATGGATATATATACTACAGTCTCTACCCAAGTAGATAGCCAGATCTTCAGTGATCAATCTAAGCATTCATCTTCTGATTGAATGAGAAGTGCAAACCTTCTTAACGAACCTCTTGATAAGACATACTGTTTACAAAGCCTGACTTACTACCTCAGTAGCAGCAAACCTTAGGACCCTTTGGAAGCGTCCGTTACAGTATGCTTGACATCCTGGCTGGTGCGGGTTGTGGACACGGGAAGATACGAGGTTGCTGAAGCAAAACACCTGGTCAACTCTCGCTCAGTCATTGTTGAAAAACGCTGTACAAGATCAGACCCCTAAAACAATTCATGATAGCCCTAACGCACTCGTGTGTCCTGAATGTACCAGTCTGAACTTGAGGGCACATACTTACATCCCAATGCTACCTCGTAAGGTCACGCTTGGCTCATCCTCCCCTCAACTAGACGCATTGGCGAACCAATTCGCTCCCTCTGACATGCCCATCCGCAATTTGCAATTCCGCGGACAAACGCTTGTAAAGGCCCCGAGATGCCGTCGTTGTATGTAAAACACCGTGTCCTTGAGGTTTTCGTGCGTTTTGATGTCGTCAATCGTACCGCCAAAGCCGCTCGCGCTCGCAAGCTGTCAACGATGCCTTACGAGGTACAACACGACCTGTTAAATTATACACAGCGCCTCCTGGAGAGCGCCTGCTTTGATTTTGCTCAAGGCTCTTCACGATAATGTTGCACGAAAATGGGTGGGACTGCCCAGCAGCAATTGAGCTTAACCCTTTCATCAAGGAGCTAAGTGAACGCAAAAAGATGCTGAAAACCCTGACGACGACCACACAGCCGCTTGTGGGAACGCTCTTGTCTACAATCTCCGATATCCGACATGACGCCGTTCACCATCTTCGGCTCAGTGCCAATGACATGGAAAAGATATTGCAGGATAGTGTTCAGTTTTTAACCGCTATCTGTGACTATAAGCGCGCTGCGAAAATGGGGCATATGTGGCGAGACGTGGGTTGCACTCTGCTGCATTTGGACAGTGACGAACAGAGCGTGAACTCAGCCCTCGAGATTAAACGGAAAGTAAATAAAGGCTCGCAGAATGGAATTGAAGCGTTTGGAAGATGCAGCTCAGCGGGACGCAGGGCTAGTCTTGAAGGCATTCCGTGGCTCCGCAGCCGTACGAATCGAGAATGCTCTCAACGTTGCCGGTTCATCTGCAGAAGCAAGCAGATGGCACGGGCGCCTCGGCGTTGCAGCAGAGATGGCCGGCCGTATCCTGTTGGTTGTCCCGGCAGTATGGAATGGTCTACGGGCAGGCGTCAGCTTCTTGGTAACCGGGGTGATAGCGATGCTACTGTTTATTTCGACGCATCTAATTTGAGAGCTATCTCGTGGCAATGTCTCGAATACTGTATATCTACTACATGCTGACTTCGAGTCGTCAAATCGTCGAGTAACGCACCTGCTTGGTCCGGCAAGAACGAAATGCTCTCCCCGTATTCTAACCTTGTCTTCCCACACAGAACTCATTCCCCTCCCCAACTTACGGCATCAAGCTTCCTAGCTATTTCTATCATGGCCGAATATTACCATGCCATTCGCAACCTCCTCGATGGCATGACCACGAGCGAGTTCTGCAAACAATCACCTGAGGGGCGTACCACGGCTTAGATATGGCTTTATACGACGGCACGACGGTAGTAGGCGCCTATAGTTGTCGATGAAGCAGTCTTCTTCTTCTTCTTCTTCTTCTTCTTCTTCTCGTTCTAAATCCAAAATTATTCTTCTACCTATCTATATTCGGCCGTCCGTCCTGTCTGATCCGACCGTCATCAACGGAGGCGAGCCGGGCCGCTAGATCAACTGTTGTACCCGCACGATGAACAGACACCAACAAGTAATGCAAGTTCCACTATTGCACTGTCATACTAGGCACCATCTCTCGGTGCTCTAGTACTTTGGTCGAGCGTGCGCCGGAGAACTTTGTATTCAACATACTCGTGACCTTCAATCTTAATACGGGTACACTTCGATGCCATGTACCCTGTAAAAGGCCCGCTTTTGCGCTTGTAAGTTACGCCGCCATGCTTTATAACGTCGTTTGGCTCGGTCCCCACGAGCTCGTTGCTCTCCTTGTCCGAATCCATATCCGCATCCGCGTGTCCCATGTCTTCCTCAGGCGAGCAGGATTGCTGCTGGCGCTTCGCAATCGATAACTCCCGACCATGCGGAGGCGCCGACATACTGCGGACAATCGCACTACTGCGGTCAACTGCTCCTTGCGCTGCCACCGGACAATCGTTACTTCATCTGCTGTCAGCGGCAAGAACACGAGGCCACAACATTGACGTACCGGTAGAGGCAATCAGGTAAATTAACATTTTTCGCTTCCGCTCTGTGGAGACGCTCCAGATGGGCACGGAAATTATCCTTCCTGGGCCATAGTTTTTTCTTTTCCGTTCTCGGATCCGGTGGACAGAAGGGGCATAAATATGATTCCTCATAGCTATGATGGATGGTTTTGAAATGCCGGATCAGGTCAGATTTGGTACCAAACCCTTCGTTCGATCTTTCGCAGTCTTCATGATGACATTTATGAGGTTTTATGTGAACAATAGTCTGATGTTTTCTGATATATGGTCAGCCGCGAACTAGCGAACATACGAAGGCCGACAGCTTACCGCAACAAGCCTGCCTGCGAGAAGGTGGTGTTGCACTCATCACAACGCATCGAACCCTTGCCATTCTGAGTCTGTGACATTGCAAGAGGAGATCATCCGCATGGGTTAAAGATATATCGCAGTTAAACCTTTTGTACGTAACTGATGCTCTTCCAAGTAGTCGCTGCTGAGAATACAAGCAGTGGCAGCCTCCTCAAGTAGCTCGAGTGCCAGATATTTATAGGGTATCATGCTGGCCAAATAACTTGACCCCTGCATCTCGCAGCAGCTAAGACGCCGGGTGCACTGCATGTGGAGCGCAATGAAATGCGAATTGTTAGTGCTGCTTGTTTGTGTCAGCCTAACTCGAGTGTTGCTGCACGACTGCATTCCTGCCGCATTCCTGGCTTAGACTTGACCAGCCAAAACATAGATTGTCTAGTTTACTTCCGACCCCAGCCATTTTTGAGCTGAATCGAGGACGAGAGCATCAGCAGACCCTAGTATGACTAATCATACCAGCGGAGAAGAGTACGAGGGTCATACAGCCGTGGATATAGTCATCAATCCTGCCCGCGGACGGCATCAACGGGTCCCGGCGGCGACTGCTCTGACCCGCCGGAATTTTCATGCCAGGATTATCATGCCTAGACCCGGCGATCTATAGGTGCAGGGGCTCGTTGCCTCCGAAACCAGCCGCAGCCAGTGGGTTGGGTACAAAGCCGGTTACCCAATAGGAACTCTCGGAATAAGGGGCCGTCGGCTTGTAAACCCTGCCTGCAAGTGTCCCAGCATGGGGCTTGCACACGTTGCGCAACCAACGGGAGAAGATCGTACCCACAATGCCGCAACGACCAGCGCCAGGTTCGGGCCTCTCGCCCCGTAAGGAACTCGAGACCAGGGTGACGGTAAGTGCCATGTGGGGGAAGAAAGACAGCCGCTCTTACCAACAAAATACGAGTAAGTGTCTTGAGCGGCTCTGTAGTTTCTACCCCGCAGGCCAGCCACGACTGTGCGTGGAATGAGTGACGATGAATCAAATGGGGATGTATGAGGTAAGTACCCTTCGTAATGCGAGAGAAAGGTAACGATGGAATAAAACGGCTGAACAGTGTGCGAGTCCCCAAGCGCTGCTCCCCGATCGGCAGGAAAGGCGGCAGGGAAATTACTCGGGGGCGAGCTGGCCCCACCAGGTTTCCCAGACCAGGGCACGCACGGTGAAGTCGCGGGGCATTTCCGCCACGGCAAATGCAACAGGACATTCGCCTCGGCTAACAGAGCTTGTCAACAGAGCCGCACTTCATCCTGGGAGCGCAACGACAAGGCATGCGAGGCGAACGGGTTGCGGTGAACGCCAGGCAGCAGCGCGCAATTCAGGTCCCGAGATCGTTGAGTACCCTTGGTAGATAGAGTAAAAGCTGGGGCAACCACAGCCCAGCTCGAGTCCTGCATCCGCTTGCCAAACCCACAAGGCTCCCTTGAGGCGGGATCCATCTTTGACCTATGCGCACTTTTGGTGGTGGTAGTTGGGCATAATTTTGCTCAAGCTCCCGAACGTAGGCGTCAGTTCTTCACTGCTGGGGCATTTACCTGTACACCTAGCAATCACGCAAACAGTGCAAAGACAAAACTACAACCCACGCTCTATGAGTGCGGCAGAGGTTACGCAAAACGACACTGCTCGTACTGCTCTATGTAGCCGACGACTCCACTCGAATCCGTTTCCTCACCCGGAACCGGCAGCTTGTAGACTCACACGTCCCGTGCAAGTCTACCCCTGAAGTGCGAATCTTCCCGTTCACAGGAGCACGAGGCTCTGTCGTCTCGATGTGAGGCGAACAGTGCAGTGCATTGCATAAGCGTGAGTCAACCTAACTACCCCGTACATGCCCTACTCCAAGTGGGCTATGGCAAGCCAGGCCCAATTAGACCGTTAGACGTTCAAAAGTGGATCATATCGGCCAATATCCGATCGCCGCGGCCGGGTCACAACGAGAGGCGCTTTGTGGACCCCGGTACCCGTCCATCTGTCATGCTCGTATCCAAGTCGCCAGACACGACAGCGTCCTGAGCCCTGCCCTGCTACCTGCTGCCTTCCCTGCCTGGCCCTGCCTGGTTTTGCTTTGCCCAACGCCTGTCATGGGTGATAACTGCCGGGTATGCTTTGCGCCGCGACCAAATCCTCCTGCGGCGATAAAGCCGTTTTGGATGCACTTCTGATTGTTAATTCGGCACTTATACAGACCGACGCGCCTGACTCGTTTACTATCTTTCGTCAGCGGCAACGAGCAGACGCAAGACACCACGCTGGACTACGACTGCGAGCAGACGACACCCATCGGCGCGTCCTGCTGCCCTGCTGCGCACCCGTGAGGCACCATCGCCCATCGCATTGCCGGCCTGCCTGCTCCAATACCTGCATTCCATCGCACGTCCTGAGTCGCCAGAGATGGATAGGTCCACCAAAGGCTGGGTTCATCACCTACCAAAGACGGCGAAGACGGCTCGCCAGGAGACCGCCGTCCCTGGACATGGAAACTGTCCCCTCCGCGAGGCCGAGATCCAACCGGACATTACCTCCTTCAGAGAGCACACAAGCATTCAAAGCGCTCAACCAAGCCACGGCGCGCCGTTTCCGCCCTCTGAGAGCCCTTCGGTATCAGAGATGATCCGACAGCTAGAGAACAGGCCAGTTTCCCAAGAGCAACTCGTCGCCGAGGTCAAGGGCATCTACGCGGGCCTGGTCATGATAGAGAGCAAGTGCATCGAATATGACGGCTCGCAGGAAAACAATCAGCTTAGCCAAGAACAGTATATCGCTTTGATTGCGCTTCATAGCTTGGTGCTCCGCGAGCACCATGACTTCTTCCTCGCGAGCCAGCACCCTTCTGCGAGTGAAGCACTGCGCCGCCTGGCCTCCAAGTACGCCATGCCGGCACGCATGTGGCGGCACGGCATCCACTCTTTTCTGGAGCTCCTTCGACATAAGCTGCCGGCCTCGCTAGAGCACATGCTCACTTTTATATACGTTGCGTATAGCATGATGGCACTCCTCTACGAGACAGTGCCTGCCTTTGAAGATACATGGATAGAATGTCTTGGGGATTTAGGCAGATATCGCATGGCCATCGAGGACGATGATATCAGCGATCGAGAGATCTGGACAGGGGTGTCTCGGTACTGGTACAGCAAGGCGTCCGATGAATCGCCCACGACAGGCCGTCTATACCATCACCTGGCGATCTTGGCGCGGCCCAACGCATTGCAGCAGCTGTATTATTATGCCAAGTCGCTTTGCGTGCCCACTCCCTTTTTGAGCGCTCGAGATAGCGTCATGACTCTGTTTGACCCGCTGCTGACTCCGAGTCCGCATCAGCGGCTGGAGCCCGTTGATGCTGCGTTTGTCCGAGTACACGGTATTCTGTTTTCTGGAAAATCAAAAGAGCAGCTAGGACCATCAGTGGACGAGTTCCTGGAGCTGTTGGACGGCCGAATTGGAAGCACCTACTCCAATTGGCTGGAAGCAGGGTTTGTTGACCCTGGGCAAGTCTAAGTACTCGACGACATCAGCTGACACTTTCCAAGGTACTATGTTGGCATTTCTCTGAGTTGCTCCCTGTTGGGCTTTGGCTCAGAGTTCAACGTGCTCATGCGGGCCATATCGAGGCGGGCGGACGAACCGGACGCAGACATGGACCACGCCTCCGCCGAGACCGAGGTGGAAGCGGGCGAGACGTTTGAGCAAGCTTTTTCGTTTGCGGTTCAGACTTGCGAGATCATTCTCCGACGATGGGGGGATAAAAATACTCTGTCTTGCATCCACACGACCATGGTATTCCTCTACTACATGTCCCGATACCCGGCTGCCATGGTGCACCTCGAGAGTCGCTACCCTTGGAAACTAACTGCAATCATGCTCAATTACCTGCTCAAGACGAGCAAGTTCGAGCCGAGGATCGACGGTGACAGATTTCCAGAACCTGAAAGAGGCGAGCTGCCTTATCCATTACCCGAGGACTATGCTATGCGAGGGCTCGTCTACGTAGAGGACTTTTTCCCGGATGGCTGGTTCGACAACCATAAGATCGATGAGGATGACAGATATCTGGAGCCAGCTTCCAGGGCTGGAGAACGTCAAGAAAGAATCCTGTGGCTCGGACGAAAATTAGCGAGCTCAGGCAGATGGCTAAGATGGGACGGTGAGGCTCGCCAATTTTCAGTCCCGGAAAATTACGACGTGGTCCTGGAAGGGCTTCCCGACGAAGACGACGATGACAATGTTGTCGAAATGTCGGAGCTGGAAATGAATCTTGAGGAGGACGCGTGACCGTGGGCTTGGGGGTCGTCACGGTACGAAAGTGACAACAATTCGGCAAACATCGCCTCGGACGCGAGCCTGGAGCCACACCTCGAAGACTCGTCCGCATCCCTAGACGATATGGCGCTCCGAAGCCGCCTGCTTAACCGGCCAAGATTGCGACCAAGACGTGAGACAGCGCCAAGTGTGCCAACCTGGTCAGGACCGGCGAGACCAACCGTTCATACGTTTCCAAATGGGCATGGAGGGGATGGGGCAGCAGTCCTTGTTCCTATTGGCGCCGAAACTCGCTACGACGAGCACACGAATGGCTTTGATGCCTCTGCTTCAACGTGGCAATCGGCGGACTCTCAACAGTCGAGAAACCGAGAGATTCCAAACTGAAATTCGCCCTGATCCCTCGCGCAAATCGACCGAGTCGTTTCTTTCTATGCAATATATTTTCTGCTTTGGTTTTAGAAAGACGGGTTCTGGCTGGCGCCCTGCCTTTACACTGTCCTAGGTGACCTCGTCGTTCGCTTCCTGGCTTTATTGCTTTTAATTGCAAGAATTATGCCGTGGTGCAGGATGATGGTTTTGGTATCGTGCGTCCAAGCCAGTCCATGCCCTGCGGATGTCTCCATTGGAGATGCAGCTGGGTTGCTTTGCAGGCAGGGGGTTCCTGCGGGCCCAGGCGAATGTATTCTGTCAAACTATCTGACCCATCTAGTACATTCAGAGCCGTAATTCCCTCCATACAAATCTCGATTCCATTGTGCACGGAGTATTGCGCAAGGAGGCCCGAAGCCACGCATTTTTCGAGACCAGGGTGCGCTGCGGCTGACACTGGTGGGGTGGTGGAACGCTCGCCGGGGAAGCAGTCTCGCGTTTGAGCAGTAGAGTTCCGGGGCTGGGGTCGGCCACTCCGTGTAAGCGAGGCGGCTAGCTTTTGTACATACGTCACTACCCGATCGCCAAACGCGGGGAGGGAAGGCTGTACCTCCCTGCAACGTGCAATTACCGCAGAAGCCTTAGCGCATGAGGTGCGGTAGCCGGAGCACCAAACGGCGGGCACGGGTCAGGTTTTGAGTGGGATCAACTGGCTGGCACGCCCGGCTCATTCGGGTTAGGGTTGAGGTGGGCGCCCTCCGAGCGAGCCCGCTGGGGCCAACAGCGGTGCCGCCGTTCGCCCCTTTCTCGTCTCCGCAGCGCCTTCGAAAGCAAACAGCGTAGCCTCAAATAGTTGTATGGCAATCCTGGAAGGTAAGAGACGACTGCAGTGCCTAGAGAATAGCGGGCCGATCATCTCGGATAAGTCTTTCGCACAAATGAATCGCGCGGCCCGTTTGGCAGGCTATCGTCAGCGAAGAGAGGGGGTTTTGTAAGGCCAAGATCTCGGCCGTGACCGGCTCCCCGGCCGCCCCGCGCGCCCGGCCCCCTGGGTGTAGTCGATGATGCTGTGCGGCACGTCGAGGTGGATGACGTGCGTGATCCCGGCGACGTCGATGTCCGTACCGAGCGTCGCCGTGGCCACCATGTACGGCGACTCGCTCTCGCCCCGGATCCAGGCCCGGAAGCCGGCGTCGCGCTGGCGGTGCGGCGGCAGAACGGGCCTTGCTCGAGAAGAATCTCCGCCACGACGCTCACTCTCGGCCTAAGTCCCTGTAATGAGAAAACAGTTCTCAGAGAGCTCCTGAAGTAGGCGAATGGAATGTAAGGGCGCGCATATGAATTTGCTGGCGAAATCAATCACTGGCGAAAAGCTAATTAGCCACCTAGATTCTCCCAAGTACACATCCACTGGACTGCATCTGCTACATACAAAGAACTCCAGAGGTCCGTAAGCTTTTGTCACTCCAGTAGAAAAAATCTCAGTTTATCCTGACTCTTTGTAAAAGAAGAAAGAGTCAGAGGGGGACAGAGTTTCAATGAGAGTATTTTCCTGTGTATTTTCTACTCGAGACCACTCTCTAAGGACGAGCTTCTCCACACTTCTCAGCTCCCGTATGGTGGAATATGTCGTCTACCTAGAGGATGGCGAGCAGTGTCACAGGCTCTCCGAGATGTGATCGCTTGCTTCGTCCTCAACGAGACATTTTGACAAAATTTAAACGTGAGCGGCGCTGCTACTGCTTCAACCGGCGGTGACTCTGCTTGGCTGACGGGGATCGGGTCCGTCGGGGCGTGGAGCACCCGGACCTGGCTTGACTGCCGGGCCTCATTGATAAGTCTTGGACGCCGCACGTTTCGCCATTCTTCTCGTTTGGCTTGTGCTTGGACTGGAGCCCCGGTTTGTGCAAGATGAGCAGCCTATGCCGCACAACATCATAAACGTGACCTCAGGGTCGCCGCCTTATTGGAGCATTTGTATCTGCATTCCTGAGAACAATCTGGCCCAGGTCCGATATGCTCTGGGTCAAACATCTTTCTGATGCTGCCTTGGTCGTAATTTGAGAGCAGACAAAGGATAAGAAGGTTGCGGCATCTCTTGGGATCCAAGGACCCACCCGCTATGCAGTCCCTACCCAGACCAGACATGCCGTCTTCGACGAATCCTTCGGGTTGCCTGCTCGCTATAATTGTCACTTTCTCCGTTCTTTGTCGATTATTGCGCTCAATAGCATCTCCAATTCTTGTGGGCCAGCTTCCAGCCCCCCAGCCTACGAGGACAAGTCCCTTTACACCCGCAGTAAAAGCAGCGTCGATCAAATCTACCGGTGCGTCTATGTGGGCGTACAAAGTCCACACTGGCGAAATCTTCATGGAAGATACGTTGATTACCCCCTCCGAGCTCTCCGGGTAGAGTTTGAGGACGTCGAATGCGCGTTTGTTCATTTCGTTAAAACGCGGCTGCGAATCCACGAAATATCCCTCTCCGCGTCCCTTTAGAGTACCAAAGGCGTGGGTGAAGTTCGCGTACAACTTCACTACATCCCATGCTGAGAGGATGGAGTCATTAAGAACCACCATGACTCCTTTGTTCCGTGCTCTTCGATCTATGACCAACATGACAGCACAAAACAAATTGTGACGCCCGTCGCGACCCTCGGCGGTGTCAGGACGCATAGCACCGACGACCGCGACAGGTATGGGTATGTTGACAAGCAATTGGAGAAGGAACGCCAATTCTTCCAAAGTGTCCGTTCCGCTGCAGATAACGATCCCGTTCGCCCCTTTCTTGTACGCCTGGAGTATCTCTAGCACGAGCTTAAGAATATCGTGGAACTCGAGGTCCGGGCTACCCTTGTTCTGTAACTGTTCAAAGATGATATTCGCGATTTTGAACAATTGTGGAAGCTCTTTGGCGATCGACTCAATCGTGACTTCATCCGGCGTATATGTGTTGGTATCCGAAGGCCTGGCTCCGGCACCTGCAATCGTGCCGCCTAAGGCAAAAATGACTACATTTGGACGTCTGTCAAGGGCGCTGCGGCTGGGAGAAAAGTTAGCGGATCGTAGCTCAAGTGCTGAAAGATTCGTTGACCTGTGGCATACCCAGCAGCCGGCCCTCCTTCACGATCAGTCATGATAAGCTTTAAGCGCCAGAAAGGCCACGAGCGTGACAGGCACAACGCCGTGATGGCTCGCTTAAGTCCAGCGAGCACCTAGTGCAGTCGTCTCCGTAAGACGCACCTCAAGATCTTTTCAGCGACGTTAGGCATGGGGCCATGAGCTTGTAATTGTCAGCAACGCCCACATTTCAAGCAGAACGGTCGGTAGACTCTTAGAGCCATGGGATGCGGGCCATTTTCTTGAATCCAGGAATGAATTCTTTAGCGGCAAATTGCCTGTGTTCTCAGAGTGAGTGATCGGGTCCGTGTAGAAGCCATTTGCGCTGCCGCGACTCGGGGCTCTCCAGGTTGGCAAAGCGCTCGACTCAACATCGTTTGGTGATGCCTCGGACTGTATATGCATGCCTGTCCTCATTTGGACGTGGTTTACGCAAAGCCACGGCCCATCCCGACACACCCTTGCCAGCCGAGGGCGAATCACATTCTGGTGGGAGCGATGAGACTTGTAAAGATCCTTGATCTCATTTGGATTCTTTCATCGGCATGCTACACCATTTGGTCTGCTAACTGGTGTTTGCTCCGGGCCGTCGTCGTCTTTTCATCATTGAATTGGCCCAGCTCCTCTTTTTGCTTCCATCAAATACCCTTGCCAGCCTGGATTCTCTTCGCGACAACAAGCCCACGAAGCACTAGGGTCGCGATAGCAATTTGACGCCGTCGCCTTGCGACCATGTGAGCCTTAGGAAGCTACTGTCCTCTCATTGCTCTATATTCCCATGAATCTACCAAAAGAACTTGAGTCTGAATGCACGATGTCGATATATCCGAGTTACGCTCATCTTGCTGAATAAGTCCACCATTCCAACGACCAGAGCGCATTTGGACCCCGTGGACACCTAGCGAGATCATTTAAAAGCCTTGGAAAGGACATAAAGCCGGACCTTGGGCGAGCCGGCGCCAGCTGGCCCGCACGGAGAAGGGCGCGCATATGCCGCCGGCCTCGATCTGCGCCTCTGCCCTCCCTCGCTCGCTCACAATCCGAGCAGCGACAACCCTCAGGAGTTGGCACTCAGGGTGGCTTATGGTGTTGTCTTCTCCCTTGGCTCCAGATGACCTTCTCGGCGAAGCCAGCGCGGCTTGCATGGCTCTTGGGTCCCGCTCGGCCTCATGCCTTTCATGCATGGCTAGTACCTGCACGCGATAGCAATTGCTTGCTGTTTTCTGGGTATCTTGTTGGACAATTCGAAGCCATGTTTCCTCTTCTCTCAATGCGCATCCCGGGGACAAACAAGGACCTTGGCCATCCGCCCGGATGCAAAATTAGCTACCGACTACGGAGTACACACTATTGCTTTCCACACGTCGTACATGAACATGAACATTACACACATGGAGTCGCCCTCGATGGACCCTCCGTTCTCCATGTCCATGCATGACATGGTTGTTCGGAGGCACAAACAACGGCGACGGCCCGTGACGCCTCGTACTCTGTCGTGTATATCTTAGACCCTTTCCCCGACTCTCACCTGTTGCTCTTTGGTCACGATAGCACGACGTGGTTCGCTCTCCAACTGTTGTATTCTACGTCACGCCTCGGCCTGGGAATGTCGTGGCTCTCGTTGCTCTCTCTTCTGGCACTGCATTGCTGCCATATACTCAGCCTCTGTCCTCAACGAGGCTCGTCCAGGTAGCCCTACATTCCTGTCTTCGGGTTCCGTATAATCGAGCGATATGTTGGTGCTCGCGCGGCTGCCTAATACCGGCGGTCTTTTCGCCGCTCTTGGTCAGGAGCACTCGACGCAGCTCTAAACGAATCATGGTGCTTCTACCGTGGCCTGACTTTGTCCCTTCGAGGCGTGCCTGCATGAAGATACCTCTGCCCAGCTACGCAAAGTGTAACTGAGGGCAGTTTTTCCTGCACATATCCCTTTCAACTCTTTCTCTATAGCCGGCTGACATCTACGGCGCGCCCATGGTCGATCTCCTCGACAATCTGGCTACCGTCATGGAAAGTGTGGCGGGGCATCACATGCCATCATTTGATTTCTGGTACTCGACAAGCTTCTGGATTTACTTATTCTGGGCACTATAGTGAGTTCCACGAAGTTGTTATGGCACAGCCAGAGATACTAGCATTGGTTCCTCAGGGTACATCGCTACTTGCGCTTGTTAGTCCACTGCGTCAGCCATTGGACGTACAAGTCGAAGCCTATCACCGCCAAGCCAACGTTCACCCACGAGGATGTGACCGTGGTCATTCCTACCATTCATAATATGTTTGAGAAGCTGCGGCCATCCCTAGAGAGCATTTTGGCTTGCGAGCCTGCGGCATTGATCCTTGTCACTACTAATGACAGGCGGAAGGGCCTCGAGCTGCTGGCAGAATCCCTCCCGCATCCCAAGGTCAAAGTCCTCTCCATACCAATCGAGAACAAGAGACATCAAGTCTGCGAGGCACTTCCCAATGTCAAAACGGCTATTACCATCATGGCCGATGACGACGTGGATTGGCCGTCGACGATGATGCCCCGGGTCCTTGCGCCCTTTGAGGACCCCAAGATTGGAGGCGTCGGCACCTGCCAGAGAGTACGCCGGGAGTGGAAGGAACCTTGGTTCATTCGAATTTGGAACTGGCTTGGCGCCGCTAATATCGAGCGCCGCAACTTTAAGATCTCGGCGACGCACAAGATCGACGGTGGTACCTCGTGCATGTCCGGCCGCACTGGGGCCTACAGATCGAAGATCCTATCCAGTCATGACTTCCTCCACGGTTTTCAGAATGATAAGTGGCAAAAGTGTATTCTGAACGTAGACGACGACAACTTTGTCACCCGCTGGCTGGTCAGCCACCAGTGGCAGACCTGGATCAGTACGATCGGGAGTGCGAGCTTGAGACGACTCTGGAGAACAGCCACAAGTTCCTGTACCAGTGCTCTCGCTGGGCACGCAGCAACTGGAGAAGCAACTTGACCAGTCTTGTTCGAGAGAGACATGTTTGGACGTACGTCAAGCCCGCCCCATCTGGTCTGCTACTGAGATAGCTATGCTAACACTTGACAGGCAGCAGCGTTGGTGCACCTATGCGCTGCACATCGCCACTTTCACCTCTCTTGCTTTTGTCATCGACCCATTGCTGCTCGCCTCTTGCTGGTGGGCTACTGGCGACTGGGAGACGCAGAGTCGCAAGTACGCGTTTTGGGGCCAATTTGTTTTCATGTTCGGCTTCACCAAGGTCGTCAAGCTCATGGGGCTGTTTCTTCGCAATCCTAGTGACATTATCTTCCTGCCGGTTCCATCGCCTTCGCTTACATGCATGGCTTCATCAAAGTCTACGCTCTCTTCACTCTTAACATGGTATGCTCTTTCCCCCTAAATCCCTAATTGGATCACAGCTGATGACCATGCCCACCCTAGACGTCGTGGGGCAGCCGCGAGGAAGGTGATGCCACCAACAACCAACAACGATTCGCACCCGCTCCCGAGCTCTCCATTGTTCTGAAGACGCCGCGGGGCAATGGATAGCTGATCCGCTACGACGTCCGGCAGAAGGGATGCCAGACGTGGAAGGACCCGACAACGGGAAAGTCAACGTACACGACAGAGAAGGGCGATAAGAAAAGGGATTGCGGTGTGAAAGGATGCCCGACGAAGGCTAAGTTAGTACCTCCCGTTCAAGCTGCGTCCACAAAGTGACTTATACAATTTCGATGTGGAAGGAAATAGGCAATTGGCCGAATAGCTGCGGAGAGGGCGTGTTTGCTCCATGCATGTTCAACACATCGCTGGATTGGTATCGCGCCGTCAATGGTGTTTCTTCTCCATTATCCTACTCTAGAGCATCCAATTGAAGACCTTCAAGACGTAATTCCGATATTGTGTAGTGCGTCAAACAAAAAAATCGTAATGCCGTGAAGCCTTTTCCACATCCTGGCGTGCCAAGCGCCAAGCGCCAAGCGAACGCTCGAGGTCCAGCTTCAGTAAGTCGAGCCCGAATTCGTCAACCTCAGAGAGTCTGCAGTAAAAACACCCTCAGGTGCGGCACCTGGCTTAATCGGAAGTGGCTCTCCCTCACCCACCGGCTGCCGGGTGGAGGGTGAAGCTACCCGGTTCACGCTCTTGCACGACCGAGAACTGAGCGAGCAAGGTCGGGGCTTCGCGGAATTTGGCCTCGTTACCTGCCTACTCGTGGAACCACCTCGGCGCTCCGGCAAGCCTGCCGCAGGTCTGCCGCAGGAGCCCAAACCATAGATCGTTTCCGTCAATGAATGTCCAGAGCAGAAGCAGGTTGGCGGCATGCTCATCCTGATCGAATGTTGATTGGAACGAGGCTCTCCACGTCCGCACCGCGCCCGGCCGTCGGCTTCCCTTGGTCGAGTGACGGCCCAGTGTCCCCGTGGCAGAGTCATGAGGTTGAAGTTCCAGCAGATGCCTCGTAAAGCGATGATGCGGGTGGGCTAGCTGAGAAAGCCGTGCCCGTAGCCTTGCCACATGCCGTGAAGTACTGTGTGTTCCGGATGTGAGGACGTTCCGCGAAGTTGTGAAGCGCTTGATCACATCCCGCGCCATTTGGTGCTTTCGCGCCACGCCGTCAACGCGATTTACAGCCGAAGTTAGCGCCACCAGTCAAAGCAAAAGAATGAGACACATCCACACCAGAGATTCTACTGGCATTGAAAGGCGCGGACACGCTTACTGCGCTACTTCCCACGTTTGTGGGGTGAGTTATGCGGCAGGTGTGTGGTTATGCGGCAGGTGTGAGGTTATGCGGCAGGTGTGAGTTTATGCGGCAGGTGTGAGTTTATGCGGCAGGTGTGAGTTTATGCGGCCCGTGTGGGTTTAATGCCGCGTGGTGGTTAATGCCAGTGCTGCTCATTTCTGCCACTCGGTCTGTCCTTTCCCCTCCTTTGCAGGCCACGAACTCATTCCGACGCCTTCACGATGTCCAACATTACCAGTAGAGGCATATTGGGCAACCTGGCTAATACCAATAGGCGCGGCTGGCTCCATCGAGGCGTACCTGAAAACGATTGCGAGAGCGTTGCCGAGCATTCTCACGCTGTAGCTGCATATTGTCTCACTTTGGCTCCCAAGGTGCGATAATGCATTTGCGATGTGGGCATCGGGTTAACAATGTGCAGGAGTACCGAGATAGAACGGTCCAGCTCGCCATAGTTCACGATTTGGCCGAGGTCGTAACTGGCGACATAATACCGGCGGATCGAATCAGTGCGGAGGTCAAAGATTCCCGAGAGGAACTTGCCTACGTTCTTTTCCAAGCCGTGAATGACACATCCGGAACTGCATGGAAAAATTACTGGATCGAGTACATGGAGAACAAAACAAAGGCTGCCATATTTGTCCACGACGTGGACAAGCTCCAGCGACTCGACAAAGCATTTTATTATGCTCAGAAATATCCTTCTCTAAATTTTGCCGACTTCAAGAGCGACGCAGACCGTATCAAGAGCCATGATTTACGTAGCATGGCCGAAGATGTACTGCGGAAATGGGATCGTTGGGCCCACAAGAATAGGGGTAAAACATTCCTATTCGTCACAGGTAACGAAAACAGACTTACGTAGCGGTTCGATTGTGACTAACTTCAAGCAGGGGGTCCGGGCGTTGGAAAGGGGACGCAGTGCGAGATGGCGGCCGCTGTATTGGGAGCTTACCATATTTCCGCTGGGGAATTGTTACGCGACGAGCAAAGCCGACCCGAATCCCGTTACAAGGAGTACATCACCAGATGTTTTGAGATGAACCATCCTGTATACCCACCGCTGCTTGTTGGCCTTTTTCAAGAGGTTATCGACTCACAGCCACACTCCGTATTCTTGGTTGATGGCTATCCTCGCAGTATTCATCAACTGACTTCCTTTCAAAATCAGGTTCGTCAGACTTCCGACTTTACCAAAGGTGTATAGCTAAGAGTCATAGGTATCTGCGTCCTACGGAACCATAGCATTGCGGGCATCGACCGTGACGTTGAAAGGACGACTGATGCATCGGGCCACTTCTTCTGGACGCGAGGACGATAAATTGGAAAAGATTGAATCGAGAATCGAGGCTTTTTCGAACTCTGACGACAATTTAAACCAGAAACTCGAGGACGGAAATCATCCGTTCTACGCGATTGATAGCGAAGGATCGTCTGAAGAGGTGCAGGGCAAATTCCTAGCTCATGCTAGAGCCATCGTGGAGAAGTACGAAAAGGCCTAAATTGTTTTCTCAAGTACCAATCAGTGCAGCCCAGATATGGTGGCATATTCTCCTTTTGCAAACGCAAGCCGTGCGAAGCTACCTTGCAAACTTCTGTCGTTCTGTTCGTCGTACAGGTTATTCGCTGCAAAATGTGTACTTTGAGCAACCTTCTCGAAGCATGAAGGCACGTCCATGCTTGCCCGCATTGTCGCGAGGATGGCGTTTAGACAAAACATATTTCGCTCAATAAGCTTTTGCGGGCTGTCAGGGTGTCTCCACGCATAACCCTTGTGTATGTCAGCACTGTGGCAAGACTGCTTCGAGAGACTTTTTACCTCCTCTTTGTGCCTGAGCCAATACATGAGTCTCCAGGTATCCAGTTCAACGGTCATCAGAAAGACAACAACAGCCGAGAAAACATCCTCAGCGTTTCGATGCTTCCTTTGTCGGCTCAACAGGGCTGTCCTTAGCAAAGACAACAGCTCTATTTCTTTGTCGACGATGTATTGCTCGAGCATGCTGTTTAGTTGACTTTGCAGGACTCGAGGGGCCGCTGGCATACCACGAATGCCCACCGCGTCCTTCATTTGATCATCCGAAATCAGCCAGCTGTTCATTAGCAACCTGTTCGCGACCAAGAGGCTGAGTGACACCCGAACAAGCTCGCCCGTACGTCGTGACTTATCATCATCGAGGAATTGCTTTAACCAGGGGTTGGTTATATCATTCAAGTAAGGATCTTTGCAACTTTCAATGTATGTATGCAAAGAGTCTTGACTGACAGTATTTTCAAGACAATACGACGACGACTTCGTGCATTGCCACCCGTCGGCCGTTTTCCACCAAAGATTTGTTTGCTCCTCGTCTGTTGGGGCGAAAGTCGAACACTCTATCTTCAGCGCTGGCCCTTGGTCGAAGTGCTTCAGACAGACAAGGAGTGGTTCCGATATTCTTCGAAGCTCGGGGTACTGACATCGGGCAAGGTACACCGGGTCGTGCCCTGAGAGGTGTCAGCTTCCACAATCGTTAGTCTCAACAGAGGCCATACATTTCTTGAATATGGGCTCCCTATCAATTTGAACTCGAACGCATATTACACCACGTGCGTTCGTGCATCGTACACACAGCATGCCACTGGGAGCCGGTTGGCACTGTATTTCGTCAGCAGACAGCTTGCCATACTTCAACGGTAGGTGACAAGCCTTCTGTTTGTGTATGAAGCATCTGACACAGGACTCTGCTGAGCCCAAGTGGGTCAAAGATTTGGTTGCTATGACAGGACGCGCTGTTGCAAGCTCTTGCGGGGTAGAGGCAGGAACGTCGGGGGAACCCGGGACTTGTCCTTCGGCTATGCAAGCGAACGTCTCATAGGCAAAGTTCGGTGCGGGATTTGCAGGTGTAATGGTTTTGTCGCAATCAGTGATGCCGTCCCAATGGGGCTGTGAGGTTTGCAGACCAACCGCTTGGACACCAGTCAACGAGTCGGTGAGCCCAAACGGCACGACTGGAGCAGGGTCGTAACCGGTAAATGATGCTATGGTATCGTCAATCGAAAGCTCGTCCCTAGTCAAGGCAAGTGTTTGTTCGACGTCCACTGACTGCGACACCAGCGCAGATGACTTGGGTGAGAAGGAAGCATTCAACTCGTTGACCGTAGCCGTTGCGTCCGCAGCGTGAGGAAGGTACGGACAGCTTCCAAGCACGGACTCAATTTGCAGGAGGATCAGCAGGTCCGAAACAGCGTCGTCCTTGATGTTGTGACGTCTGCGCCATAGGTCCAAAGATTCTCGGAAGCTTAGCATGTTGGCGCCTCTCATCGAGCGCAAGTGTTGAAGTACGGTTGACAGACGATGTGACAAAATGCACCCGGATCATGGCAGGCCATCAGTGAAGGCGGGGGCAATCAAAACCCGGTTAGCCGTAGCGGTGCTAGGTAGTACCTACGTTACGCCTAAGCGAGGTCACCCGCACTGGGCCTGCAGATGCACTTTCTCAAGGAAGGCGCCATGGGAGACCCTAGGTCCAGGCTGGCGTGTACGCGACCGCCCTCGGAGGCGCGACTTCCGCAATGGGGGCTGCATTCTTCCCTCCTAATCTACCTTCATCTTTTTCCTCACCGCCGACGACGCTCTTGCAGACACAACTTCCCCGGCTGTTGTATTGCGGCTAAATCCGCTGAAGAAGCCCTGGTCAACCGCTTTCTTATGCTTGCTGATGATCCTCATAAGACACACTTCGCTGCCCACTTCGCTGCCACTCTGCATAGTCAGGCGCAATTGTCAGTTTCGTGTTCAACACAGTGTGAACCCCGGATGATTGCTCTGTATGGTGTACCTCGCTCTCTGGTGAAGTATGAGTATTGCCTAGTGAAAAAACTGTCGCAAAGCTACGCCATATTCCGAGGCCGGTAAAGGGAGGGCGGGTGAAGAACACGAGCCGGGAATTTTGCAATCAAAGCGGGATTTCAGCCTCGCTCACGTACCTCTACGAGTACTCCGTGCTGGTGCCCGTGCCCATACGAAGTACTAGTACGCGCAAACATGCTGGCAGGGAGCGGCAGCGTGCCGTCATACAGCACGGAATGAGGGGGGTGTGTTGTATGGCGTACTCCGTACAGAATACCCCCCCTCATTCCGCTACTAGCCGTGCATTTGCCGCCCTTTCGATCAGGGATCGCCAGCGCGCAAGGCGCGAATACTACAAACCCAGCACAGATTTGTTGTGACCGGCGCGGGGCTTCTCAGAGTTTCCGGTAGCGTAGGCGTGGCGCTGGCGGGCGCGACAGTAGGCAGCGCGCGCGGGACGTACCGGTCCGCCATGGATGGTTATTGACGGTTTCGCTGAGCTTTGCGATCCCTATCAGCCACCGGAGCCAAACCACGTACAATACGCCAACGGGTGGCTTGGCGCAGTCGACGAATGACACTAGTGGCTGTCAGGGGTTAGAGCTGGTCGCCGATAGCTTACTCGTAGCTTAGGTATTCGATGTGTGAAACGCGGGGAGCAAGAGAGGGGAGTGGGGCCCTTGACCTCTTTTGGATCCCTTTAAAGCATTTACACTTTGGTACCAAACAGGGATGGCGATCAATCAGAGCGCCGCAAGATTAGGGTACTTCAACTTACTAGCAGAGCCCCCTACAGTAGAAGTCGCTGCAGGTCTCAGCCGTACTCATCAGTACATCAAGTCTGCCGCAACCTGTCCCCAGTCCAGAAGTGTTTTGAAAGTCTCCGGGGTAGAAGGGATGGTTTCTTCATCTGTTGAGTTGCTTTGTACAAGCTAAGCATACTGCACACCAGGTTGTTGGATGATTGAGGGCTGTCATCATCCCTTCGTCCTTTAATATGGCCAAGCTTCCCTTCATAATGGTTCAAACGCCGTTGCTAGCCGGAATTTTCACAAGCTTTACGACAACAGATCCACAAAGCATGAGAGCCGCGATAGAGTTTCGACGTCGTTGCCTCGCTTCCATGTGCCATGTGAGCCTCAACAAGCTACTGTCGCCCCGGCCTGCCGTAGCCTGCCGTCAATGTCTTCTTCATACTAATTTAGATACATAGAGCCTGAATCCGAATGCACAATGTCGGCTGCTCCGCCATATACTCCGCTTGATCAGACATCACTCGCCACAGCCATAAATCAAGGACCTCCCGATGAGAAATGCCGTCCACACCCCTCGTGCTCGGCGGCTGGACGTGCGCTAGGTCTGTTACTACCTGCACGGCACTCCACGTCGGGTCCTCAACCTCCCGACGAGGCACAACTGCAACACATGAGCTACGACAATGGGCTATGGGTGCCTTCAATGCCGGGAGTTTGCACCACGCCATTACATCAGCCCTCATACGTGCCACACGGGGTTCACCCGTCTGCAACCCTTTACAGTGCCTGCTCTTCTGTCAGCTCGGCGAAGAAGAAGAACACTCGAGCATCTCAGGTTCGGCTTCCCCCGGCCCGCAGGATCTGTCACAACGGTGAAGGACTAACTCTTCATCCCAAGGCCTGTGACCTGTGCCGCCAGCTCAAGGCAAAATGCGATGAGACGAAACCCTGCAAGACCTGCAGGGACAAAGGCACAGATTGCAGATATAAAGACCCTGTGCCTAAAGCGTATGCAGTCCATCCAGGACGGACGGTCGCGGAAAGCGGAATGCTAATGGTGAGCAGAACCGACAAGGCTCAGGCCGACATTCTGGAGGGCATCACCGTCATGCATAATAGCATCTCAGCGCTGGCGAAACACGTTGTCCGTATGAATGACCGAATGGCCAACCTCGAGTCGTCATTTTCAACAGTATCCAGCAGCGGGCATGTCAAGCCCGACCCGACGTTATATGATGAGACTAAGACCGCTCTATGTCACTATTCCGTGGCTGGTGGCGACTTCGACAACCACTGTTACGCAAATGATGCTTCTCACGACCAGTTTGCGACTTCTACGGAGCGCGCCCCCATGCGTATGATGGCCGAAGATAAGATGGAGGCCGATCCAGGTCCACCAATCCCTCCAGGAGAACCGGCGATTCCAATGAACCACACTACTTCAGCCGGGTTACTCTTAAAATGGCTGTCGATACAAGAGATAACAAAACACCATATTGAGAAGGAAGGCATCTGCCATGTCACAGAGTTTCCGATAAGCCAGGAGCAAAACCGCGGCCAGCTGCTTGTGTACGGTCGAGGCGAGGACTCGCACCCATCTCGGCACGCCAGGGAGCTCCCAGACCATGGCCAACTTGATATGGCTGATGACTCTTCCAACATGGCCTCGGCCTTACTGGATTACAGGGGTGGCGTCCTTGGGTTTGATGGTAACCCCGACTTTACCGAATCCAAGGTTCGGATGTATGTGGAGAGTTTCAAGGAAAATATCCTGAACATGCATCCCATCATTCAACCCAAGGTTCTCGACGAATGGGTCCAGCACTTTCTGGACACTCTGCCAAGGACGCATCTCAAGTCTCCGAAAACACAGGCATCGAAGGCTACTTTCGCCGCCGCGTCCAGCAGCCACCCTTCAGCGGAAGCCGCAGGCTCAAAGCGGAAGCGATCTCAGGCTTCTCGAGGGCCTGAGGGCTCTGGTTGTCCTTCGACGGCGTGCACCGTGAGGGCGGGCAAGCCAGAGCGTTCCATCCACAATGCATTGATCCTCACCATTTTAGCTCTCGGAAAGATTTGTCTGCATCGCGACAACATCCCAGACGCGCTCCATCACGGAGATCCACTACCCCACAAAGGTCCTTTGCATCGAAACGACATCCCGCCTTCACCGATGCAGGGTTCCCCTCCAAGCTATTCTTCCCACCCGCTTTCATCGAGCATCACCTCGCCCAAGGAGTCGGAGCGTGGCCTCCAGAGCAGAATGCCATCCATACATACCCCTGGCGGACCACGGATCGGCCATAAGCTAAGGAAGAATTGCGACGTGGTACCTGGCCTGGAGTACTTCGCATTCGCTACAGATATTCTCGGAAACCATATAGGCGCCTACCACATGAAGACTGTGTATGCCAATATCTTTGCAGGCCTGTATTATGGACAACTGGCGCGGCCAGTAGAGAGCTTCGCCTTTATCCAGCAGGCCAATCACAAGCTGCAAGCTATTTTAAGACCGTAAGGCATTCTTCTATCCCCCATACTCAATCAGGCCCTAACTTAGGCGCAGGAGTTTGGGCAAACTGAAGAAACTCAAGGATAGTGCCGAGCTGATCCAAGATGCCAAATACAACCAACTCGCGTTGACATTCTGGACGTGCTTGCAACTAGAGAGGTGAGATCTAGCATCACATTTTTCATCAAAGTCGTCTAACAAGGCATGTTCCTTGTAACAGTGACCTAATCGCGGAGCTGCCATTGCCTCCGTCCGGACTCTTATCGTACGAGAATGACATGCCGCATCCAAACATGAGCCTGTTGGAGGATGTCGACCAGAGAATTCAGGATAGCTACCCCGGCCAACTCTATTTGAGGACGCACTTGAACAGCATTCACCGCACGTTTTACGCGCCCGACAGCGACGCGGACGGTGAAAAGCAAGACCACAAGAAGTTCAAGAGCGTTAATTTAGTGGCAGATGCAGTATCTAGTATGAAATGGGTCGCCCGGCGTTATGCCTTCAAGGAGGGTGATCCACCCGCAGACGACATTCTCGCGGCGAGGCTGAGAGGCAAATATTGGGGAGCACAGGTCATTACGTACCGGCCATTCATCAGGATGATCTTGGAGTTCAACCACAGCCGGAAGAACCACCCCTCGAGCCCCAATGTTCCCATCACGGAGTTTCGTGGGGGAATAGCGTATCCAAATATTGCCCCTGGTGCGGGATCGTCGAAGGATCCCGGACCCAAGCTGATATATCTCGCACAAAGAGGTGTTAAGGCCCTAATTGAGAGCACCAGAGCTTTCCATGGTCTCGGTGACAGGCGCCCGATCATCACCAACGTCTTTGGAACGGCACATGCGTAGGTTCACAATGCCTGTGCAACAACGCCCTTTCACTAACAGCTTGCAGTCAGTGGGGAAATCTTCTCGTCCTTGCAGCCGCCTACAAGGACCCTACACTTCACTCAAGCGTGGATGAGGAAGTCCTGCAAATACTTTTCCAGAAGACTATACATTTCCTGCGCCAATCTGCTACGGCAACGAGCTCGCTCAGGATTTGCATGCGTATACTGGAGGGCCTGCAGGGAGACTTGTTCTACGTTCAAGACCCGAGAGCGAACTCGAGCTCCTCGAGCAGCGCGAGCCTGCATACGCCAAAAGGGGTAATCACGGCGCCTATGCAGCACCACGCCAGCGACACAGGCTTTGCGCCAGCCATGTCTCCTCATGCGCACATGGGCTTTACACATGGCAGATGAAGGCTAAACACGGCAAGAACTAATGTGTCAATTAATCATACGGTGCGGCAGCGCGGGCCCCGGAGGCTCTTGATACTCAGTCAACGGCGTTGCGGGCTTTGCACCTCGGCAGTCCACACTTGGTACCATCGACGGTTGCACTTCCCATCTATTTACGCTTTTAACAGTAGCTGGATTGCCAATGCTGCAAGGATGGACTAAGCCGCCCGCCCAATATCTTCATCTCGCGCATCCATGGGGTGAGACCGGTCCATTTTGGTTGAATTTCGAGAGCGGTGATACTGGCGACTTGGTTTCAGTCCAGTGCCTGCTGAATATCGGAACATGGACGACGGCGCACTGCAAAAGGTAATTCGTTTGGCTTGACTACAAACTCGATGAGCGTCTATTCACATGTAGGCTTTAGAGACGTGTCGCAAAAGCGGCCCAATCGCATGGGATTCAGTTGGCCTTGGTGTCTCTTCTGTTTGCTACATGCATGTTGGAATGCCTTTTAACTGTTCAAGAATGCATCATGTTTGGCTAGGATGACCTCGCTGGCGTTGTCATGTTATTTGTATTTATTTCTGGTTCTCCTTGTCTTATACCCAAGCTGGAAGCGGAGAAGGTACCACCATGAACAGCCTTTTACGAATGTCAGCCCCAGGCAGAGTGAAAGAGCAGAGTGCAGATATGCACTTGGAAAGGTGCAGGGCCATGATTAAGATATTGACGAGACGCCAGGTTCTATGGGAGCTAGGTCCACCTGATCGTATGGCCGTTGTATTACGCCCGGCACCTTCTGCCGGCCAGGGCGCACGACGTGGTTCCAAGCACATTGGTCAGACATTCCATCAGGTTAGGGTTGAGCTGGCGCATCATATACTTGAAACTCACCGTTCGATACGCGCACTTGCAGCATGTAACGCAGTCGTACTAGGCTATACTCCGGTAAATCGTTTGGCAGGGGCGCCACCTCGTCCGGCTCGCGAAGCGGCCTGGACATGGTTACGGTCGCACATTAGGCCGGCCCTGCGGAACTTGCAAATGCCTCCCCACGTGACCACCTTCGCGCCCGCGGCGCACACTGAATGCGACACTTACACACACATTGATAGCTGCGTGCGCAGGCAGGCAATTGAAGAGGAAGCCAGTGAGGCTTTCACAGAGGAAGTCAGAGAGGCAGTGAAGTCAGAGAGACAGTCAGCGCGGCAGTCAGAGAGGTATTCGCAGAGTCAGGCAGTAAGGCAGTCACAAAGGAAGTTCAACTTCGGCTGCCACGATCGTCAATTCGAACACCAAAAAAAGAACGCGCAGGCTCTCAATGCGAATCGAACCCCGGCCTTGAGCTCTCGGCAGCTTCACGGAAGGCGTAAAGTCATCTCCAACGGGCCGTAATATCCTTTGGTGCGGCAGCATCGGTGTTCTGTAGCGCCGCCGCCAGCTGTTGACACCTCGCGCGGCGCGTACCTTCACGAGAAGCCTCATCGCAAGATTTTGCCTCCTAACGTAACGAATTGAATTGACACGCATCGAAGAGGTACAGGGCATCAAAAAAAGAAGCATCAGACGATGCAATAGGCAAAACTCTCTCGCAGGTGTCCAATGGCAACGGGCCAGATACCGTAGTACCTAGTCACCCGGATAACAACCATCGTCAACCTGCTCGGTCGAGAAACCCGAAGGTTCTTTTCTCTCCGGCAGCCACAAGGGTTTCGAAGACCGGTCACAAGGCGAACCCCGCTTCCTAACCATTCAATAATACAACCTCAAGTCAGAGGCCAGATAACAATCTGCAAGCAGCTCTGTAGCGGGGAGTGGCGGTCCCCGACCACTGAGCCAAATGCGCGGTCATATCATCTCCGGTTTATGTTGAATACTACTACGTTATAGGTCCTTATAACACATTCAACGTAGCGCCGCAACCGTGATGCTCAAGCATGGTGTTTTCGAGTGCCGCACGCGCAACTGACTGCAACGCTTCGTAGTAAAGGTGGGACCGACACAAGGTCATGTCTTTATTATAACCAGTAACTCAACGATATCTCTGTCGCCGCCTCTCGTACCGGTTTTAAATACAGCATGCTCAACGACTAGCGACTAGGCAATCCTGCAACGTAGCTAGGGCATACGATTATTCAGGTCTCGAGGACGTACAACGAATGTTAAAGTAGCTAGTAGACGCTTCCGTCGCCGCCAATTGAACATGAAGAGAAGCGCGACGGCCTTTACCTTATAACTCCACAATATCTCTACAACCACAACTCCAGGCGACCTCAAACCTCGTATGCGTATATCGCATATCCTGAGCAATTGAGCAGTGAAGTCAGATTACATTTTAATAAAGGTTTAGTAAATTCATAAGGACTTTGCATTATACCTTCGTCGTCAGCGTCTCAGCCGCCGCACGTTTGGTAACTTTATTTTTTGGCACTAAAGGTGGGGCTCGTCCGACATCAACAACGAAGGAATTAAAAGGCACGGGCAAAGAGGTAATGCATCGAAAGATATAACGTGCCTTCTTGCCTATATTTCTATCGTCAATTAAGGTCATCTCTACAGCGCATTTACGCAGGCACGTACCGTGGTCAGCTTTGGTGTTGAGGCTTGTATTAGTCATTAAGTCGAACCGAAGCCGGTAAAAGTGGGCCCAGGAGGCCGTAAGTCATAGAATGCTTTGCACTATCAAATCACCCATAGCCACAAAAGCCATCAAGTTTATGGAGCTGACAGAGATCCTTGGGCAATTCAGGATCGAGTCCCAAACCAGACAAAGCTGAGCATCGGGGGGAGACTGTAGGTATGCGGACCCAAGACACGAGGCGAACCGTCTCGACAGAGCCTAGACACAAAGTACATCAGTAGAGAACCACGATCTGCAAGAGGCCGACACCAAATGTAGATAGAGAGGTTGAGGAGCAAAGTGGGAATGAAGGGGGCGGCCGGTCAATGTTTTCACATTGGCGAAGTGGGGCGGCCGGATATTAATCCGACCGCGTCGGCCGTCCGCCTAAGCCCCGCTGACCGGGCGTGGCTGCGGATAATAGCGGCTAGAACCGAGTAGGAATCAATCAATCAATCAATCAATCAACTATCAAATCACCCGGTCTACGCCGCTGAGATACAAGGTATCTCACAAGCGCTTCAGATCGCGCAGCAAGATAGGGAGGCAGGTTTCCGGCGAAACAAAGTTCTTATCTACACCGACAA
>JALHBZ010000204.1:299022-557203 GCA_024340015.1 Tolypocladium ovalisporum | reverse complement strand
TTTTTTTTCTCGTCGTCATTTAATCACGAACGATTCCGCAGGGGAAAAGAGCCGGCACCGATGGCAAAGGTCAATGGCTCGCTAGTTTCTGTTGGGACTGCCATTTGCAAGTCACATTTACAAGAGATCCACGGGTCGTCTTTCCCGTCTCTTTTTCTCTCTTTTCTTTGGGCGCCGCTACGCCTCTGAGCGCAGACGAGGCAGCCGTTTGGCGGTAGTTCCGTCAGGTTACCAGGGCCGGGCTCTTGAGGTCTGGACCTGGCCCCTCTGCGGGACCAGCTACTACCTTATGGACACTACTACAGCCTGAAGCCGCCGCTACTGCGGGCTGGAGCACCTGGGCTGGGGTGCAGGCTGCGCTGCGTGTCCAGTGCCCGTGGCGTCGGCTCCAACGACATTCCCCCCGAGCCCCAGTGTTCCGACGGTCCTGTGGTTTGTTCATTTGCAGGATTTGTATTGTAAAGCAATTAATCATCTAGTTCCTTGGACTTTCTCCCCCCTCCTTGGCTTGGCCGTACGGGCCATGTGGCAAATCCACCAGGGCGGCGTCGAGGCGTTTCTCTTACACTGCCTACGGTGGTGGTGACATGGGGGCAGGACGACGCTTTGTCGGGGCGGCGGAACCCTCGAGTCTCAAGGAAGAGCGTGGGCAAGGGTCCTCCGATTCGCGCAGGGGCCAGGCCCTTGCCAACAACAGGAGACAAGAGATGGACGTGAGACAAGTTCTCGGGACGGCGCTGCCGTCAGCACAGCTGGGAAATGCGTCACGGTCGCCGGTACGGACAAGGTACGGCACGTTGGGTTGTCTGACTATGGCGACCGTCGGCTGCTGCTCTCTCTGCATCAGGAGACAGAGGAGGCGTCGTCCCACTGCCAATTACCTTGACAATACCGGGACGCTACGGGAGCTTGGGCAGCCAAGTGGGGGGACCTCGAAAGTCGAAGCAGAGCGCCCCCGGTGGTCGGAACACGGGCGAGTCTCACCGTCGCGTGGGCGCATCGACGGTGCTCCGCCGTGGCCAAAGTTGCGCAGTCGCAGTCCGAAATGACGCATCTGACCCCGTCGCTCACGTGAGCATTGGCCCTTCTGCTGGCGAACCCGCCCGAGGAGATGTGTGTTCACTCGCAGAGTACCGTGACCGTGCGGCCACTCGTATGGAAACTGAGGTGGTCCATGGGCTCGAATCCACCGCGCAAGCAAAGCCCAAGTTGCCCCACCTGTCCGGTTTTCTCCGACCGCAGGCCAGGGGGGGGGGGGGTGCTCCACCGCGGGCGCACCCCCCCTTGGGCTGCAGGAGGCTACAGCACTTGCAGGACATCGGGTGCTAGTGGGTATTTGGCGAGTGGCAGCCGCCGCCACCGGGCCCCGGGCCCCCAGCACCGGCCTCCCGGGTTGTTGTCCCAACGCCTTGGTATTGAGATGACGCGATGCAGTCGTTGATTTGAAAGAGAGACAGCTGGCCTTGCTTGCTTGCTTGCTTGCTTGCTCGGCGCTGAAGACGCTGACGTTGATGGTGGAACGGCGTGCGCGGCTCCCAGGCCCTCTCTTTCTGTCCACGACTCCCGCCGCCTGGCCTCGGGGCGCATCGCAGGCGTGGCGGGTGGCGGGTGGAGGGAGGCAGCGTGTCTGATCTACCGGGTCGGCTGCCTCCCTGAGCGGTGCGCATGATGGCGCCCAGCAGGCGTTCAGGCAAAGGACCCGTTGCCAGGCCAGATCGAAGCTTTTGAGCTCTGCTCGACCAGCCTACTACTACCTTGGGTCCATCGCGCTGCGTCTCGTCTCGTCCGATGGCATCGACGACCGAACCAGCGTCGCGTAGACTTCATCACTCGTTGTGATAATCCACCTGCGAGTTCCACCCGAGCGTTACAGCCGTGCCTAGGCCATGCTCGCATCTCACCTTCAAACCTCGACCGTAAGAGCGCTCTCTCTCTCATCGCGCCTCTGGCTTGACGACTTCTCTTGATGGGAGCCTGAGACGCCATCAGTCTCTCAAGGACCTAGTCCGTCTTGGGGTGACTCAAACGCAACGCCAGATATCTGGAATGCATGGGGCTGTCGGATCTCGCTGGGGCCAATTGTCGACGATCCGGCAGCGACATGCCTTGCACGACAACTCCGCCTTAGAGGCAGCATCATATGCTCGTAGTCACTCAACACTTCACGTGCCCGCTGCTACCCGTCAGTATTGGCGTTGAAGTGATGGTTCTTGCGCTCGATTTAGTTGGCTTTACTGTTTCTCCATCATTGCCGATTCGGTCCAGTCCCAGAGAGGCTTCAGGATCGAATTGAGGTGGCTGCAGGCGTTTCAACACATTGCAATGCTCTACCACTGCCGTTTCGGCAAAACCTTCCTGCTTTGAACTCGTACCGCTCGAATACGTCGAGCTGTACAAAGCCCAGACTCACATTGCTCAAGTTTTAAAACAATACGCAGCTTTGTAAAGTCGCCAGACGCAATGGTATTCCTCTACTTACTCATCTCTCTCACAAGCCAGCGAGCCCTAGGGTAGGCGACGCCCCGTCTCGATCGGCACTCGCCAACCCACCCACACCCGCCCAACCTCGGGTCCCCGCAATCCACCACAATCAGCCTCGTCGACCACATGGTAACTTGGACCCCATTTCCCACCGCTCTCTCAACTCACATGCCTCCGATGATCCCTTTGCCAAGCAGCCTCGTCAAAGGCCGGCAGGCCCCCCCTCCGTACATCGGAGCTACGCCCTCTAGCCCTCAACCTCGGCGTCATAGCTTCCAACGAGGACATCTCGGAACCAGGTAATATGCGCCGCAACCCCCTTTCCCCGCATAGACGGCCCCGGAGCTTTCTAAATCGGTGACTCAGGCATCTCGAGCTGCCAGCTCGGGGGTCCGGGGCCCATGTACCAGGTACGAAGCGGGAGTTAGGTGCGCCTTGACCTTGGCGTTGTCGTCGAGCATGTGCGCTGAGATGACGCTCTCACACAGTAAGCTGCATTCCCTTCACATGCCTGACTGTCCACGGGAGCTCACGCACAACCGAGTCACTGCCGGGTGATTGCAACATGGCATGCCATTTGCAAATCTGTACTCGTAAGGATGTGGCTTTATTCTGGTACATGTCACCACTGCCTGCCTTTCTTTTCTGTCCTCTATACTACAGAGAGCAGGCCGTAGAGCTTCTTGCCGTCGTAAACTCGTGTAAGCCATCCTGAGGACGGTCAGCAAAACGGGACATCTCACCCGTCGCAATGCCATCCAAGTCACTTGGTAACGTCTTTGCCGGCCTGTGATGCCTTTTGGGTCGCCTTGTCGACCTTGGCGAGGGCCTTCTCGTCCTGCATCGCCCACCAGCGCCTCAGTCCCTGTGCATACCCGACTTCTTCCTCCGCAACCTCAACCGGCGGGCCCTTGATCTGAGGAAGCATCTCCTCGTCTCCCTTCTCGAAGACAGCCCACGCTGACGCATCTCCTACCCTGACCCCAAAGCCGCGGTCCTTGATAGACACGACCTGCATGCGCCGGAGTAGGACAACGTCTCCGGCATGAATGACCGGCAGGGAGGCTTGATGTGGCCGAAACACGTGAGCCACGCTTACGCCAGACGGAGCCGTCGAGGGATCTGTAAGGATGACCTCCAACATATAGTCCCGAGGACCATGCTTGGGTCGATGCGGCTGGGGCGGAGTCGTCGTACACACTGCGAGAATGTCGACCGTCTTGCTCAACGAGTGGCGCAGGTTTCGCAGCGGTAAGAAGTCTGGCAAGCTGGACCGCAATGTCCTTAGAATCTGTCGCTTCAGAGCCGCGTTGTCTTCGTCCTCCGGCACTGACCCGGCTACAGATGGCGACTTCAGGACTGACTCCGCGACCCTCCTGTCGGGGGTCTTGGGCGGCGCTTGCTCGTGGGGCTTACTGCGAAGCTCTCGAGTCGGTTCAGGGGTGGTGGCATGCTGTCGTGTACTCTTGGTAGATGATGGCGACGTCTTGGCCAATTGCGCGCTCGGCTCTTCTGCCTCAGCCATGCTACGTGTCACGCGCTTCACGTTTGGCGAGTGACGGTCCTCTGGATGAGCGGCGTCACCCCCAGCCGACTGTAGGACAGAGGCCTGTGCGAGAAGAGCATTTGGGTCTGGCTGACCGCTGTGGTGGCGGGTCGGACGCGGTATGGGAGCCGCTCTTGGTTGCTTATCGTGTTCAGGCTCGGACGCAGAAGCCCTGGCCAGGAGAATGCTTGGGTCGAACCGGTCGCTCTTCTTGCGTGTCGCGTATAGTACGGTAGGCGACCTTGGCTGCTCCTCGTGGTCAGTCTCAGGTGCAGGCGCCTTGGCCAAGCGAATGCTGGGGTCCTCGTAAGACTCGTCCACCATATCGCTGGGTCCCAGCTTCTTGAGCGTACGGCTCCGAAGAGACTTGGCCGTGATGAGAACTTCCGACTCCTGGCCACCGTCCTCGGTCATGTCATCGACAGTGATCTGAATCTCGCCAGGTGCCTCACTTGGATAAGGCTGAATGGCGCTGGAATCGAGACCGGAGTACCCCGCACCAGACGCGCCTCCTTTAGTAGGGGACTGGTACTCTTCATACTCCGTCATGATCTGCGCTTCCGCAGCTAAGGCGTCTTCGTCCTCCTGACTCGGCTGCATTGGATGCTGAAGTAGCACAGAGGCATCAGCCTCAGGCTCTGTTCCGTTCCTGGTCGAAAGCTGCATGTGCTCAGATCTCGCGTTGTCAACGATTGCCTCCACAGCGGCGATGTTAGCCACGACCTCGGATGTCGCTTGTTGGCCATCTGGAATTGATGCCGGGGCCTGGTCCTCCTCTAATTGTATGCTCTCTGGGGAAGTTGCCGCATCTGGCATCGCTTGTTTCCGAAGGCTCTCGCCCGGCTGCTCATCGAAGTCTTGCATTTCGATGTCCGGGGCTGCCACAGACTTGTCCTTCTCGACTCCAGTATCCTCTGCTGCAGGAGACTCAGTGTCCAGGGCCTCCATAACTTCAGCAGGAGGGTCAGGGACCGCCTCAGCCGGTTCATCGATAGCTTCTTCGATCACGGGAGCATTGTGCTGAGCCATCTGCGCTGCCGCGTCCTTGTCGATCAAAGAGTGAGCTTGTTCCCGAGCATTAACGGCCTCGTCTAGATCCATTACATCGGATGGTCCAGAGTCAACAATGTCGCTCGTAACTTGTGGTTCTACTTCATTCTCTGCAGGTCGCAATTCTTTGGGCTCCGGGGCAATGAGGTGACTCGCGCCTTTGTCCACGGCATCTTCGACTGCAAAGTCATGAACTCCAGAGGTCAGCGCCTGCGCTGGTTGAGAGACCGAAGCGCGATCCCGTTGGCGGAGCTCCTCGTCCTCCTCGTCCATTGCTTTTTCAGAGGCTTGCTGAGCCTTGCCAGCTTCCGTTTCTGCTTTCGCCAAGACCTCGCCACGACGAATCTCTGTATACTGTGCAGAGTCATGGCCTGTCTCGAGCTGGGGCTGGGATTCGAGTCGCAGCTTGGATGGCTCAGGCCTGGACTCGAGCTCGAGCTCGGGCCCGTCAAGCTGGTTCGGGCCCCTGGGCTGTGCAGAAGGGATGCTGGATGTAGTCTGAGTCGCCGGAGGCTCGTCTTCATCCTCCGAGTCCGAGAGGAGGCTGATAAAGACCGGGCTCTCAGGCGCAGACGTCCTTGGCATAAGACCAAGGGGCGGGGCCCCCTCGTCGTCGTAGCGCTCCTCATCTTCCTCGACATCCTCTTCGTCGTACTCCTCATCGTACTCTTCATCTTCATAGTACTCGTCTTCAACATCCCACTCGTCCGCTGGTCCGGCATGAACAGCGTCGTCTTCGACATCGAGGCCGTCTTCCAAGCCTTCTGCTGATTCCTCGTCATCAGCAGCTTCGTCATCGCGCGCTTGTACTTGCTGTTCCTCTTCCATCTCATACTCTTCTTCTTCTTCTTCATCCTCCCCGGATTCTGCCGATTCCTCACTCAGATCGATTGCCTGCTGTTCAGCATCACTGCTGTCTGGCAGCGCTGATTCGTCTGACTCCGACTCGTCGTCGGCCTTTGCATGATCGTAGTTTCTCAGGTCATAGTCTTCGCCAGGGATGTCCCCACCATCCTCGTACTCCTTATTCGTATCGTCTCGACCATCTGGTTGCTGTTCGACCTCCAGAGGTGATGCATCACGCACTTCCTCATCATCCCGAGCGGGTGAGCCATGGAAGCTGTGTGCAGAGCCATCGACACTTGCGGCTTGTGGCTCGGCATCGGGCGACAGCTCCCTCAGGGAAGAGGAGTCCAACACAATGGCCATGGGATGGTGGTTAGCAATATGATGTGACGCTGATGGGTATTCGGCCGGATCAGCTTCGGTATGCCATTCGATTTCACCCTGTGGTGGCCCTGCGTAATAAATGTGGTCCGGAGCAGACACCTGTGCCGAGAAATGCAAGCTCGGATCGATATTCGAACTTGTCGCTGGATAGCCATGTTCCCCAAACGCCGCACTGGCATAGGGTGAAGCTGTATTGTCGTGCCTAGAGGCCACTGTGCTCATCAACGGGCCTGCAGCTGGTGGCACGCTGTACATGTGTGCATCATCATGCAGCTCTCGTGCCCCAAACCCAAAGTCATGGTCCTGCCGGGCGGCTGTCTCGTACGGCATCATGGGTTCTTCTGCTGGACGATGAACGTCGACTTGCCCGAGATCGTGCCCGAAAAGCGTCCGCGATGGCGTCTGGAAGTGAATGTGATTGCTTTCAAAGTGGCTCCCAAGGAACGCCGGCGTCGGTAGCGGTGGTTCCGCGGGGCCAGCCAGACGAGACTCGGCCGAGACTTGAACGTCCATAGATGGGCTGAAGCTCAAGTCTTGTGTTTGGCAACCCTCGTCCTTCATCTCTGCTTGCGGCGTCGAGACTATGGGGATGTTTTTAGGCACTTGTGCTTCGGCGTTCAAGGATGCGTCGTCACGGGCAGGGCTCTCGTGATCAGAGGGTTGATTCGCCTCGGGACTTGGGGATCGGCTGCTATATCTCCAAGCAGTATTGCCCATGCTGAACCTCGGTCGCCGCTTTTGCTTGCTCTTCTGCCCCCTGTCCTCGTCGAACAAGTCGAATCCGCCTTCAAAAAGAGACCCATACGACACCCGGGCTCGCTTAAGAAAAGCCGGTGACGCATATTCTTCTGGCTCAAACGTCGAAGAAACCAGCCGTTTGGCAGGCAATGTGGAGGGGCCCAGTGTTCGTGCGATCGGTGTAGCGTCATCTTCGAGAGTCTGCGATTCGAGCAGCGGGGGTGTAGATTCGCGAACTGGGCCATTCTCTGATGTTTCTGGAGGTTCCGTCTCCTCGGCCACATGGATATCTATGACAGCCGGCCCCTCAGTCTCACCTCTGCGGACCTTGAGGAGCAGACGGTGGGTGAACTTGAGCTGCCAGTCCTGGGTGCTGCCTGGCAGTGGTGTCCGCGCCTGATGGCTCTCCCATTTCGCGCCCTTCAAGCCGAGGCGGATCTGGTCGCCGCCGCCGATGCCTGAATCTGCGAGCGCTTTGCCCGCAGCGCCGTGGAACTCGATTCGGATCTGCCCCTTGTCGCGGCGCAAACGAAAGTCGTGCTCGGCGAGGATGAAAGCGATCGACTTGGTCACCACGCTGTAGGGCCAGGTGATGGTGATGACGCCGTCAACCACGCGCGCCTCTGCATCGTCGATGTCGGGGCGGAGCTGCGCGATGGGCGTGGGCTCTGTGCTCTGAAGCGCCTTCAAGGCAGATGGCTTGTCTGTCATGGCTCGACGCGCAGCTTGCGGGAAGCACTGCCGTCATCAGGGTGGCTTCAGTAGGTGGTACGCGCGTGCAATGTGATCGCAAGTAGCCACAGAGTCATTATCGAGGTACGGTGGCGGAATTAAAAGAGTTCAGGGCTCGAGTCGCGTGGATTGCATGTGGTGTTTGCTTCGAGCTCCCACCCCAAAGCTCCAACTCGCGGCGGCGTTGGAAGCTCCAGGCCGCGCCCCATAAGCGGCAGGCGGTGTGGTGCAGGTGATGGCAGCAGGGGTGCTCTATCCCGCCGGGAAATTTTCGGTTACGTTGCGCTGTAAGGTAACTTGGACGACTTCAGCTCTCCGCTGGTGATGCCATTAGGTACATTATCGGTGTCGAATCACGCGAAAGCCACCCTACACAGTGGAGTCATCCCGAGTACATATACTCCATGCTCCCGTCGCTCCCGCAACATGGCTTGAAATATAGCATGGCAGTGACTGTGTCCTGCTCTCCAGATCTTGTTCCAGTCCTTGTGATATTTCCGGCCCGAGACATCACCCACGTGAGGACAAGATGGGCTCCTTGCACGCAAAGACGTTCGAGGTGAGCAAGGTCGCCGTCATCGGAGCCGGTCCCTGCGGCCTCGCCGCCGCCAAGTACCTCCGAGCCCAGGGCGCCTTCGACTCAATCGTCATTTTCGAACAGCAAGATGAAGTCGGTGGCATCTGGAACTACAGCGATGCTGCGCCCGGACCGTACCCTGTGCCGCAGACGGACCCCTTCTATCCGCCAGACTTGCCCGTTGATTCACCGTCACATGAGTCGCCCTTTTTCCCGTCCCCCTTGTACGACCGACTCCATACCAACCTACCGGGAACTCTGATGAACTTCAGCGACCAGCAGTTCCGGAAAAGCTGCTGGGTATTCCCGAGTCGCGAAGACATACAAGAGTACCTGGCCAAGTATGCCGAGGATGTCAGGGGCTTGATCAAGTTTTGTCACCAAGTCAAGCGGATAGCCCTTGAACCAAAGGATGGACGCGACAAGTGGAGGCTCGAAGCTCACTCGACTTTGAATGACCACGTCCTTGAAGAAACATTTGACGCCGTCGTGGTTGCCAACGGTCATTATTCAGTACCTTTCATTCCGGATGTCAAAAACATCGCGGCCTTCCAAGAAGCGCATCCTTCGGTCATAACTCATTCGAAGCACTACCGAACGGCGGGTGCTATTCGGGACAAGAAGACAATCATCGTCGGCAACGGACCTTCAGGGATTGACATTGCGCTTCAGATCAACCAGGTATCCGAAGGCAAGGCTCTCCTGTCCGTGAGGTCGCCAACGCCACCCGCGAAGCTGGCCCACACTGGCTGTGAGGAGGTCCAAGAGATTGAAGAGTTCCTCGTGGAGCAGCGAGGCGTCCGGTTCAAGGATGGCAGAGTCGAAAGCAACATCGATGCCATCGTGTATTGCACAGGCTTTCTCTTCAGCTATAGCTTCCTGCCCGAGCTGCAACACCAGCTCATCACAAACGGACAGGGCGTCCATGGCTTGTACAAGCATCTCTTCAACATCCAGCACCCTACCCTGGTCTTTCCCGCGCTCAACATGAAGTCTGTTCCATGGCCACTGGCTGAGGCGCAAGCCGCCATTTTTGCTGCAGTCTGGTCCAACAGTCTCACGCTGCCGTCTGTCGAAGAGATGGAGCAGTGGAGCAGAGAATTAGAGAAACGCGAAGGCGAAGCGCTTCATGTTTTCCCGCACTTGGGAGACGGATACTACATCAACGAGCTATACGACTGGGCAATGGAGGCGAAGCATGTAGGTAAGAAGCCACCGCGATGGGACGACGAGCTGTTCTGGCAACGAAGCATCTTTGCCGAGGCGAAGCTGCGATTCGAGCAGCAGGGCAGCAAGGCAACGACTCTCGACGAGCTTGGTCTGCACTACGATCCCAATCGAGAGCAGTGAGCTTCTGCCAAGGTGTAACTGCTTGCGTCTCATTAGGCGGAAGCTATGCAGCGGTAGGCTTGAGACGATATTGGATTATGATAGACATGGTTGAGCCCTCTAGCCAGCACCTCATTCTGTAGACCACGATCAATCAAATAGGTGATCAATCGGTCGCTGAATTACTTCACAAGCTGCGCCAAGGACGAAGGCAGCAGCGTTGTAGCTGAAATACACAAATACTTGGCCGGAGGAAGGTGGCAAAAGTCGGCGGTCCAAGCGCTCAAGGAATCAATGCAGTCACGAGCACTTCGAAAAAAGACAAGGTGGGTAGTCGTCAAATCTCCTTTTCATTCAAGAGCTCGACCGTCCAGGAGCCGTGACGCCTCGAAACTAAACCGTGAAATTCCATTCTTCCAACCATTCCAACCCACTGCACACCCAGCGAGGTTGATTTACTGCTGCTGCTTCTTCTGCGAGTCCTGGGCGAAGACGGTAGCGTAGGGGTTCAGACGCAGCATGACCTGCTTGTTCTTGAGAGGGTTCTTCTTCTGGACAGCACCGCGGCGAGTGATGGCGTCACCCTTGGGGGCGTTGATGGAGCTCTGGATCTCGGAGCTGTTGATCAGGCGGGTCAGGTCGGCCTGAGAAACAACGTTGGACGGCAGCAGGAAGTCGCGCTTGTGGGCAGAGGGAACGGTGGTGGAGCCGTAGATCTCATCGAGGGCCTTGAAGGCAGCGGATGTCCAGATGATGAAGCGGCCCAGGTGACCACCGGGAGCCAGCTGCAGCAGGTTCAGGGCGGTGACGGGGCACGGCTCAACACCGGGGATGTTGCGGAAGCCCAGGACGAGCTCCTTGCCGTCGACCTCGGGGGCGTAGACGACGAGGGGACCACGTCGCTGGCGGTGGCGGCGGCCACGGAGCTTGCCCTTGCCAGCACGGAGCGTCTTGGAGTTCTTGACCTTCTCAAGATCGGCACCGGCACCGACGGCCTTCAGGAGGCCCAGGGTGGCGGCAGTGCGGCCCATGGAACCGGCATCGAACAGAGCGGAGTCGACGACAAGGGGAACCTCGGGGATGGTCATGATCTGGTGGCCACGAGCCATCAGGAGAGGGGCCGCAGCGGAGGCAGCGACGGCAGAGCAGGTAGCGTAACGCCTGAAGTCTCCGGTTAGCTTATTCGCCTCTATCCACCGAATGCAGCAATGACTTACTTCTGGCCCTGGTTGATCTTGATGTGCCACTTGCGCCAGATCTTGGTAGGGGCAAACATGCGACCGGAACGGCACATGTTACCGAAGGCAGCCTGACCGGCACGGTGGGTACCGCCACCAGAGACACGAGGAATACGGGCGACAGCGCGGCCTGGCAGTTCCATTGTCAGCATAACATTCAAGCGGCTCTCTTCAGGCAGCAGCGCAGTCTCTGCAGACCATTGGCACTCTCCAGTGGCCCTTTCCAGTCCATCTTGCGCTGCCCCTTTGCGTATCCCAAGGCGTCACTAACCAGTTCCCCAAGACTCGGCAGAGGTCTGGTGACCAGCCTTCTCGCTCACGGCGTACGGCTGGCGCTTGTTCTTGGCCATGCCAGTGTGCACCTGCTGGACGATATCCGGGCGGATAGGGCTGGTGAAGACGGCCGGGATGGGATGGGTAGCTCCCGTGGGAGCACCATCTTTGCCGATGATAGAGACGGTAGGTCGCGAAGCCATTGTGGAGGTGGGACTTGGACCTGATGAAGCGACAAAAGTCAGTATTGGTTCGAGTCGGCTGGGCAGTCGTCCCTGGGAAGAGTGCGGGCGGCTCACCTCGGTCGTCGTTTGGCGTCGAGATTTGGTGATGGAGTTGGAGGTTGCAATTCGGCCTCGCGATAAATTTCACCTGGGATTTTTTTCTCGCATTTCGTGGGCGGAGACCCTAAGCCTGCGGTACGTACTCTAAGCGAGGGTGGAGGCCGCACACGTGATTGGTAGCTTGCCCCACCGGCGGAGCGAATGACAATCCCCAGCACTCCTGGCGCCATCATTCGCAGAGCGACAAAGGTTCCACTTATCCTTCATGAAGACCGGGAGACGACTAAAGGTACCTGTACTCGTATGGCCTTGCACTCATTCACCCCTTACGGTCGTACTTCAAAGCGTGACGACTGCTTAAACGGGTACTTGTATGATACTTTACTTCAAGGCCCTCAATATATCTATCCCATTGCTGTCCCATATCCATCTCGTCGTCAAGTCGTCAGGTAGGCTTACATCATCAGGCAGCTGAGTTGAGTCTCCAGGCTCTGTCTTGTCCGAAAAGTCGTGTAACTATTCCCATCTCTTCCATTCCCGAACCAACTTTTCTACCTGTTCCTCGGTCCATGCATCATTTCGCTTTGCTCTATCCAATTTGAGCAGCTTGTCAAAGATTTCCGCCTCGATCTCTCGTCTTTCTAGAACCTTTTTTTTGAGATAACCGGGATCTCTCCGTCGACAAGCCTTTTGAAATATCTCTCGCATCCTCGTGGAATAGAGCTGACAGGTTCCCGAGGGCAGTCTTTGTGGATCCATGTAGAAGTTCCGAACAATAGTGGTTCCTTCTCCGAGCTTCGGTCGAACAACCTCATCGAAACACGCGCCACAGACGGTAAACTGAGGTAGGAATTGCATGACATGCCAGTACCCGTCGTGCACGGGGCTGTCCTCGCGGCACTCGCTGCCGATGCTGATCTGCTGCAGGTCTCGAGCCAGGTCTGCAATGTCGGGTGCCTGGTTAGCCACGAATGCCCTATCCGAAGATGTCTCCAACGCATCAAAGTACAGCACGAACTGCTTTCTCTTTGGCGTGAAATGTAGGGCGCAAACGTCTTTCGTTGGCTCTGCTCTGGACTCCAGCGGGACAAACACGCCGGTCAGGTTCGGTAACAAAACCTCAACCGTCCTCGCGCACTCGTAGCAAACCACAAACTCGGGAACCGGTCGTTTTGTGTACGGATCTTTGACCGTCAGCCAGTTGCGCGCCGCCTTACGATCGCCGGGACACGTTTCGGCACGCGACGAGGCCGTCACGTTTGCAATTTGATAAAATAGGCGCAAATCGGGGGTCTCGTGCTTCTCGGTCAGGAGCCAGGCAATCCTGTACCAAGCGGAGGACCCAAGATCGCAGGCAATGCCTTCCCCTGTGGGACGAAGCATGGGTTGGAACTGCGTTCGAAACTCCGACTTGGCGAAAACAGTCTCGTAGCAGGTGGGGCAGATGTTGAAATTTGTACGAGGCAGCGTGAGCCAGTCCATCATCCCCGCCACGGGCTTCACGCGCGAACATTCGGGAAGTCCTCCTGTTCCATTTGTGTTTTTGCTTTCTGAGAAGCGTCGGTACGAGCCGATGGGCCTGTTTTCGTCGACGCGTAGTCCGTCCCTATCGGGATTGAAGGACGGAATTTGCCACGATCCAGGCGTTGCTGATGAGTTGGAGGCCGCTGAACTTGCTTTGGTAGCGTCGGATGGTCGCTCGAAGGTCGAGGGAAGGACTGGCGAGGGTTGGGGCATGGATACCATAGAGATCGGCCTGGGCGCTACTCGATCTGGCGCCACATTGCCATCGTCGATTCCTAGGCCAATGTGGTCGTCATCGTCCGGGTACGGCAGTTGTGCTCTGGGCCCCTCTGGCCGCTTCCGTTCGGCAACGATAGGGAACGTGGCGGAGGCTCGAGGCATCATAGCGGCGGCACCCGCAGCAACTGCAGCGCCCGTGGCGAAGGCCGCTTGACTCGGCGAAGGAAGAGGGGCAGTATTGGTTCGAGACCGTGACCTGGCTTTCCCGGTACCATCGGTATCCCTGTCCAAGCCAGCGCCAGCTGGGCGTCCTTCTTGAACCACGATCGGTTTGTCTTTCGCCGACGAGTATGCGTGAGACTCCTTTGAATATTCGCCACTCGAATGGCTCTGCTCGTGAGAGGGTGACCTCTTCACCTTTTCCCCGTGAATCCGTCCATAGGCTTGGGAATCGTCTCTCCTATCACTGCGAGACGAAGAGTGGTCTCCTCGGTTTCGAGATTCGCTTGGCCATTCATTTGACAACCTTCTAAATGATTTGCCTGCTTCGTAGCTCGACTCAGACCGCCTGGACATGGAGCTTGTTTGCCTCCTCCTGTGAGAATCCTCGTCCCGCCTTCGGTCGCTCATCTCGACATGACTTTGTCGACTTGGTGAGCGAGAGGTGGATGAAGGACCCAGGCCTCGGTATGATTTCTCTCGTCCACCGATGCCAGTCTGAATCATCTCGGGAGAGAGCAGTTGATCCCCATAGGGCCGTGGCTCGCGAGGAGAGAAGTAGTCGGGCCGGCTGGCGCTGGCACTGGACCGGCTCCGGTGGTGCTGAGGTGGCCGGTTGGGGTGAACATCAGTCTCAAGCGGGGGAAGGTCCTGTCTGCTCCTCCTCGGTTGCAGACCAGGCTTCGCACTATCAGCCCTTGGCTCTTCCTCACGCTTTCGGCCAGTGTCTACCTTGGACGCGGCAGCGCCTTCCGGTGTGAGTATTTTAGGGGATTTGCCTTCGACTGTCTTGGATTCGGAGTCTTGATCTGACGTTTCGTTCAATATCACAAAGCGCCGCTCCGGGTTATGTTCGTGCACTTCCATGATGATCGGGTATTGTTCGATGTCGCCTCTTGACTGTGGCTCCTCACCAGAAGCGCTACTCGCACGGGTGGCCCCATATTCCCTTGACAGCGATATTGCTTCGTCCTCGACGCTGGGTGGCGGCGGATAAGGTCGGCGGTCAGGCAATCTGCGGTCAGGCGACCGCGAAACGTGCCTGTTTGCTGTCGGGACATGTGGTGAAAGCGAGGGTGCTTGCGGCTGTTGCGCGGTTCTATGCTTGTGGTCAGCAACGCACAAAGAGCGGAAGTAGATGTACGGACGTCTTGGCTCGCGACGTTGTAAAGTAACCCGTCTGGAGGAGGTTCTGGATATTGAGCGAGTCCTCCATGTTTACTGTCTCACTTGTCCAACCAAGAGATAGGCATCGCACGCAGATTGAAGCGGGACGACGAGTGACACCGAGACAACGAATACGCCGATGGGCCGCGAGATTTGAACACGGCTGTGCTTGTGCTTGTGCTCCGCAGCGCCGTGAAGATGTTGCAAGGAGCAGAATGACAGTGGAGGCAGAGCCGCAGTAGCTGGGCTGCACAAGCTCCAGTCAGCCTCAGCGCGAGACAGCTGACGCGACGACGCTCAATCGGAAGACGAGCGAGGCGTACAAAGAGCCCTCCGCTAGTCACAAGCCTTCCGCTGCTGTGAAGAACTGAAAGCAGAGCGGACGGTTTGTGACTCGGGGACGATGGGCGAGGTAGAATGCAAAGCATCGACGGGGCGGTCCGAGGCGCAGCCAACCGCAGTTGACAATGACATCGTCCGTCAATGGACCCGTTCAGGGCACGGGTAGCCTGACTGAAGCCGACCCCTCAGCGCCCCCGCTCCTCTTGACTCTTCTTACCTACAGGTAGGCGCGGACCGCACCACGCGCGACCCACGTTCTGGAAGCTGCTCAGTGCTGAGATTCCCCAGGTGCCCAGAGCAACCCTAAAGTTGAGGTGAGAAATGCCGATGCATGCAAAGCAGCCCTGCTTTGCACCGATGCACGGCATTGACGACCGTTGCGCAAGACTTTTACGTAGGTCACCAAGCTTGGATTGACTGACATAATCTGATGTTGCAAATGCACATCACGTTCAAGGTTATTCGGGCTGGCATTCGACCTTTCCCTTCATCTACGTTGATGACCTCCGCGTCCTGTTCCCCCTATTGACGGACGAAGGATGGCATATCACAGTGCCCGTTGCACAAAAGGCCTTTGCAATGTCCAATTTCTCCCAATTGACAGACACCTTTGCGAGTTATTAAAGAGATGCGCCAAATTCCTCCAGCCAGGCAGCTCATGTATCATTGTGCCAAGTCGTCGTAAACACGACCGACCAATCTGGTGGCACCAAGAAAGGGGACCGCAGATCCGATGCGAGACTAGGCTTATAGTCTCTGGGCCAAGCCTTGTCATTTGTATCGCAGCTGCACAGCAAGGCATCTCGTCGAGTATCAGAGCAAAGCTCCAGCTCAATGTACAATTTGAAGTCCAAGACAGTTACGACGCTCCGACCTTGAATACTTTTGCCAGCCAAAACCACTCGGCTCGCTGGTAACGCCAAATACAAGCTCAAGTACAATGAGAATGCTGATTCAATCCTCCAAATACTCCTGAATGTCCGCGTCCTCGTGTTCGGCAGCCCTTCTCCTCTCTTCCTCCTCGAGCAGATTCTTCAGCATCTCTCGCTGCCTTGTCCTCGCCTTCTGGCCCCAGTCCGCGCCAGTGCCATCCCCTTGGTCCTCGTTCTCGGCTTGTTCCAGCTTCTCCTTGATTCCACGGAACTCGTTGGGGGTCATGTCTGGGTCAATCTTGTCATCGCCGGCCTCGGCCTTGAACTTGGCGTCCTCCTCTTCCAACTTCTTGACGGCGAATTTGCTGCCCATCTTCAACACATACGGCCGTAGCAGCATGTATCCACCGACGATGACAACAAGGCGGATCCACGACTGAAGCGACATGTCGGTAAAGGCGTTGGAGAGATTGTTACTGGCATTATGGCCGTACTCGGTCAAGCGACCGGCCACTTTGCTCAGCACATTGAGTCCCGGCTGGTCCGCCTCCGGGTTGAGTGTTTGTTGAGCCATTGTTGTGACAGAGGATGGCCGCGCCAGGAATAATTACAAACCCAATGGATGAGTGAGAGGGCGAAGAGAGGTGAGCGGTGCCGAGGGACCCGGCGTTGCAAAATTTCGCGTCTGGGGTCCTTGCTTTCAAAGAGATTTGTCGGTCACGATAGTAGCAACAAGACCTCCAGTAATGCTGCGCAAAATTTGGCGCTGAATTGGTTGGCTATGGAGCAGAGGTTGCAGGGTGTCGAGAACAAGGTTGAGAATGAGACGTCCAAGCAAGTGATGGAGTGGCTGTAGGTGTTTGTTGATGGGCCGTCGGCAAAATATGTCGCTCGCGGACCCGGTGCTTCTGTGACCACTACTGAAACTTAGCGGGCTGCGGCCGACCGTCCCGCCGCCACCAGCTGCCTACCTCAGAGCGGCTTCGAGAACTCTCGGCCCTTGATGAGCGCCGTTGGCTTTTCAAGAACGACGCAGATGACGATACACGACCCCTTGATAGTCCAAGTTTAAGAACAATGGATGATGGCTACCGCAGTCACCTATTGGAGCACCATGCACGGTAGTACAGACGCAGACGCTTCACTCTGCCGAGCGCCACTGCACAGCATGGTCGATGCTTGCGCCAGATCGCGACAATTCTATGAGAAAAGCCATTCTGACCCCGATGGGAAGATGTCAAGGCTCTGACCCATGAGAAAGCTGATCGCGATAGGCCTTAAATCCGGACTGACCTCCCGAAAGAAGAATCTTGCTGAATGCGACTTCTCTCGCACAACTTACACAGATCCTCCGCGTCGAGGCTCGCGTGCTCACGTGACCACGCCGCTCCATCGGACCATCCCTGTCGCCTCAGCACGCTGGCAGCCAGACGGCTCATAAAAATTTCGAAGCCTTCCAATTCGACGGCTACTTTGAAGCTCTCGCTCGATCAACCTCGCACGTCCCACTCCGTTCCGCTCTTTTCCTTCGGCAAGTCTCTTCGTTCGAAAATTGCGGCTCAAGATGTCGACCGCCTTCAGATCAGTCGCGCCGTTCCTGCGGACCGTGCGACACGGCCTCAAGACCGGCCGCCTCGACACGGCCATCAGGAGCCAGAACGCCGCTGGCGTCCTCAACCTCTACCGCACATACGCCGTCTACGAGCGAACGAAACCCCACGTCAACATTGGTGCGCGACGTTTGCGGCTTGTTTGGGTGTTGCGTCTCAATGCTAATTGTTCGAATAGGCACTATTGGCCACGTCGATCACGGCAAGGTGCGCGAGGCAGCGAACTTCTGCGCGTCTCTTAGTATTGGCTAACATTCAGACATGCAGACGACTCTCTCGGCGGCAATCACCAAGAGGCAAGCCGAGAAGGGCTTTGCCAACTTCCTCGAGTATGGCGCCATTGACAAGGCTCCCGAGGAGCGGAAGCGTGGTATTACCATCTCCACGGCGCACATCGAGTACTCGACCGAGAACCGCCACTACTCCCACGTCGACTGCCCGGGCCACGCCGACTACATCAAGAACATGATTACTGGTGCCGCCAACATGGATGGCGCCATTATTGTCGTCGCTGCCTCCGATGGCCAGATGCCCCAGACCCGCGAGCACTTGCTGCTTGCCCGACAGGTTGGCGTCCAGAGGATCGTCGTCTTCGTCAACAAGGTCGACGCCATCGATGACCCTGAAATGCTGGAGCTTGTCGAGATGGAGATGCGCGAGCTGCTCACCACGTACGGCTTTGAGGGCGACGAGACTCCCGTCATCATGGGCTCCGCCTTGATGGCTCTCCAGAACCAGAAGCCGGAGATTGGCCAGCAGAGAATCGACGACCTGCTCAAGGCTGTCGACGAGTGGATTCCCACTCCTGAGCGCGACATGGACAAGCCTTTCCTCATGTCTGTCGAGGATGTCTTCTCCATCTCTGGCCGCGGCACCGTCGTCTCTGGTCGCGTTGAGCGTGGTATGCTTAAGCGCGACGAGGAAGTCGAGCTGGTTGGCAAGGGCAAGGAGGTCCTCAAGACCAAGGTCACCGATATCGAGACCTTCAAGAAGTCCTGTGAGCAGTCGATTGCTGGTGACAACTCTGGCCTCCTCATCCGCGGTATCCGCCGCGAGGATGTCCGACGTGGTATGGTCATCTGCAAGCCCGGCACCGTTAAGTCGCACACCCAGTTCCTTTGCTCGCTCTACGTTCTCACCAAGGACGAGGGCGGTCGCCACACGGGCTTCCATGAGCACTATCGCCCCCAGCTTTACCTCAGAACCTCTGACGAGTCTGTCGATCTGACTTTCCCCGAGGGCACCGAGGACGCCTCGGGCAAGATGGTCATGCCCGGCGACAACGTCGAGATGATTGTCACCATGACCAACCCCAACGCCATCGAGGTTGGACAGCGTTTCAACATCCGTGAGGGCGGCAAGACCGTGGCCACCGGCCTGTGCACCCGCATCATCAAGTAAGGGGAAAGCACATTGGGGAGGACAGAGTCCATTGCGCAGTGAGCCTGCGACTGTAAAACAAAGAAGCGGGCTCGTTGATACCCCTGAATTGGTTCATGACGTTGGCCGAGCGTCTGCAACGGGCCAAGACCCATGGTTTGAGTCAAAATTGGCTCTTGTATATCCGCAGAGGTTGCGGCCTGGAGGATCTCCACTCTGCTTCATCCTATTGTCTTGATATGTGTAATTTTAGATGGGCAAAGGGGTAAAAGGCAGCAATAGACGACGTGAGATTACGGACGCCAGCTTGCATTCGACATTTGTCACAACAAGGCTCATGAATGAAATGACACCCCGCAATCTGATGACACCGGATACGAACTGTCTGCAGAGGGAGCAAGCCAAGCCCGTACGCTTCATACGTCAACGGCAGCATTGCGGCTGAGATCTTCAAGTGGGATGGGTATTTGAATTCAGTCGTCGAGCTCGATCACACCACCATTCCGGGCTCGTGGAGACACAACGTCGAGATTCGGCGGCATTCGAGAGGGGTTCGCGAGAAACATGGTTTCAATGCAATTGGTATTCGTCTATCCTCGGAGGATGTTCGTCAGACGCACGATCTTCCTCAAAACCAAGCAAGCCATTAAACTCCGGTTCCAAGCGGCCGCGGCCCTCTGAGAGATGTTCGCGAGGCCATCATGACTGCTGTCAAGCAATGCATCCTCCACCGCTGTTCCCCATTTCCTCCCGGAATCGTAGCGCACGTTTATCGGTACTGTTGTGCAAGAACTCGTCAGCCTTCCCCTCCACCTCGCGCGTACAGAATTCCGCTGTTGCTCACCTTGTTGAAGCCGATGTCCTTGGCCTTCTCACGGAAGCACTGACGGCACAGGTTGAGGTCGTACTTGCGGATCAGACCAGCAGAGTGCTTGCAGACGCGGCTATACAAATCGTCGAGGTTAGCGTTCCGCTGTAATGCTCGATCGGGGCTGCCTCGCCGGCGGCGGTCGAGGGAAAGTGCTCTTGCAGGAGTCGTACCAGCTACGAGAGCCTTTGCCGTAGTTTCGGGGGCGCGAGTTCCAGACACTTTCGTGAGACATGATTGCGGTGGTTGATGTCCGAAAGCTGGGTGAGGTGGGAAATTTCGCGAGGGTTGAGAAGTGGGCGGGAAATTTTGTGTGATTTCTATCGACGTACCGCCCATCGATTGGAGGGTTGGCAGCCCCAGCCCGTGAGCGGACCCACGCAGCTGGGGTCCGAATCACGTGAGTCGCGTTGGTGTGCCGCCAGGCGACCGTTTATCATCACGTGCCTACCCCTGTCAATGGGCTTATCGGCTCCAGAGCTTGCGTGGGGCACGGTCCGCCGTGGATCAGCATTAATAGTGTGCTTGTTGGCGGATTGCAACCTGGCATCTCTGACAGCGGGATTTCAAAGCATCATTGGCTGCAATCACTTTGCATCCATACTTCAATCTCAAGTGGCACTTACTTGTAGGTACAGTCCGAGTCCTCGCATACGAGTAGCTCCGTGCTGTTGTGTGTATTGTCCATCCGTCCAAACTAAACGTGTGCAGCACGTCGTTCCACCACTGAAATCCCCCACCATGGTCCTCATCAAGAGCTTCGTGCTCGCCGCCGTGGCAGCCGTTGCAGCTGCCAAGTCTGCCGTGATCGACCTCACGCCGTCCAACTTTGACAAGGTCGTTCTCAAGTCGGGCAAGCCCACTCTCGTTGAGTTCTTCGCCCCATGGTGCGGCCATTGCAAGAAGCTCGCGCCCATCTGGGAGGAGTTGGCCCTGTCCTTTGAGCATGCCGGGGACAAGATTCAGATCGCCAAGGTGGATGCCGATGCGGAGCGCTCTCTGGGAAAGCGGTTCGGCATCCAGGGCTTCCCGACGTTGAAGTACTTTGACGGAAAGTCGGATAAGCCAGAGGAGTACAACGAGGGCCGCGATCTCGAGAGCCTGTCTGCGTTCATCGCCAAGAAGGCCGGCTTGAAGGCTAAGAAGAAGCTCGAGATGCCCAGCAGTGTGGTCATGCTCAACGACAAGACGTTCCCCGAGTCGATTGGAGGTGACAAGAACGTCTTGGTTGCGTTTACGGCGCCTTGGTGCGGACGTGAGTACTTTCGAAAGTACGGCACTTAATAGCTTTGATGGCTGACTGAAAGATCTAAAGACTGCAAGACCCTTGCTCCTATCTGGGAGACTGTTGCCGCTGACTTTGTCAACGATGCCAACGTCTTGATCGCCAAGGTCGACGCTGAGGCCGCCAACAGCAAGGCTCTCACCAAGGAGCAGGGCGTGAGCTCTTACCCTACCATCAAGTGGTTCCCCGCTGGTAGCAAGGAGGGCGTAGCGTACCAGAGCGGACGTTCAGAGAAGGACTTTGTCGAGTGGGTCAACGAACAGGCCGGCACCAACCGACTTCCCGGCGGCGACCTTGATGCCATTGCCGGAACTGTTGCCTCTCTGGACAGTCTTGTGGCCAAGATTTTCGGTGGCGACACGCTCGCCGACGTTGCAGCCGAGGTCAAGAAGGAGGCTGAGAAGCTAAAGGACGAGGCGCAGTACAAGTACGCAGAGTACTATGTTCGCGTTTTTGACAAGCTCAACAGCAGCGACGGCTACGCCGCCAAGGAGCTCGCTAGACTCGACGGCATTCTGTCCAAGGGCGGTCTTGCCCCAACCAAGCGGGACGAGCTCCAGCGAAAGACGAACGTCCTACGGAGGTTTGTCGAGAAGGTCGCGGAGAAGGCTGAGGAGGTCAAGGACGAGCTGTAAACAGGACACTCACGTTGCGTTTGGGACATGCATAACAAGTTATTCCAATGAGAGCAAATACATGTGCATCACCAGGACGGCTTCAAGAAATGACTGTAGAATGTTGTAGAATGTTTAGCTAGGATGTATACTCTTAATCACTATCTGGCATCTCAAGAGTCTCACTCGTAACGTGGCCCCCGCGATGCAGTCATTGGGACCCTCAAGAAGACCTTGGCACCGTAGTAACGCCTATTGCGGCTTTGCAGGCCCTGCATCCTTGGCCTTGCTCTCTAGCAATGCAGCTTCTAGGTTCTCTAGTCTTCGCGACATCTCGTCCACTGTTCTGCCTGTCAGCTCCTGCTCGGCTGCGGCAGCGCTTGTGAGTCTCGAACTCACTCTTGGCGAAGATCTCTGATGAGACGCCAGCAAACTTGTTGGACAGTGAATTGAGCAACTCCTCCACAGCAGCTGTAACGTCTGCGTTTGACGTCTCGGGTGACTTGGAAGAAAATTAAAACATCAGCGGCGTTCCAGGAAGGGTTCTCAACGGAATTTGGAGGATGAGCGGTTCATAGGGGTGGTTAAAGGGCGTCGTACTGTGGCCTTTTCGGCTGTGCTGGCCTCGAGCTCTTCGGAGGCCATGTGGTCGGTACTGGACAGCGTAGGTTGCGGCTAAGCGGCCGGGACTGTGCGAGCTTCGCGGCAGTCTCAGGGGAGAGTTTGACTGAGGTCGAGATGCAGGATGCTCTCCCGAGGTACCTGTAGTTCCCGACGTCGCGATGTAGGGGTGGTGGTGTGTCCGTTACAGCGGCGGCAGCGGCACGCCACCCGACATCCATCAATCAAAGCGCGGCTGTCCCGCTAATTGACAGTAGCGGCACCCTGGGGGAGCCGCTGCACCCTGCATGCATCTGCGTGGAGCTTCGGCAGCGTCATCGGTCGACGACATCGTTCCGACGCCAACAAATCCCCTCTGCGACAAGACTGCAACGACGAAGATTGCTAGTGCTGCTGATGGCATCGGTTCGACGACCAACAACAGTAATGACGGCGCGCTAAACTCAGTGCCCTTGCCAACGGCATGCCGCAGCCCCAACGCCCGGCAGCGGGCTTAATCATAGTCCTCCTCCTCGTCTGGCTGCTCTTCCCGGATGGCGAGTACCCGAATCAGTCCCTCGCCCTATCTGACTTGGCAGCGCAGCGGCTCACGAGATACCACGATGCGCTCGATGTGCTGAACGAGACTCGCTGGGGCGACTTTGCGCCGCCCACCGGCCAAGACGAGGCTGCGACGACGGCCCGATACCTCAACCTTACGGGATTCCGGGAGCAGGATGGCTTTGCTTGGGAGGACCTGGCCCAGTTTCGCGAGAAGGGGTTGGCCCTCAGCCGACATGCTATACCACCTGTGCATGGAGAGCAGCGCTGGGACACGGCTCAGGGCGAGGCCGTGTGGGCGAATGCGTCCGGGACGCTGCGCGGAGGCTGGGTGCGCCGACCAGGCTCCGTCTCTAGAGCCTACGACAGCTACAACCTAAGCCAGAGCGTTCCATCCATGGAATGGGCTGGCGACAAGATCGACTGGGCGCGCAACATAACCGGAGACACGGGGAGGATGATGATCCGCCTCGAGGGCAACAAGACGGTGACCACGTACGACCAGCAGGCAGAGGGAGGCACCCCGCTCTCGGGGGGAATGATTCGCAACGTCAAGGGCATCGTGACTATCGAGGACACGACGGGCTCGGGCCTCAACTGGGAAATGCGCCTCTGGGGCGTCCACTGGCCGCGGCAGGGCGTCATCCTCATGACGACGACGAGCGAAAAGTTCGAAGGCATCTTCGGCCTGCCGCACCTCACGCCCGGCGCCGACTTCTTTCAGTCCAGTCAGCAGCTGCTCAATCAGACGCTGAACCGCGTCGTGGCTCGAAAGGAGAAGAACATCTACGTCGACCAGAACATGCCTTGGAACTCGGACGTGGACAATCCCCTCTACACGGCGTATCCGACGCCGCACTGTGAGTTCGTCATGTACGCGCAGGTTCACCCTCCCATCCGGCAGGGGCTCGGCAAGGGCTCGTTGGGCCTTGAGACGGAGCACATGGAGGACGTCATCCACGCAATAGAGGCGGAACTGCAAAACCCAGAGGGCGCGCCCATCAACACCGTCCCGCGTCTGCAGATGTCGGCCGTGATATACTCACCCGACTGTGCCTTCTTCCTCGAGAGCAAGGGCCCCCCTGACTTCCCGCCTGGCGAGGCGGACCATCTCGTGGGCATGAAGACGGAGGTGCACACCCACCAGGTCAAGACGTGGATGCTCGTCTACGCCCTCGTCGTCTTCGCCCAGGTGCGCCTCCTCAAGAACCAGATGAAGGAGTCGTTCACGCCGTCTACCATGGGGCGCATCAGCTTCTGGACCATTAGCGCCATGGTCGTCGTCGACGGCATGACCTTTACGGCCGCGGCGACGTGGGTTTCATCTGCGGCGGCGACGTTTCTGCCGACGCTGGCGCTCATGTTTGCATCCTTCCTGTCCATGACCATTGGCGGGAGCTTTCTGGCCAAGATCCACGAGGTTCAGGCGCCCGAGAGTCGTGCTCGGCGCGAGCAGAGCAGGAGTTTGAACAGCGACTCTAGCGGAGCAACCAGCTTGGCACCATCTGCTCCCATAACCCCAAACCCAACGGGTCCCATCCTGCCAGGACCCGTGACGGCGGCCGGCTCCCTGCTCCAGCCTCCGTCGCAACCCGTCATCATCCCCTCCGACCAGGACATTGACGCCGAGATTGCCGAAGCCGAGATTGCCGACGCTGCCTCCGCGGTGCCCCGGCCGACGGCTTCGGCGCCTCTGCCACGCCAGACCCAGACGCAGACCTTCCAGGCCATCATCGGCCGCTTCATCCTCTTCAGCCTCTGCATCTCCTTCCTCGCCATCTCCTCCACAACGTGGTACCCCCGCGCGCGGGCCTGTTTCCTCAACATCTGCGCCACCGCCTACCTCTCCCTCTGGTTGCCCCAGATCTACCGCAACACTCGGCGCAACTGCCGCCGCGCTCTCCGCTGGCACTTTGTCGTCGGCCAGTCCGTACTGCGACTCCTCCCCGTCGCTTACTTCTGGGTCAAGGAGGACAACTTCCTCTACGCACAGCCCGACCGCCGCGCCTTTGTCCTGCTCTGCGCCTGGGCCTGGCTGCAGATTGTGGTCCTCGCCGCGCAGGAGGTGGTCGGGCCCAGGTTTGGCGTGCCCCGGGGCTGGACCCCCGAGGCGTGGGACTACCACCCGGTCCTCCGCGAGGACAATGTCGAGGCCGGCGGCCTGCCCATCGGCCTCGGCGCCGACGAGACGGCGGCCCGCCGCGGCAGCACCAGCAGCATCGCCGAGAAGCACGGGAGCATCAGCGGCGGCGCAGGAGCACACGTTCGCGTGATTGACTGCGCCATATGCAGGGAGGTACTCGAGGTGCCGGTGGTCAAAGCCGGCGACGAGGACGGCAGCAGCGTGGCAAGCGTCTTTGCCCGGCGGCTGTACATGGTGACGCCGTGCCGACACATCTTCCACACGGCCTGCCTCGAGGGCTGGATGCGCTTCCGGCTGCAGTGCCCGATATGCAGGGAGGATCTGCCGCCGATATGATAAGAGCAACGATGGGCGTCGTTGACGACGTGTATATTAAATCGTCCCGGGCTTGATAGCCATGCAGAAACAGCGGTTTCGCATTCTCACAAGTTCGTTGTGAAATCGATGGCACGCCAGCCTCCATAAATCCACAGCATGTGGCTGCACATCCTGCTGGGAGAGCCACTTCTGCCAATACAGTAAATTCCCCTTCTGATTCTTCTAAAATGGTCCCTCGATGGACTCATGAACCGCGCGGCAACAGCAATAAGCTGCAGCTTTCCGCGGGGCGTCTTTCGGAAGATTAACACGAAGAAGAGATATGTGAGGACATCAGGGGTCACTTATAAACACGATTTGACATCCAATGCAGGCACCCTCACCACGCAATGCGCGTCTTCCTGAAGCGGTCGTCTGGACATCCGTCATAGAGCGCCCGCGTCCCCACGCGGAGGTCCGCGAAACGGGCGCGGAGATCAAAGTCTACCGTCTTGACCATGACTCTTTTCTCCTCCGGAATCGGTTTCGTCGGCATGGCGCCCGCGGCGAGGTGCTCATCATACTCTTCCACCTGCATGATCCACTGGCCAATGTTGGCGGCTAATTCGCTGTCCCACATGCCCTCACGCCTAGCGCTGCTCCTCAAAAGCTGTATCGCTTGTCGACGAATCCTGGGCTCGCGGCACTTGGTGGCAACGACAAACAGCGGTGGCACGATGCCAAGGTCTGCGGAGAAGCTGGGTCGAATGTGTTGAGCGGGACTCACGCCTGCTGCGGAAGCCCTCTTCGACACGCCATGCTGATGCTGGCAAATGGTCGGGTTGGGGCATCGGTCCGCGGCAGCTCTCTTCTCGTCGGCCGCTACAACTTCCCAGCCCAAGTCCACTATACCTTTGAAATGGGGCAGAAATGCGTCGAATTGGACCTCGGTGTCACAAAACATCATCATGAAGAGGATGTTGGTATTGAGCTGGAACATTTTCAAGGCTGAAATGCCCGATCTTTCGAGATGGCCTATGCCAGGATCCAGACGAGACTGGAAAATGTGTTCAAAGGCCTCCGTCCAGGCGTCGAGCTGATCCTTGAACTTTAAGCCGTACTGCTTCCACGAAGCAGGCAAGACGTTACTTGGATTTGCCTTGGCAATCTGCAAACGCTCAATGAAGCGCAAGAGCTTCTCGCATAGCTTGTCGGAGGCCAGCCGGGCCTCCAGAAGCGATTCGAAGCGATACGGCAGGAAGACTGGGGGAGAAGAGCCAGGAGAACTTGACTCCGACGCTGGGGTCCCGTCTGCCTGTTGGCTCTTGGCAGCAAGGCGAATAACGTATGGCTGCGGGAAATGAAAGGCCATGTCATAGGATTTTGCCTGGATTGCCAGGCGAGTGAAGATGACGATCAAGTCTTCTTCGACGTGACCGCCCGGGCTCGAAGAGTGCTGATTTGAGTTGTCCGCCGACAGTCTCTCCAAGAGACCGAGTCCGGTTTGGATTTGAATGATTGCCTGCTTATGGTCGCCAATGAACGAGTCGAAGCATGCGAGCAAGATGCTAACCATGAGGCGAGTCTTGTGGGAGCGCGGGCTCTCTCCGGTCAGCAACAGCATGGCATTGCAGGCCTCCGAGTATTGCTTGACGGCGGCCTGCCAGTGGGACACCACCGAGTCCACCTGGCTTCTCCTGGCAGCTGCCGTAGCCGGCAGGGGCTGAGAGGACTCCTTGAGCGTCTTATACAAGGCTCCGAGGGCGACAACGGCATGCCGGATGGCTTTGTCTGAATGGCACTCTTGCAAGACTCGCTGAGCCCAGAAGGTCGAGTTGAAGTAGCCCGACAGCTCGGATGCCGTCTGGGCACGAAAGAGATCGAAGTAGAGGCCCTCATGACCCTGCAGTGTCAAGCCGTTGGACGGCTGGTGAATGGTGGGCGAAGTGAGGCTGGGATTGGGGCCAAGGCCTTGGTGCATCAGCTGCTTGCGCCGATACGCCCGCCGCGGTGGCAGGACTACTGGCCGTTGCAAGATGCCCAGGGGTGCTTTGATCGGTGCCGGCTGAGGTTGTACCGCCACCAGGGGCTTGGGGGCAATTCGGATGTCGGCTGCTGGCCCGTCACTGCGGCTAGGAGGAGGATAGCCAGCACACGTTTTGTTGTGCCGGACACACTGCGTACATGCAGGCCGCTTTTCGTCGCATTTGATACGCCTCCGTCTGATTCGGGCGGGCAAGCGAGGTTAGCGAAGGACGTGCCGGTACTGCAGGGCTTCTCAAAAAGCATACTTGCAGTTGGTGCAGCCCGTCTTCACTTTTGGATTGCTCCTGCGACCCCGTTTCACCTGCCGCGCACTGCTGGTGCCATCCTTTGCTGCATCCTCGGTAGCCGAGGCGGATGCTGAAGCGGTCGGCGGTGCGGAGGCTGCGTTGGGATCATGAGAGGCAGCGCTCATAGCGATTGGCGACCAGTGCACAGCGCAAGGTACGTGAGCCTGCGGCAATCGAGCTGCAACCGCAGGACAGGCGCCTGGAGGTTCCACGCACCCGCGTAGGCTCTCGCCTCTGTGCTCACGGCAGCTTGACCTGGGGAGGGCCGGACTGCTCGGGATAGCCGTAGAGCCGATAAGCAGCCCATCCACGACGCCGTGAGGAGCTGGCGGCGTTGGGGACACTTGTAACAGTGATGGGTACAAACGATGATTATGAACGGCGTGACGAGACTGATGGAGAAGTCAGAAGAGGTCGAGGTTTCGTCGGAGGAAGAAGAACAGGATGCGGTGGCAGAAAGAACATTGGAGAAGATGGCGCCACCGCCGCTGATTTCGGTGACTGGAAAGTGCGGAACTTCATGGTGTTCTCCGGTTTTCTCGCTTCAGAAGTATCCCTGGGCAAGACGCAAGACGATTTGGCGCTTTTAGGACGTCTTCGAGGTCGAGGTACGTGCTGTTCATGTCCAAAGGGCCCCAAATCGTCTCCTTGAGCACATCGCCCAACCACTTGCCCGTGATCGTCTCAATGACGTGCAATAGTGCGACGAACATCAAGTTGGAATATTTAAACTTGACGCGGGGCTCTGCCGTCATTCTCAGGTTTCGCAAATTGCGCACAATATCTTTTGGCACTGCTTGTCTCCAATTAGATGGAGCGCAGACTTGTCATGTCGTGGGGAGGCATGCCCGTACGGTGGCTGACGGCGTCCTCCAGGGTTCTGTGGTTTGTCGCCCATTCACTTCGGAGAACGAAGGTGTGTCGAATGACGGAAGAGATGGGAGTTTTCCAGTCATCATCTAGAGAAGCAAACTCCTTTGCATCGATCAAATGGGCGAGGGTGGCCGCCGTGAACGCCTTGGTGGTGGAAACGCCATACCAAGGCGTTTCGGCCGTGGCAGGTATGTGCGGGAGACTTGCAAAGCCACAACGCTACATCCTTGTCAGGAATGCTGAAGGATTACAAGAGAGGCATATTTGGGGCACAAACTTCAGCATAGATTTCCACGTCATCAATGATGGCGATCGACACTCACGGCACTTTCCACTTAGATACGGTGTCATGCGCAGAGTGGGCAAAGACGTCATAGAATGGACTCTTCTTTACGGAGCTCTCAGAAAGGAGCTTTTGACCACTTGCAGTCACTGGAGCTGTGAGTCCAGTGATGATGCTTACGGCAATGCGCCATGAGCTCACGCAATCGCCTACCATGTCTGTATCCTCGTCGAAACCTGGTACTTCAGGAATGATCAAGAGCAAGTGAATAGAAAGACGGCCGAAAGCTTCAGAAGTCAAAATCTGCCCGTCGGGCTTGGCAATCCCTCCTGTTTTGGCAACCTGCCTATGGGTTGAATTGTCAACGTATCGAGCCTCGGCCTGCATAACGATGCACTCATGCGGGATTTTGTTCCCATGAGTTGGAAAATCTACGCATATTCCTAGTCTCCTGCTTCTAATATGTATAATATGCTGTCCTACGCTCATCAGGGTGGCTGCGTTTGAACGCTATGAGAGTTTTTGGGTCGTTTATGACGCCTATCGAAAGGGGGAAGTAAAGCGCACCTCCACAGCGTATTCAGCGTACTCAGCGTACTCATCTGGCGGCTACTATAGGCGTTGATGATCTCTAGTAGCGCTACCGACGCTGCCGACGCCGCCGACGCTGCTGGCGAGACTGGCGTTACTAGCGAAGGTGGCGAGGCTACCGATATTGGCGATACTTATGCTACTATAAATAACGTACTCGTAGCGATAAATACTAGATACCTTTGATTATATTTCGCTCTATCCATGTATACTTATTTCGTACGAGCCTTATTATTGAGCGAATAGGTATATTACGTGCGTTTTACGCCTTACAGTATATGCTCTTGATATAATGTGTCGTTGATGTTAAGTTTGGAGTTTTTGCGGATTCTTCGGTGGTGGCGGTAATGTGCCACCGTAGTCCCTAACTCTCGATTCCGAGTTTGTAATCAGACCAGACACCACAGGAAGGCCCAAACGCCTAATGGCCGTACTGTGAATAGAGACACACTCGGAGCTGGCTTGGGCTAGCAAGTCCCCGAAGCGAGTCAGAATCTTATGGGTATCGTCATCGGCGCTTCTCCATCTCTCGTGACCAGCCTGGTACGTAGGGATACGCCATCCATCCCTCGGCCCCGTCCTTGTTCGCCAAATTGTGTCGCTCGTCCAGCCCCGGACACTTACCCCGGTCAAGTCGCCTGCCCGTGGGTTTGGACAATCGGCGGCTTACCCTTGTGACAGCAAAAAAATTCGAGCTTGAGCAGGGGGTAAATGAATGATAATACAACTACGACAGGCCAGAGGCTCCGTTGAGAGACCGCAAGTTCTTTTCGGCTCGACCAAATGGTGAGTTGAGAGTGGCATGATTGGCTATGAATGCCAAACGGGGTCAGTTTTACGATGCATTACTAATAGAGAGCAGAGGCAGCCAAGCTCACCCCCGCCACACTCCGAGAACGGCTAGTAAGCGGAATAGTTCTTGCACCCTAAACCCTAAACTAGGCTTGCATCTTGATTTCGATGACGGCCACATTATCGACCTCATGGACGCTATGGACGCTATCGACTTTTATGAAGGGTATCGGATTTGAGTTGAACTGGGCCCCACTGTAGAGCTAGAGATGGGCGGGTGGGTGGTGGGTGGTCGGCGCGAGACTTAGCATAGTACGTTAAGATAAGGGTGAGAGGTCCCTTGCAGCTAGATAAAGCCACTTACGTATATAGCTATTCAGTCCGCTATTAAACTGCCCCTAAAAAAACTATGGAATGATGGCGCTGGATATACTAGGCTATAAAGATATTGGGCGCGATAATCTACGCTATTTTACTACAAGCTACCTAGAATCGCATAGAGTAAACCGATCTTCCAATGTCTAATACTAGCGGCTATAGAAATATTTACGATCCCGGACGCGGAGTTGATGACGGTAGCATTCAACGCAATGATCGACGGGCGACCGTCTAATTACTAATAGCAAGTGGTTCATACCCGTGCGGAGCACAAAGTGTTCCGCAGGTTGCCAAAGTCTTAAATAAGCTGCGTCCCACCTACGTTACTCTTCACGTCCTGCGCATACCACAAACCCTGAATTTTCATCACACAAGACACTTGACCGATTTCCCTAGGAACCACTTTAAATCAAAATGAAGGTTACTTCTATTATTTGCACTGTTTTTGCCGGATTAGCCGCGGCGAGTCCATTGCAGGATAGCACGTCAGGTGAACCTAGAAATAAGCGACAGGTTAAATATATTACCACCTATATTTCCACTGACGTTACTTCTGTATACCCCACCATGGTTACTACAGTCACTCCTACTTACGTTGCTTCTATACTTTCGGAGCTTTAATTATCGAACGTGTTGTGGATATCATATCGTCGCAATCGTTACTCAAAATTGTTGACGTTAGTAATCAGACCGGCTGATTATGAAGAATTTCATCGTTATATGTCGCGGGAAGAATTGGTGGTCTGCGGCACGGAATCCAACAGTTCGGACTAGCTAAATGTTTAAGTAATAACTATATTATATGTATCTAGCCCTTTATTAATCTACTAAATTAATATAATTACCTTAATTAATAGTAATCCAAGGAATTAAGGCAATTAAGGTAATTACCTCTAATTAGCTAGGACCTATTTAATATAACTAGGATTAAAGCTATTATACGTAACCCCATCTATACTATAACTATAACTTTCTAGCCCGTCCCGCGGCCTCTCGTATGTCTACCTTACCTTTAGCCTATAATAGGCCTCCTATATATTAGCTACACGTTAGTTTATAATATTATTCCCCTCCTTCTTTAGCCTTTATCCTAAAGGCCTTTAAATAATAAGTATATCTTACCCGCGGATAGTTTAGTATTTATTATCCTTTAATTTTATAGTTAATAATGTCTATATTATATTATACTATAGATATTATCTATAGACCTAGTACCGAGGGGTTTTATAAGGGATATACCTAGGATACTACTTAGGTAAGAATACTAAGTACTATTAGATTTAGGACTTAATAGTCTACGAGTAGTTATTAGTATCCAGATTTATTACTAACCCGCTTACTAATAGTAGTTTATTAAACGAACTATTAGGGGCTGCGCTCTAGGGCTTAAGTTAATCCGGTAGCGCTGGACTAGCTGTAGGGCCGTATACGCTAGGGGGCTAAGGTATATAGTACTTATACGTATAGAGCCTTAATAAGGGGTAGGTATATAAGCGAGCCTTAAGCCTTTCTTTCTCCTTATAGATCGATATCTTATTAATATAAGTAGTACCTATATATATAGTACTAACCCTATTATAATTCGATCTATCGCTACTTATTTTAATATAAATAAAGTAATATAATTTACTAATATAAAAGAGGCGCTATAGCTATAAGAGTATATAGTATAGTAATAGTAAAGCTAAGGGGGTTAGGTTAGTATTAACTAGCTATTAAGCCTTCTCTAAGAAGCTAAGGGAGACCTTTAATTTTAAGAAGTCTTTATATAGCTCTTAGCGCTATAGCCCTAATATAACGGACGCTTCTAAAGTGTCCTAAGGTTTGCTGCTACTTAGGAAGTAAGTTAGGCTTCGTAAACAGTATATCTTATCAAAGGTCGTTAAGAAGGTTTATACTTCTTATTTAAAGATAAATGCTTAGATTGATTACTAAAGATCTAGCTAACTATCTAGGTAGTGACCGTAGTATATATATTTATCTAGCTCTTCCTTAATTAGTATTGCTTAGCTAGTTTACCTTGCTTAGTAGTGATCTAGGTAAGCATAGTGATCTAGGTGATTAAGGATTCCCTTGCTTACCCTACCCTATACCCTAGTGCTCCCGTAGACTAAGTACCTTATATACATTACGTATTAGACCGGCTACAGCTAAGCGTTATCCTTATATACGGCCCTTAAGTAGGCCTTCGTTCGTTAGTTCGTAATATTATTCCCCTCCTTCCTTTATCCTTATCCTTAAGGTCCTTTAAATAGTAAGCGTATCCCGTAGGGTATATTTCCGTTTATTAGTCGTAGCTAACTATATCTAGTTCTCGTATTTCTAAACCGCCTCGTTCGTCTATATAACGTCGTAAGGACGTAGTAGCCCGAATTAAAACCGTTAGCCTCTAATTATTTGATATAGGTCGCTATACTCCTTACTAAAAGAGTAGCTCTCTTTATTTTATACTAAAGGGGTATTCGAAATACTCGTCTTATATAAAGAAGAATATATCGCACTACGATAGGAATTTCTCGACTATAGAGTTCGATTTAATCGAGGTATAGAAACGATATCTATATATTAATATATAATCTAAGCGTTAGGAAGTAGGTTATCTTACTACGGCTACTGTAGCTACCTATATAGCCCTTGCGAAAGCTTAGTAAGAGGAGATCGATATTACTTTAGACTTTAATCGGTACGCTAAGATATAATCCTATATATTACGTTAGGAAATTTCTACTTTAGACGCCCTAGATAAGTTAGGTTCTAGCGAAGTAGCCTTTCTAGATTCGTTATTTCTATAGGATAAGCTAGACTTATTCCTAGTCGCTACTCCTAGTAGTACCGGTAGATTATTAGTTAATAGTAGTTTAAATAGGTTATAAGTTCTTATATATTTTCTAAATATTTATATCCTTTCTATTTAATTAGGTATTCCTTTCCCTATTAACTATTTCTATTATCTAGGATCCTTTTAACTTTATATTTATTCTTATTATCGACTTTAATCTATATTTCTAGTTTAGCGTTTAGTAGTACTAGTTCTAATAATAAGATATAAAATATTAAGTATATCCTTATTATTTAAGGTAATATTAGTATATAGCTTATTAGTAAAACTTTCTTTATAATTTTAAATAGTCTAATCTTTTTCTAGTTAAGTTTATTACTTAGTTATTTTATTTTAATATTTCGTTAGAGAAGATATACTTTATCCCCCTCCTTTAGAGTTAGTCCTTTTAATCTCTTATTATTAGTATAATACTTTATCCTATTTTAGAGGAAGATCTATTCTTACTATAAGTAAGTATATATTTTCTCGAGATCTTAAGCTAATTTTATTACTATAGGTATATCGTTTTATACTTATTATACTATTAATTCTAGCTTATAGCTATAGTTAGCTTTAAATAGCGATATACTAATTACTTCGTTATCCGAACTATTATATACCTATTAGGCTATTAGTAATAACCTTACCTAGTTATCTTATTTATAGTTAACATAGTATCTTAGATATTATTCTAGTATCTAGTTAAGTCGTTCTATTTATCTATCCGTTTATAGATAAAATACTATAGATAGCGAGTATTTAACTCTAAGCTATTATATTAAGCTCTTCTAGAATTTAGATATAAATAGCTTATTTTAATCCGATATAAGTTATTTAGGTAGCCTATACTAGCTTACTATAACTCGGATAAATATATATATTAGTTCTTACGTTATGCTTAATTCTTTATATAGTATAAAGTATCTATATTTAGTAAGTTTTTCTATAATAACTAGGATACTATTATATATAGTATCTATTATTAGTTCTTTAGATAGGGGTAGTTTAATAATAAAGTCTAATACTACTATATCCTATGCTTTTCCTAGTAGAGGTATTAGTTATAGCTTCTTATAAGGCGTATATCGATTGCTTTTAGCCTTATTATATATATCGTAATTCTAGATTACCTCTTAGGTAACCTTCCGTAATCCTAGAAAGTCCTAGGTTCTTCTTAATCTAGTAAGGGTCTTATAGACTCCTTAGTATCTATATAATAGATATTTATAGTTTTCTTTAACGAGTTCTTCCTATAGTCCTTTAAGAATATAATATTAGTTATTAAATAAGAGTATATCTTATTCTTTAAATAAAGCTAGGTTTATTTCCTAATCTTTAAGGAATTCGTCTTTCTTATAGGCTAATATAATATACTTATTCTACTCTTAGTTAGGCTCGACCTTCTAAGTTGTAATAATCAATTAACTACCTAGTCTAAGTATACCTTCTACGTCGGCCTATAATAGTACGGTATGCTATACCTTAGTTAGAGACTTTGGATCTTCTTATCGGCTAAGCGCGTTAGCTTGCCTATTTTCGCTTCCCTTACGGTAGATAATCTAGAAGTTAAACTCTAATAAAAATCTATACTAGTAGATCTATCTTTTATTTAGATCCTTTATTATTATAAAACTAATAAGGTTCTTATAGTCTATATAGACTTTAACTATAGTTTCTATACTATTAAGATAGTATTTCTATTCTTTAAATACTTTAATAATTACTATAAGTTCTTTATTATATATTAGGTAGTTAAGCTCTAGTCTATAAAGTTTCTTTAAGTAAAAGGCGACTAGATATAATTATCCCTCTTTATCTCTCTAGCTAAGTTAGCCGCCGAGTGCCTAATCTAAGGTATTAGTTTTAACTTTAAATAGTTTCGTTAGATTTAGTATTATATATATTAGTTCTTTAAGGATCTTATCCTTAATTATTTAAAAAGAATTTTATTCTTTTCCTTCTTAGGCAAAAGACTTATCTTTCTTTATTAGGTCGGTTATTAATATAGCAATTCTTCTATAGCTTTTAATATACTTTTAATAGAAGTTAGTAAAGCCGAGGAATCTATATACTTCCTTTAAGTTTATTAGTAAAGGCTAGTCCTTAATTATAGCGATTTTATCTAGGTCTATTCTAATAAATCCTAGGGTTATCTTATATCCGAGAAACTTAACTTTTTATTTATAGAATTTATATTTATCTAATTCTACGAGGAGTTTTACTATCTTAAGTTTTTATAAGACCTAATAGATATATTCTTTATACTTTTATAATATCTCTAAGTAAATAAGGATATTATCTAGGTATATTATAATAAATATATCTAAATATTCCTATAGTATATAGTTAATTATAGTCTAGAAACTTATTAATATATTAGTTAAGCTAAAAGGTATAACTATATATTCGAATAATCCTCGTTTAGTTTAGAATATAGTCTTTTATTCTTTACCTTCCTTTATTCTAATAAGGTTATAGGCTCCTTTTAGGTCTAAGGTAATAAAGAATTAGGCTCTATAGAGTCGATCCTATAATTCGATAATAAGAGGTAGCGGGTAGTAGTTCTTAGTAGTTATTTTATTAAGTTATTAATAGTTAATATATACTTAGTATTTCTTTTTCTTTATTTATTTATATTTTAGTAATTTCTTTAGTACTAGTAGGATAGGATATCCTACTAGAGATATTAATAGTTAAATATATCCTTTCTTTAAGTTATTATTAAGATATTCTTTAAAGGCTTTTATTTTTTCTTCGTTAAGTAAATAGATCTTATAAAACTTAGGTTCTTTTCCTTCCTTTAGGGGGATCTCGTAGTCCTACCTATTATATTCTAGAAGGCCTATTTCTAGCTCGTCGTTAAATAGTTTACTATACTAGTAATATTCGTTAGGAATATATTCGTCTCGTACTAGCTTAGGCTCCTTAGTTATTATATAAACCCTAAGTACCTTTTATTATATTATATTATATAAGAGTATATTTATATACCGCTTCTTATTAACTAATTTGCTTCTTAGTATATCCTACTAGAGTTAGCCTATTATCTAGTTAACTTAGGGATTACTCGCTCGTAACTAAGGTATCCTTAGTATAATACTATATATCGAGATATCTATAATATTAAGCTTTAAGTAGTAACGTTTACCGCTAATAATAGTTAAGAGGGGCGTAATCTCTATACTAACTATCCTATAGCTATAATTAACTAACTCTCCTTCTATAGTTCTAAGTTAATAGGGCTTATCTTTATTTATCTAAGGTAATTATAATCTATTAACAAGATTCGGCGAGATATAGTTTCCTTATACTCTACTATCGAGCATTGCTTAGATTATATATCCTTCTATCTTTATAGGTATAAGTAAGTATATATAATTCGTTATTTCTATACTTATAAGGATCCTATCGTTAGGTATAGGTAGTAGTCCTCTTACTACCTATTCTAATAGTTTTTTAATAAGGTATTGTTTACCTATAGAGCTATTCTAGCTCGTAGGGCTATAAGTATCTACGAAGCTTATACTAGTTCTATTATTAACCGGTTTATATTATCTAGCGTTATACTTCCTCCTACTAATCGTAGTATAGGGAAGATATATAGATCTTTCCCTTCGTTTAAGCTTTCGCGGTATATTTTTCGAAATATTTCCTTAGTTCGTATTAGTAAGAGTAAGGTAGCTTAGCTATCTAGTATATAGTATAGTCTAGCCTTTCTCCTTATTCCTTTAATTAATATATTATAATCTAGAGTTTATTCTTTATATAAGACTTACTTTATAGGTTATCTAGCGTAGATTCGTATAGGTATCTATTTATATTCTAGCTTATCCTATAGGTAATAGGGGTATAGTAAATAGATATAGTAGAACTAAGAGATATTATTATAAAATTCTACGTTAGGGTATAAAGATAGTAAATCTCCTTATATAGGTTTATATAGTTCTCGAAATTCTCTACTTAGGATTACGATTAGCTATTTAGCTTCGGAGAGGTTATCTCTATACTATTCGAAGTATATAAGGAGCTCGGGTAGTTTATTATAATAGTTATAGTCTAAGGAATTATCGCTTCCTTTATCTTACTAGGCAATCCTATAATATTCGGGATTAAGCTCTAATTACGTTCTATATTCCTAGTCTTAGGTCTAACGGAGGTCGCTCTACTCTAGGCTATCGAAGTAATAGTCGATAGTTTCTAGGGCGGTAGATAAGGTATCTACTCGGCGTATTATAGCTAGAGAGCGTTCTTTAGATCTAGGGTACTATCCTAATCTATCCTTATCGGATTTATATATTAGGCATATATCGTCGGAGTATACTAAGAAATATAGGTTCTTATAGGGGACCTCTATCCTTATAACCTAGGCTCTTCGCTCGGGGACTAGCTTCTAGTCTCGCTTTTTCTTAGATTAGCGATATTTATTAGTAAAGTAGCTAGGATTTCTATAATTATAATAAGTCTTTATAGACTTATCTCGTTAAGTCGCGTCTAGGTCTATAGGTCTATTATAGTTACTATAAGCTATAGAGTAATAGTAATATATCTTCCCTTAGTTAGCTCGAGGCGTTAAGCTTTAGGGGAATTATCCTATCTTAGTTCTATGCTTAAGTCGTTATTAATAATTATAATTATTAATCTTAATTACTATTTCTATATAGGTATTAAAGTCGTCTAGCTTATTAGCTTTACTAAGTTCGTCTTTAATATTTTCTCGGAGTCCGTTATAAAAGTACTCTATAAGTATAGTCTCTCTAAGGTCGAGTTTAGTTAAGAATCGTCGAAACTCTTAGTTATAGTATATAGCCGATCTAGTCTATTAAAGTCCTTTAAGGTAATAAGTAATAGTTCGCTCTTCGTTAGGGTCTCTAAATATAGTTTTAAGGCGTTCTTTAAATATATTATAGCTAGCGAAGGTATTATTAGTTTCTTTATCCCTATTAGTATCGTTCTCGTTATCTAGGTAGTCCTAAAGGGTAGGCTCTTATTATTTCAAGGCTTTCCTAGTTAAGAGGTTTCTAATATAGAGGATTTATATAGTAGGTCTATTAATAATTAAGTTAATATAAAGGTAGGCCTTAGCCTAGGTTAAGAAAGAATAGATATTACTTTTCTAACTATCGAAGGCTTTAGGCTTTAGGAATTTAAGTACTTTATAGTTTCTACTATAGTAATTATTCTAAATCTAGGCTCTAAGTTATTTAACTTCGGCCCTTATCTAGGTAAGAAGTTACTTAAGATTCTAAGTTACTCTACTCGTAGAAGATATACTATTCGTAAGTTATTCGAAGGGTAACTTACCGAATAAGAGTAATTAAAATATTATAGATACTTCTAAAGTATCCTAAGGTTTACTACTACTTAGGTAGTAAGTTAGGCTTCGTAATAGTATATCTTATTAAAGGTCATTAAGAAGGTTTATACTTCTTATTTAAAGATAAATACTTAGATTAATTACTAAAGATCTAGCTAACTATCTAGGTAATAACTATAGTATATATATCTATCTAGTTCTTTCTTAATTAGTATTACTTAGCTAGTTTACCTTGCTTAGTAGTAATCTAGGTAAGTATAGTGATCTAGGTAATTAGGTCTCCCTTGCTTACCCTACCCTATACCTAGGTGCTTCTATAGACTAAGCACCTTATATACGTTACATATTAAACCGGTTGCGGCTGCGCGTTATCCTTACATGCGGCCCTTAAGTAGGCCCTCGTTCGTTAGTTTATAATATTGGTCCTAGTTAATAATTATATAAGTATCCTTAATTCTCTATAAGATACTATCGTCTACTTATACCTTAAATATAGCATTAAGTTATCTCTATTAGAAGTATCCTTAAGCATCGAGCTCTAGGATTTATCTAGTTTCTATAGATAGTCCTATATCGTAGTCGTTTCGTTAGCTAAGAGCGTTAGCTCTGCCGTTTTCTATTCCTTTTCGATAGATAATTTCGTAGTCGAATTCTAAAAGGTATTCAGCTTATCGAATTTATCGTCTACTAAGTTATTAAGTAGTTATAAAGTATATAATATTTTTATAGTCGGTATAAACCTTAACCTTATACTTACTACCTAAGAGGTAGTATCTAAATTCTTTAAAGGTATTAATAATAGTAAGGAATTCTTTATTATAGATAGGGTAGTTAAGTTTAGTACTATATAGCTTCTTAGAGTAGAAGGCTATAGGTCTTAGCTTCCTATCTTTATTTCGTTATTTAATTTAGGCTCCTAGCGCGAAGTTAGAGGTATCGGTTTTAAGTTCTACTAGTAGTTCTAGGTCGAAGACTATTAGAACTAGTTCTAAGATAATTATATCTTTAATCTTCTAGAATGCTTACTCTTCCTTTTCTTTCTATAAGAAGGTATTAGCTTTCTTAGTTAGTTTATTTAACTAGATAGCGTCTTCGCTATATCCTTTAATAAATTATTAGTAGTAGTTAGCGAAGCCGAGGAAGCTTTATATATTCTTAACGTTTATTAGTATTAGCTATTCTTTAACTACTGCGATTTTATCGTTTATTAGTATTAGCTATTCTTTAACTACTGCGATTTTATCTTTTTATATTTATATTTCTCCTAGTATAATTATATATCCTAGGAAGTCTACTTCCTATATATAGAAATTGCTTTTTTCTAGTTTAACTAATAACTTTATACTCTAGAGTGCTTATAATACCTTATAGATATATCCTCGATATTACTTAAGATCCTTAGAGAAGATAAGTATATCGTTAAGGTATATTATTATAAATATATCTAAATATTTATATAAGACGTTATTAATTATTCTTTAGAAGGTTACTAGCGTATTAGTAAGTCTAAAGGGTATTACTAAGTATTCGAATAATCCGAATTTAGTTCGAAATGCTATTATCTATTTATATCCCTTTTTTATCTATATAAGATTATAAGCTCCTTTTAAGTCGAGAGCCGTGAACTACTTTATACTATATACTATATAGACGGTCCTGAAGTTCCGTAATAAGCGGTAGAGGTATTCGGTCTTTAACTATAACGTTATTAAGTTATCGGTAGTTAATAACTAGGCGAAGCTTCTTATTTTTCTTTAGAATAAATATAACTAGGTAACTAGCTTTAGATATCGATAGCCTAATATATCCTTTCCTAAGATTCTCGTCGATATAGTTATATAGCGTTTCTAGTTGCTTTTCGTTAAGGTTATAGATTTTATAGAATATTATTACTAATCCCTCCTTAAGGTAGATCGTATAATCTTACTAACTATATTCTAATAGTTTAATTTTAAGATCTTCTTTAAATAGTTTATTATATTTCTTATATTCTTATAGAACGTTCTTTATTCTATCTTCTAATACTAAGCTTATTTCTATTACTTTAATATTATTATTAATATATTCGAGGTCTTTCCTTAGAGCGGTAATAACTCTTTAGATCTACTTATACTTTCCTTTATTCTAAGTGCTTCGTATTCTAGGTTATAGCGCTATATCGGTTATTACTTAGGTTTTAATAGCCTATAATATCTTGCTTAAAGGGGGTTTCCTTTCTACTTTAGTAGCTAAGTCGTTATAAAATTTTACTATCTTTTTCTAAATCTTCTAATTATTATTAACTATATTCTCGTCTTAACGTAGTTAGCTAGTCCTCTAGTTAACTATAGGGTTGCTTTCTTATAACTATAGGTATCCTAGGATAAGGTTATATCTAGATATATCTATAATATTAAAGGTAGAATAATTTAAATATCCTTATATCGTTGTATCGAGGCTATTAATTTCTATATCGATAATTCTATTATTATAATTAAACTATTTGCCTTCGATATCGTAGAGTTAGTACGGTTCTTCTTTTTCTATCTATAGGAGTTAGTAACGATTAACGACTCTAGGTAAAATATAATTACCCTTTATGCTACTATTTACTAGTACTCGTACGTAATATCCTATAATTTAGATATCTAATACTAATTTAGTATATCGTCTTAATTCTATTGCGTATAGGGTCCTTAGATATTTTCGTTATATACTAGTCTATAGCCCTTTTATAGATAGTATACCTTATTTTCTAATTCCTAGTTTTATTATCTCGCTCGCCTAACTTCTTGCTTATAGAAGTAGTCGAGTTATTATTTATTCGCTTAGTATTCTTCTACTACTTAGATAGGGTCGATTCCTTTTATTTTCCTTTATATCTTGATTTTATATCTTTAAGTATAATATTTTCTATTAGTTCTTTTAGTTATAATATACTATACTCGTGCCTTTTCTCGTAGGTATTTAGGATATCCTAGTAGGGGGTATTTATTATAATCCTCGCCGTCGTATGAGAAGGTACGAAGGGGCTTTCTTAGCGGAGTATAACGGCGTTGCCCGTTAGTTCCTTCGTACTATCCTATTATCTTTCCGAACTAGTATACTCGGTAGGTTATCTCTATATATATATTATTAATTACTCGTATATCGCGTTAATAATCCATTAGTATATTAGTATTAGGTTTAAGTAGTACTACTTAATCTCTAAGGTATTGTTTTCTAGTTTTCTATTCGTATAGTTTGTTTATAAGGTATAGGTCTTTAATTATATACCCCTTTTATCGAATAGGAAATATATCGTATCTTACTTTAGCTAGGAAATATATTAGGTAGTCTAGATAAACGTATAATACCTATAATAGTATAGCGTATAGATAGTATCCGGGGGTAATTCGAAGATCGTCCCCGTACTCTCGAATTAGGTGCTATTCTCCTTTAATCGCGTTTAAGGTATTGGTTACTGCGATAGTAATTGCATAGTCTCCGCTATATAGTGCTAGTCTATATCGTATAAGTATAGACTATTATACTTCGGTAAGAGGTTTAAGTTCTATCTAGGTTCCGATATTAACTATTTCGTCTATATCGTCCTTACGGTATTCTTATAGTATTCTTCTAAGGGTTGTATTTTCCTATTTTAGGTGTAGTTTTTGCGGTTGTTTATCCTTAGTAATACTTAGGGTATACTTATCTTCGGAGCTAGTATTATCTATGCTCCCTTTTAATATCGTATATATCTAGCGTATTTCAACGAGTACTATTATTACTTTATTTTCTTAGAGGAGTTATTAATTTTAGTTAAAACGCTCCTTTAATTATTATTTATCCTTATATTATTTAAGACGTTATTATCGTTCTACCTTAGTTTATTCCTTGATTTTATCGATATATTCTTTATTCTATACTACTGTTTTTCCTATTACTATAATAGTTTTAGTTTCTTTTAGTACCTAGGGGAACTATCTAGTTCCTTGTTTTTCCGAAAGGTATATTCCGTAGGCGTCGTTATAGTAAGTAGTCTAATTTAGGCTTTTATAAGGTATCTCTATTTAGTTAGTAGCGTTAAATTATTTCTTACCTTTAGGGGCTAGTTTCTATCCTAGTTTCTTAGGTTATCTATAATCTCGTATAAAATATCCTATTTTCTAGTAATTATAGCACTTCTTGCTATCTTTTGCCTTGTCTTTTTATATAGTATCTAGATCTATCCTTCTAGGGTTTATTGTATATATATATACGATAGATTCCTATCGTTATCTTCGTCCCTAGTTAGGGCGGTTATTCCGATAGTTAGAGTTCTAGTAGTTACCTCCTTTCTTTTATTAGCATTACGTATACTATTTATCGTCGATTTATATAGCTATAGCGATATACTTAGAAAGTTCGTCTAGTTAGTCTTCTTTATATAATTCGTTTTTAACTTCTTCTTTAAGACCGTTATAGAATCTTATTATATAGGCTTCGTCGTCTTAGTCTAAGCTAGAGATAACTTATCGGAATCGGGTAGTATATTCGGATGCCGATATCTTCTATCGAAGTTCCCGAAGTCTTTATTCTACTTACCTTTTATCGTCTAAGTTTCCGAATACTTAGGTGATTGCCTTTTCGAATCCCTTAAAGCTAGCGAATATAGTATTAGTTTTATCGTCTCTTTTATTAAGGTTATAATCGAGGTAGTCCCTTATAATTAGTCTAAACTAAGTAAGTGCTATACCGCTTAGGTAGCTTCCTATATAGAGTACCTATACTATAGGGTTAATTATTTTATTTAAGTAGAATTAGTAATAGGCTTTAAGTTAGGTCGTGAAATCTTTAAGTACCCTAGGTATACTATCGTATAGTCCTAGTTATTTAGGTTTAACGATTTCCCTAAGGTCTCTTATTATACCTCCTATACCTAGTTTATATACTCTCTATCGTAGTATAATAAGTTCTTATATTATATCTTATAGTAATATAATAGGTCTAGTATTAGTCGATCCTTCGCGTTAGGTAGGTATATTCAATAGTAATACGTTATTATTTAAGGTAATATAGTAACTTCCTAAATAAGAGCTTTTAACGTATAATAGTTAGGTTCCTAAGGGATAAACCGGAGGTTTATATTAGTAGAGAAGTTAGGGCGTCTATTATATAGGTAATAGATCCGTAAGATCGTAACTAAGTAGTTAGGTACTTTTAATAAGAAGGTAAATAATTATATTAAAAGCTAGCTAGGTATCTATGCTATGGTAAGGAAATTGGGGGTGCCTATATACTAGAGGGATCTTGCTAGATTACTTGGATTATAGAGTGATCCCCGGTGATCCTATCGAGTCGGATCGCCTTAGATTACTTAGATTACCGAGGTGATCCTAGCGATCCGGGGTGATCCTCCTATTATTAGTTCGTCGTTCTGACTATTGATCCGTGTAGCCTGCAGTAGCGTTGCACAGCCGGCCTATCCCGTGGCCTGCCTGCCTGGGTCGTAACAATTCTTTATCATCTAGTTATAATACTTCTTATTACTTTTATTAGTCTTATTTATATTTCCAAAGTCTATCCTTCTAGGATTAGTAATATAGGCCTAAGTAATAGGTTTTACTTCTTATTATTATTATCCCTAATTTACTTAGTATTATTATTTATTAAAAGAGAAATAGTTAATCTAACTAACCTTTTTATTTCCCTTATCTATATAAGCTTAAGGTGAATATTATATAGGTAATAGATTATAGAGATCGTAACTAAATATTAACTACTTGTAAGGAGAAGGTAAAATATTATATTAAAAGCTAGCTAAGTATCTATACTTATAGTATAGCAATTAGGCGTACTTATATACTAGAGGGATCTTACTAGATTACTTAGATTATAGAGTAATCCCTAGTAATCCCTAGTAATCCCTAGTAATCCTATCGAGTTAGATCGCCTTGGATTACTTAGATTATTAAGGTAATCCTAGCGATCTAGGGTAATATTTCTATTATTAGTTCGTTACTCTACCTATTAATCTATATATCCTATAGTAGCGCTATATAACTGGCCTATCCCGTGGCCTGCTTGCCTAGGTTATGATAAGATACCTAGCTAGCTTTTAATATAATTATTTACCTTCTCCTTAAAAGTACCTAACTACTTAATTACAATCCTACGGATCTATTACCTACGTAATAGACGCCCTAACTTCTCTACTGATATAAACCTCCGGTTTATCCCTTAGGAACCTAACCGTTATATATCGGTGGCAGTTATTGTTATGATTTATTTCCTCAAATCGGTATAGCCAAGGCCAGTGCTACCTACATTCGTGATCAAGCACTCTATACGGGGATGGGCAGCTAGTGTCCTTGCCTTCCCGGGTCTCGAAGTCTGGCCAATTCTAGTAATAAACGGTACGTGTATATGCTCAAGTCACGTTCTCGAAACGCTTTAGAGTACCAGTCTCTCCCTTGCTCCGCAATATGTTTGGCTCTTTGTTGCCCACTTACAAGCTCAGGAATCTCATCCATGCCTTGGCTGATAGGTACATAGTGAAGCCAAGGCACGAGGCGCTCGTCATGCCACTCTCGAAAAAGCGTCTGTTTCAAAGGCAGTGATTTGGAAGCCAGGAGCTTGTAATATCGGCCGCTGATACCATTTCCATCAAGATCGAAGACCAGTCGTGATCGAAGTGCTCGATCCTTGTCTTGCCAGGGCTTTTTATTAAAATACGCGCGTTGGTCTCTGCAAGAAATCCTCTCGCACTGAAATATTCGAGTAAAGGCAACGTCATATAGCCTGCTGTTCAGGAACCACGACCCGATGCAGCCAACCGCACCATTGTCCCCTCGTAAATAGGAGTGTCGTCGTGCTTCCAGATGTTGTGCCAGTTGAACAAACCTATGTCGATGAAAGCTGCGCCAGTCTCCGTGCGCAGCGAAACCACCCGTAGTCGAGCCCGCCCAGTAGAGATTGTTACTCTTCTTCTCCCAATCAACATCATGAGCCTCGGTATACTGAAACTCCGGCTCGATATACGCCGGGCTCGGATACAATATATCGCCCATGGTAGATAGTGAACCAGTTGAAAGAATCGGAATTGAGCCTTCAACCAGTCGAAAAGATGTCGGACTTACAAATAGGCCATGCCCAGCTTTGTACTCCGGATGCTGACACAGATCCATAGCCGAGGTAATGTTTGCGACGAATGGCAGACCAAGTGTTTCTTTCTCGACGTTCAAAACCTCAGTACTATAACGAGACGGGCAAGTTTTCGTGATGGTGTCCCAAATGGGTTGACGTGACAGATCCGTCATGTCGAAATTTCCCGATACTTCAGGCGGGAGTAGTACCCTCGGTTCGTCAAGATGATTGACCAAGAAGTTAACGTCGGGTAGTGCGGCGCCTAGACCATCTAGCAATCTGTCGAACAAGGTACTGATGTGTCTATCGTGAGTGCGATGAGGATGTCTGCAGCGAGTCTTGGCCTGCTTGCTTGAAAACTCGCACAGCCATAGCTCACTGTCATGTGCATCTTGAGCATTGCTCATGATTTGAAGAACGTCCTTGCCGCTCATCCTCCAGAAGGGTGAGATTGAATCGTAGATTGAGTCATAGTCGTCGATGATCGGAGAATGATGTGATGCAGCAAAATTATACCAAGCCTCGAAGCCTAGTGGTGGCTCCATACCATATCGTCGTTGGTACTCGCTATGGGCGGCTGCATAGCTTCGGGATTGTCTTCGTAGCATACTTTCGAAGCTTTTTGTAGCGTTTTGGAAGAGCGATTCTACAGGATGCTGTCCGTAGTAATTGAAGTCTCGGGGGATTGACCTCTGTGCCACAGTAATGAAGACTTGATTCGCCACATAAAGCACAAGGGGAACAAGCGCGAAAATCCAGAGGGCATGCTTGGCCCTTGCTTGCTTTGGCAGTAATTGAACGATTTGACCAAGAGAAAGGAACGATGCCGTAACGTGCGCTAGCGCTGCACCGTTGGAAGGTTGCGTGAAGGAGTTGCGAGTGGCTACGAGAGCGAATGTTCCAATTGCAGCAGCAATATGCCAAGATGTAGAATGAATCTTTGACGATGATGAGTATCCCATGTCGGAGGCTCTTGATGTCGGCTCATGACATATCAACCGAATTGTGAGGTACCATGATAGAGCTTTAGTCAAGCCAAGTAATACTGTTGGTATGATCATGGCACGAGTGAAACCAAAAGCAGCGGCTTGAATAATGAGGGCTGTGAGTAAGATGATCAAAACTCGAGATGAAAGAGGAGCAATCATATTGCGAAGATCGAACGGAGGAAACCGAGTGCTGTGGGTCGTTCTTGTCAGTAGGGCAGTGTAGACAACAAGCATTGCGACGACAGCAAAACTTGATAGCATGAACACTTGGGGAGCCCAATTTGACAAAGTGAGAATTGCAAATGAAGCGACAAAAGTTGTGCCCCAGATGGTATCAACCAGAGGAGAAAACAGCGTCGAATCAGATGCGGTCGCCGCGATCTCGGGCTTAGAGTACCTTTCGGACAATAGAAGAAGCGGAGTCAATGCCGGCTGGAATGTCTTAGTTTACAACACATGGAGGAGTTTTGATGTCATCCGAATCAGCACTCACAAGGAACCCTATCAAACCGTACTCCATTCTGTAGAAACATACCACAGCAATGCTTGATGCAACCATCCATAATGATCCTGAAGACTTGGGCGTGGTTCCTACATGTACATTGTAGGTAATGGCCTCGGAGGCTGTCTTAACATTTGGACTTGCGGCACCATTGAGCAAGAGCGGCAGCATCATCCAGCACAAGATGCTGGAATACAGCTCTGAATGTGTGGAGGCTAGGTGATCCGATAGTACCGCACACAGCGTAGCTGCCCCGGCTAATACTGTGACCGATGTCTGGTGCATACTTGCAATCGATCTTGGGGAAAGACTTTGGGAAGAGTAGGGGTGTTGTGATCCAGGGTTTGGCTAGAGGTGCCTCTGCGATCTCTGCGTGCGCGTCTTTCCGACTCACAGCAGATTGCTATGCCTCGTGCTCAAGCTCATACTTCAATTGAACAATTGCAAAAGATACATGCTGCTGCCAGTCACCTCAAGACTACCGCGTAGCCGACAGAAAACATGTCAGACACGATCGCTTTGCAAAAGAGGTACATGCTTGTATTCAAGTGCTTGTTTAATAAGCCATGCCGATAGGTCAAAGCAGCAAACTATGTTGGGACTTCTGTCACAGGCTTGGCACGCCTCTGTTGGTCCTGCTCATGCATGTTGGCCCAGGGCTATATGAAGATCCTGTGCCGCCGCGCCACACAAGTCCGCGTGGTTTGATTGAACAAGGATGACTTTTGGCCACTGTCTGTCAGGACCATCATGGTCTGAGACTAAGGCGAGCAGCACTTTTCTTCGGTTTCGCATGAAAATTGTTCAGATACAGTATTAATTTACTTATCAAGGCGGTACATTTCGTTCATTCGTGCGACAGGTGCTTCTACCGCAATTGCCATGGCGGCACCAACTACAGAATCCGTACGGAGGATTTCCAGGACCAACAAATGTCTCACCTGCTAACGCCGGCTGGCTCTTGAATGTTCCGCGGCCGTCACAACCAACGAGCGGGTCGTGATCCGCTAGTGTGCAGGCAACTGCATTTGCTTGCGTGTTGCTCTGCTCTTACAGAACGAAGGTGGCCTCATTGAATTGGAAACTGATCAAGACCCGTGGTCTTTGCCGCGAACGCGTACGTCTTTCGTCAACATGCATTAGCGTCGCAAATCCCGGCCTACCATATCTCGGCCATCGCCCCTTTCAGTGACCTGCTTTAGCGTCCTCCCAGGATATTCGCGGAATAGGCCACAGGGAGCCGTCTCATCCCAGCCATGGCTCGTTTCCCCGGTTGGCTTACGGGTGGCGCCGAAACAGCGAGTGCTGCACGTCAAGATGAACTCAGGCTTGATTCACGTCACATGTTCGCCCATTGAATGAGTCGCGGATGCTTTTACACCGTGTTGATGCGGAGAATCGACCAATGTTATGTTTGCATGCTTTACAGACCTCCCATGCCCAGCTGCTGGCTTTGCTGGGCGATTAGGGTGTCCGTTCGGCAATCTCATTGCAAACTTTGGTTGTGACGGCATCGTGTGATTGTGTTGCATGTGCCGAGCATGACCATGAAGTAATGCGTGCCAGCCTCGGCCTGCGCTGCGATCTTGGTGAGTTGACGATTCGGAACGATACTTCAGTAGTCTGGGAGCATGGGCTAGGCTTAGGGTGCAATGGCTTGTCGTCTGTTAACCTATTCAATGATAATGTATTTTCTCCATGGCTGCGCTCCTCTCAGGGAGCCCCGAGCAACAGTGGAAGCATTCACTTCCTCAGCTGCTTGTAAAAGGGATTTCTCGAATGGTAAAGACCGACCTTGGTCATGGGCTGATGGACGGAACCCGTGTCCAAGAAAACATCACCATAGCTGTTCCATCATCCTGGTCACAAATCCCAATCCTAATCGCTTAATACCGACTCCAAAGCACACGAGACACTCGCCTCATTCAGCAACAGACCTAACTCTGGAGATTGAGCTGCGCCGACACTCATCTTTCTTCAAGCAAATCACACCATTCTGGTATGTCCTTGATGAGAGTCCACATGTACTTCTCCAGCTTGACCGCACACTTGTTGTATGCTGTCGCTGCGTCATTGTACTGCCGACAATTGTTGAAAGTCAACCTGAGATCGCCGACAAGGTCTTTCGGGGCGGTATAGTAATCCTGCTCCAATCTGTTTTCGATAGTCGACAGATCCATCGGTGATGCAATGACATTGTAGTACTCGGGGACTTCGTCTTTGTTGACCGGGTGGAGAAAGGGCCATGATTGCTTATGGTTCTGCATTTGATACAGAAAACGTCGAAGGTCGTTGAAATGGGGTCCACGGCGCGGGACCCGTGCTAGTTCGTCCATGCCTGGAGACCAGCCAGTTGCCCGGATGGCAGGGATGGAGAGTGGATCGATTGGAGTAACGATACCGTTAGCCCATTGCTGAGGTAGTTGATGAACTATGTGGCTTCTGCTCAAATGACGAATCTTGGCCTGTACGGTTTCCTTCTGCTTGAGAAGCATACGACCGACTTCGAGATAACGGATTCGTGGAACCATGGAGCATTGCATGAGTGTCCCTCCTTCGTAATCCTTGATATATCCCATCCATATGGACTTTTCGAGAGTGACGTCTTTGGTGAATCCTTGTTTTTGGAAATAGCCGGTGGCGTAATTGTCGGCGTAAGTCAGGAAATGCATCACAGGGGAAGTAGCTTTGACATAGTCCTTCAAATGGGCCATGAGGTGGGCTCCGTACGTATCCTTTCACCTGCTGATCGGATGAGACCGCGCAAAAAACGATTTCAGCAAACTTGCGTTCATGGAATGCTCGGAATGATATTCCGCCGATGACCTGTAAAGGCATCTTGACGATGGCCATGGAGACATGATTGGGATCGTAGACGAGACGTGCGATGTAATCTTTGGGCATTTTCGGAAGTTGCGTCTGGAACAGACATTTGAGGCCTGTTAGGATGATAGTACTCTCTCTGCTGCCGTCATTGTCGACGGCTCGGAATTCAATCTCGTTATTTCGTTCTTCTACAACTGCAGGCTTTGCAATGATTAATAAGTTTCGTGCCATTGAGAAGGACCGAGCATACCTTGTCTGGGAAAGGAATTCTCTGACGTATGGCCGGAGGTCGAACATCCGGCTCGGTCAGCCTATCGTGAAACCTTTTGACTCTCTTGGCATCATAGACGGTGATCAATTCTTCGGAAGCCATACGCTTCGCGACGAGGGGATTTTGCCCGCCTTCAGCTGGAAATGACTGCAACTCTTCTTCGTCCATCTGCGCTGGATATTGGCAAAGTTGGACTTTGGATGGATAGATCGTGCACGATCGCGTCGGGTTCTCTGTGGGTTTGCGATCCTTCTCCCTGAATGTGAGAAGTCTCAGGGTCGGTTCAATGTTGGGGGTTGGGTGATGTGTCATCCCGCATACGCTTGTCGCGTGACATGAACGCGCCTGTTCACTACGTGACCCGTCGATCAAGGCGCTCGCCCGTCAATTTGTATGTCAACAGCCGCCAAATCCTGGTTTGAGAGGCATTATCACGCTGGCAGCCAATTCCGAGGCAGAAGTAATTACTTGTCAATATGTTACCGTAACTTGGCATAGGTATATTAATTGTCAGTATGTCTATGGTGAAAAGGCCTTGTTGACCGGCCTCTTACGAGTCAGCTGTGACACGCTTCGATTTGATTGTTAGCCATTTTCAAATAGTTGACACTACTGGATGACTGCGCTACGAAAGCTGGACGTAAAGGACAACTGCTAGGGCAATCGACGATTAGGCAGAACTCCGCGGGAGTCAGCAGTAATAGAACGGCCTTTGCCCGCAATTGACCACGTCTTCGGCTTCAACTAGCTCGGCTGAACTGGGCCCCGGATTAGCAATACGGTGAGCAGCTGAATAGGCAATTGCGCCGCAAGAGACACTGTGTCTGGATGGCAATTTCAACATGTATAAGAAGACGCCATTCCACGTCATTACTGCCGATACATTCATTCCGGATACGCAGCTTCCAGAGCCAGCAGCCATCAGTTATTCACGTCCAAACACGGTTCCGAGGCATCTTACGTCGTGATCAATACTTCCAGCAGCAACAATGGCAGCCTACACTCTCGCCCCCAACTGCACCGTCAATGATGCCGCTGGGCTGGCGCAAAGTAACATGTCTGCGTTCTGGGAGGAAACTTGGTGGAACATGTTATGGGTTGACACACCTCTTCAGTCAATCATCGCCTCGTTGACCAAAAGAATGCCCGATAACCTCTTGAGGAACAGGCGCGCACAGAGACATCAGAAAGTCATCAACTCCGCCACCGGCGAGATTGTGGGCTACGCCAGATGGATTCTGCCTGAGTCGCATCTCGGTAGCTGGCTGGAGGCACAGGTGCCGGATGTTAGCGTTGAGGACAAGGAGAACTTTCGGAAAATCTCTGCGAATACACCGTGGGTTATTCGATCCGATATGGATGGCATCGATGAACCAATTCATGAGATGATGCGAAAGCATGCGCCGAAGAAACCGTTCATCAGTAGGTCGATGCGTTGGTAGTGCAACGAGCGTTCTGATTCCCACTGACCACGAGAATAGAGCTCGATTACCTGGGCGTGCGGCCCGACCATCAGCGCCGAGGGGTAGCTAGCTTGCTCGTCAAGTCCGGCATTCAGCAAGCAAACAAGCTCGGCTTAGACATCTTTCTTGTTGCTATGGGTGACAACGCTCTAGGGATGTATACGAAACTCGGGTTTGAGACCTTGGATCAGCTTTCACAAGATCTCAAGCCTTGGGGTGTAAAAGGAGTATACCTGACGACTGTTCTGGTGAAGCGGCCTTGTAGAACTGAAAGCACTGAATGAAGAGCTTACCAATGGCGGATGAAACTATTTCTGGCTCGCTCCCTTACTTGAGATTGTTGGCCATTTCGTGGCCATGGGACGAAGCAGAGAAGATCATTGATAAGTGCTTTGATGACGAACCCACCTTCAGAGCCTCGCTACTGCTGCCTTTATCGGCATGAATGTACATGTATCTTACCTTTTGCGCGAGATGGTGCACGATAATGCGAGGAGACTTTTTCCCAATTCAATCCGGTGCTACAACTTATATATACAAACTAAGAGATGACGCCATGAGTACATGTAGATACATAGGAGAAGCCATGTCCATTGGACCGAACTTGGACAGTAAACACGACTCTCAATTGTTCACCCCTCAATGGTGTTCTCGTTTTGCTTCACTAAAAATAGGCACCTCGGCCTACATCCACCCTGACTCTACCTGGCGAAGAGCATCGATGTCGTCTGCAAAAGCTGCGTTTTTCTCGGAAACAGGATTTACTTTCGAGCGTGCGAAAAAGACGCCGGAATCAGCGGCATCTCCAGGAAAGTCTAGGTCACCTCCAGCTCCAGGGAAGCCTGGGCTCAGCTGGTTGTCTGGTAGAGATGGAAAGCCAGAGTCGGGAAAGTCAAGGCTGCCATCGTCTCCGGGGAAGCCAGGGTTGATCTGGTTGTCTGGGGAGCCCGTGTTGCCCTGGTTGTCCGCGAATGGGGGAAAGCCAGAGCTAGGAAAGTTGGGATTGCTCTGAGGGGGAGGGAAGCCAGGAAAGCCACCGTTGTCATTATTGTCGGGGAAGCTTGGGCCGATTTGATTGTCTGGGAAGTCCGTGTTTCCGTTGTTATCGGATGGAAAGCCAGAGCCAGGAGAGCCAGGTGTGCCTTGCGAAGGAGGGACGTCGGGGAAGCCGCCATTCCCATCGCCTCCCGGGAATCCAGGGAAACCAGAATTGCCATCGTTTCCAGGAGAATTTGGGCTGCCACCGTTCACAGGCCTGTTGGGGTTGGTAGAAGGTTGAGTTCCAGAATCTGTAGGATCAATGGAAGGCTGAGGGAAGCCGCCGTTGTCGTTTCCAGCTCTTGTGGTTGGGGTAGGAGTCGTTGGAGAGCCACCGTTGCCGTTTCCAGGTCCCAAGGACTTACTCGGGGGCTGACGAGAGCCATCGCTACCATTTCCGGGTCCTTTGGGATTGGTCGGGGGCTTGGGAGAGCCTCCGTTGCCGGTTCCAGGTCCTACGGACTTACTCGGCGGCTGGCGGGAGCCATCGCTACCATTTCCAGGTGTTTTGGGATTGCTCGGGGACTTGGGTGAGCCTCCGTTACCATTTCCAGGTGTTTTGGGATTGGTCGGAGGCCGGGCAACGCCGCCATCACCATTTCCAGGTCCCGTAGGACTAGTGGGCTGCTGCGGAGAGCCGCCGTTGCCAGGCACGGCGGTATTGATCGGCGGTTGAGGGGAGCCGCCGCCTCCATTATTGCCGCCGCCTTGCTTGCCTTGGCGGAACTGCTGCCAGGAGCTCTTCATCCGGTTGATCTGGCCGGGCGTAAACTCCCTAGCGCATGGTCTATGGCCCAACGCGTTAGAGTTTGCATGTCAAGGGATGCGAGGCTCACCTACGGAGACGCGTAGTCCATGAAGTTGTTGACAGGGTCCGCTTGGGCCAAGCCGCAAGAGTGAGGCGGGTTCTGTGGGCATCCTGTTGTCGGTGCTTGCTGAGGCGTTGTATCGCTGACCATATCCCCGTCTCCCTCGCAACCATTTTCGAAAGTGTGAAATAAATTGAGGTAATGGCCAATCTCATGGGTGACGATCGTGTCGCTCTGGCCCATGGATCTGTCGCCCCCGGTGCCACCGGGAACGGATCCGGCAACAACGGTGCATCCGTCTTTGGTGACTGTTGTTTCCGATGGTGACGCGGTCGGGAAATAGCAGAAGCCACTAGTTCCATCTCCGAGGGTTGCGACGAAATATACATTCAAGTCTCCGTACCCGCCCTTTCGTAGCTTCGATTTCATAGCAATCTCGTTCTGTGGCGAGCTGGCCCACTCCTGGTTCTGCTCGTAGTCGACGCCTTTGAGATTGAACTTGAAGCCGCTAGAAGCGTAGTGCTCGTTGGTCTTTTCAAACTGCTTCGTAATGACATCCTCCTGGAGACCACGTCAGTCACCAAAACCAAGAGGTATCGTGGAGCCAGGCTTACGGCCAGGAAGCCGCCTGCGGCATCTTGGCTGCCGTAGACAACGTGGGCGTACGCATCAATGGTGATGGCAGCGCCATTGACCTGACGACGGTCATTGAACCGTGCCTCGAGGTCAGCGAGTCGCTTTGTGGTGTTGCGGTGCTCCTCGGTTGGGGGTGGTGCGCCGCAGCCGAAGGGTTCTACCCTTTGGCCAATGGTGCCAGCCATGGCCGTGGTGATGCAGCATACTACGACGACAGGTTTGAATATCATCTTGAAGTCTGTGAGAGGCAAAGAGTGGGCAAGAACAGCAATTGAAGGAAAGCAGACGGTCAGTTCCAGACTGAGAGTATCAAGGAGACGGGGGCATGACTCTAGGTGAATCCCTTCTATTGTGAAGGACTGTGGTTGACTTAAGCAGTTGTTATATTCTCTGATGGTTCTTTGAGCCAATCCCTTGCGAAGCAGGTTTGCCTTGCCGCGGAAGGGGGCGCAGGCACGGCCATGGATCTTCCTTGTCCTCGCAGCAAGTTAGAATGCGCCGCGTTGATATCAGGCGATTAGCATCAGCATCCTGGAGCATCGCTGTTTCAGGCAGTCGTGGACTTACTCGTACGTCGGCAGGTGGAAGGACATGACCTCGCGCAGACCATTGGCAGACTAGGCGCGGAAGCGCCGAGACCAGACATGGTCACATTAATCAAGCTGCGATCGCAGTCTTTCACTCATATGAGCGGAACCAGGTTCGATCACCTAACGCATCCCCGTTCTGAGGTCTGCTCAATTTCTCGCGGTGGGATCAAGTGTTTGAGAAGAATACTTGGCGAATGGATCTGCCCAAGTGTGCGGCGAGTCAGCGATCGTTGAAACGGATCTATAGGCGACATTGACATCAATACTCCACCAGCGACACGTCGAATTTAGATGCTGGGGTTGATCCTTTGATTTGCTCTCAAGCGCGTGCTATTTGCGAGATCTTTGAGTGAATTAGTCAGAGGTGCATATGGGCCAAACTCCATGTCTTGAAGCAATGTGAGGCTTCAATCCTCGATGACCTGACCCGAGATCAATCTCGCCACATTTAGCTCCCAAGTAATCGCCGCTCTGTGTCCGAAGAAACATCTGTCTAGCAGAAACAGCTAGAGTTCTTGGAAGCGGAGACGACTTAATGCACTGCCCTTTGCTTCGTCAGCTGACATCTGTTTCAGACCCAGGATTTGTCGGTTGTGCCGCACCTACATGTAGTCTAAAAAGCACTTGAAGTTTAACATGAATAAGGTGTTTCACCTCCCCTCCAAACAAGCCATGGAGCGGCGAGGTGGGGAAACGTAAACAAATTTTAGGTTGTTTCGTCACCGCCGTTACTTTCTCTTCTCTGTATTATCAATGCATTACAGAGGCCACCGTGGATGCATGGTTGTGCCGGCCGATTCCACTCGAGCATCCCGTCCATCTCAGTCAGCACGGAATGCCCGTCCAGTTTGGCGTCGTGATTCCGGGTCGGCGGGCCGACGGCAATGTGCTGTGGCGCTCGCTGACAGCACAGGCTGCACTGTCTTGGCGATTATTAAGAGGCACAGCCTGGACCCAACCCTGCACTGTCGACACAAATCTCGGACAAGACGGAAGTATGTGCCGGAGACAGTCAAGGTTCTCTTGGACACTCCAACATAGCCAAGGTGGGTATGCGGTGGCAGGCCGATCTATGCACGGTACGAACGTTGCCGCTGCATGGGGATTGGCCATGATCAACTCGATTCGTGAAACTATAATTACTGAAGAGCTACAGATCCACCCATTCGAATTATGCGCAATTCTACCGAAAAGATGAAAATGCCTTGTTCTACTGATTGCGCCCCCTCATATTGAGATACTGGGTACTCGAATCCTCCATCTCGAACAGATGGCTCTGCTGAGGCTGCGGCGAAGGCGCCATCTTTTCTGTTCCGAGACAGGGCGACTCCTCGGGCGAGGTTCCCTTTGAGCTTGCCCATTTCTTATCGTTTGCCGTCGCGGGCAGCTCGACGGCGTTTACTGGTGTTGGAAAACAATGAACCGACTGGTAGCCGGTAGGAGACTGGTATCCGGCAGGTGACTGGTAGCTGGCAGGAGACTGATAGCCAGCAGAAGACTGATAGCCGGCGGGAGACTGGTAAACAGGCGAAACCGTGTCGCGCCGGGACGTTTCCTGTGGCTGATACACGATCCTTGGGGGACTGGACGTGGGAAGCTGATGATGGTGGTAAGGCCGGCTGAAGATGTGCTGGTCGAGCTCAGCTTCGGTTCTCTGGCGTCTCGACCTAGAGGCTCTCTTGAAGCAGAAAAGCAGCAGTCCCAGAAGTACAAGAGCGCCGACGATACTGCCAACGGCGATGCCAGCGATGGCTCCTCTCGACATGTCGCCAGAATCGTCGGCTGGACCATCAGTCGCCGCAGGCGTGGCAGTGACAGCCGTTGTGGAAGTCTCGACATGGGAGGACCTCGCAGTGGCACTCGACATTGATGTGCTGGATCGCATCGATGTGCTGGACCTCGTCGATGTGCTGGTAGGCGGCGAAAGAAACGCAGCGGCGGATTCCGCATCGTTGCTCAACACGGCCTGTCGCAAGGCCTTGGGCGAGCAACCCGCCGGCCGGCACGGGTTCTCGGCGCAACATCCCATGAATGGCGGCATCGCGGAGGCGCAAGTATACCATAGCGCCGCATCGCCCCCGCTGTTCGCGCAAGCTTGCGGAGAGATCTTGTCATAGGCCGTTGCGTTGAATGTTGCCGGCTCGAGTTTGTCGTCGGGACAGTCGCCGTTGGCGGTTTCGCAAGGGTTGATCCCGCAGCAACCCACGAAGCGATGCGGCTTATCTCCGCAGACGTAGAAATTCCCGCCGCTGGGACAAGCCGCTCCGAGTCGCTTCTCTGGCCCTTCCATGTTGTCAGTCGTTGCGCGCGCCAGTCCCGTCCAGCTTCTGGACATCGAATCATGGAGCTGAGGAACCGCGTTGGTGATGAGCGAATTGCACGGGGGCGAGCCTCGGTCCTGGAGCGCATCCCGGGCACTTCATTTCGCTTTGTCCCGTTGCGTTGGCTCGTTGCCCCGTCGGGGGCCAGCCGACTTCGCTGTTGGTCGGGGTTGGGGGCACGTTGCTGCTGTTGGCTCGTCCACGTTAGTTGTCCCGGGCATGTGTACACAGCCGCGAACGCCTTGGCGAACGGACCACGCCAGAAGCGAGGATGCAAGCCGTCGCAAAGGCGTAGCATCGCTTTGTCTTGGGGAGCGGCCAAAGCGGAGTCTTTCAAGTGGCAAGACAACGTGAACAGAACGTGCAGTTTCTGCAACCCGAGGCCCTTCTCCTTTTCGCTCAGTGTCTACCATAAATCAGTCTCAATCGCCATTAATTGGCTTCAGAATCAGAACACAGAGCTTATTTCTTCGCCTTCACGCATAGCTCTCAGTTCTCGTCTTCTTTCGAAGCAGTGTCAAGTGTTCTAATCTCCTTGGCGACGTTGACTACTTCGTTCTGTAACCACACCCCTTTTTTTTCTGCGTCATATGCTCTCTTCCAAGCGGAAAGTATTGAGGCCAATCAGGCTTCCAATGCACCCAGTCTTGCGACACTTTCAGCAACCATCGTGAGCAGCCCTCCAGGCATCTGGCCATCGCCATGATGCATCTTCCGAGATCCTTCGCCAGGACTCTGTCCCGCAGTTCCCACCCATGACCCCACCGGTCTTCAACAAGCCCCGCTGTTCCGCTTTCTTTTATTGACTGGACGACTTTCCTTTTCGCCAGACGTGTTTGAGGAGGATAAAGCCTGCGGATCAGCGTCTGTCAGCTCGACGGGAGCATGTCCGTCATCCTGAAGCGCGCGATCGATCTGCTTGTCCTTGTAGTTCTGCAACGTACATATGCTGTCGTCGATGCTAGCACAGGCCGTGATGCGGACAAGATATGTATTCTTCTCTTGTCCCATTCGCAAGACTCGGCTGTATGCTTGCTTCTCCACCGTTGTGTTCCACCAAGGATCAAGAATGATCACGCGGTTAGCCGAGGTGAGATTTAGCGACTGGCCGCCGCACTTCATCGTCGCAACCTGACGGCCATTAGTGGGCGACTCAACAAACATTGCTACACAAAGACATACCAGAATCTTCCTCTTGGGATCATTTTTAAAGTCCGTCAAGGCCTTGTTCCTTTGTTTCTGAGTCATTGTTCCAAGGTAGTAGAGGAAGTCAATGCCTGCCATCTGAAGCATCGTGCCCAAGACTTTGCAGGTCATGATGAATTGGGCAAAAACTAATGCTTGCTGTCAGCGACCCATCAAGTGTAGCTACTGTGGACTAAGTACCTATGATCTTGTCCTCTGGGTGGTCACCAAGCCAGCTTCCGATCACAGCCATGGCTGCGGTGAGCTTTGAACTTGGTGGCAGCGAGCAAGATGGTAGCATGGCGCTAGCCAAGAACAGGCCATTCTTGGTCGCATCTCGCGAGGCAAGGACACCATTGCTGTCTCTGCCTGGTTCTTCGGAGCTCTCTTCCTCGTCTGCTAGTTGAGTAATATGCTCCAACATTTGGAATGGGCGTCTCAGAAAGATACTCTTCTTGCAATCGGGGTGCTGGCATTCCTGGCGTTCATGTAGAGTCAGCATTCAACTTCGGGGAGCAAACCAAGTGAAATCTTGCCAACGTCGCCAACATACATGGTTTAGTTTCGTTTTCAAGCCACCGCGCATTGCTTTCGACCAGCATTTGTCGCAGTAGAAGTGGCCGCACTAGGTAATGCCATTAGCACAGTCCTCATACCATCACATGCATGCTCTTGTCAACACTTACTTCTGCCAGAAGAACAGGCGTGACAGGAGGAGTCTTCAGCTGGCACCAGCTACAGGTGATATGCCTCACCTCATGCTCGTTCTCGATGAGCTCGAGTAGAGGGCTCGTCTCAAATACACCGCCGAAAACTGCCGCCTTTTGGTCTTGAAGGAGTTTGATTCCTCCTGCATATCGCTCGAGCGAGGTTTTACCCTGCTCATTCGACAACATTTGAGCCAATATGGACTCTTTAGGATCAGTCTGATTGAGAGAACGTTTGACTCGCTGAACACTCTCGGGGGCCATGTCAAGGCGAAACATCTTTTCTAAATTGAAGAAGTGTGAGTTCGCTTGCCGGAGTCGCATTGTTCTGGCCCATTGCAAGGTGAACTCTGTCTTGTCCGGATGCGATTGTTCATTCCCTTCGTCTTCTTCCTCCTTGACTTCGTTCTTGATTGAGCTTTTGGGGGTCTTCATCAGTCCTTCGTAGTGGACCATTATCTCGCTGCGGGGATTAGAGCTGTCATTAGTCGTCGACTGTTGAAAAATGGAAGGGGTTCATACCGTGCAATGATTCTTTCCTCCTTGGATAGCGGAATCTTGATATCATGAGTCTTGCTTTCAGGCAGGCTGAGGATCTGACTGCCCATGAATGTGTCTTTCAATGTCCTGCAAGCCAATAAATCAGCGCCGGCAGTATACATCTGTGCAATCGACTCTTACCGACGGTACATGACCATGGAAATGAGTCCCTCGTAGCTACTGTTTGCTTCGCCCTGAGACTGTTAGCATCGCATACAGTTCACCTCGAGGTCAACGCTCACATCTGTCATATATATGCTTCTGAACAATCTTCGGCTCTCAGCGAATTTGCAGCCGAGGAACCTCAAATACGGGTAGAGTTCTATCGAGAGTTATTAGAAAGGTCCAAAGAAGAAGTGGCCTAGTGTCGGATCGAGCCACTGACCTTCGACGGAGTTTGAAAGCGGAGTACCACTCAACACCCAGCGGAATTTGCTCACCAAGGCGTTGCATACCGTTGCGGCTATTCAAAGTTAGCTTGCAGTCACCATCTTTGCCATTGTAGAAGACTGACTTCGACTGTCCGGCTTCTTTATAGCGTGACCTTCGTCCAAGACGACTCGATAGAACTTTTGCCGGAAGAGAAACCCACAGTCCTTGGATATCTCTCTGCGAACACATGCAGCATCGTCACCATGTTTTTCTTCCAATTCTTTCAAGCGCTCCTTTCTGGGATACTGCGCCATCAGCTCGGAGTATGTCGTGATTCTTTTACCGCGTTAGCAAAGTGCCCACATCTGCGAGATCAACAAGACGACAAGGAGGCTTGACTTACAAAATTCGCACGCGTCTTTGATAGCCTAGCGGCCTGGCATCCTTTCGGCTGTATACCGAAGTCCAAAGCCCCAACGAGTCGTCGCAATGCCGCTGCGACTCAGCTTGCCACTGCTGAGCCACCGCCTGGTTGGGGACAATCACCAGGGTCGTCCTGGAGAATTCTCTGATGTCAACATTCTCAGGCGGATTTCCAGTGATCACAGCAAAGCACATGACTGTTTTGCCGAGTCCCATGACATCCGCCAATACGCCGCCATTTGGTTCGATTGGGTCCAGCTCCCTTCCAATCATCCAGGCGGCCGCAGTCAGTTGATAGCCAAAGAGAGCAGTCTTCATTTTCTTATGCTGCCACTTTCCATTCACGGCCTGGATTTTCTTGTAGCCGAAGCTTCTAGACGCCTGGCGTAGATCCTTCTCCTGTGTCTTTGTGCGCCTCATGTCTGTCCCGGCGGGAATGTTTTGTCTGAGCGCGCGGAACTGTTTCCCATGAGTTGTTGCTTCAAAGTTAGGCAACTGTGCACTCGCTGGCTGACTCTGCTGTTGTCTGCTTGCTTCGTCCTGCAGCTGTGAAAGTGCAATATCATAGCTCATCTTCTGCTTCTTCCTAGTGCTAGGCTTTTCATCACTTGTAGAAGGGTTTGAAACGTTTTTTGCCATGCGTGCATCTCGTTTCTCATAGAGTCGCGCAAAAAATTCTCGTGCGGTTTTAGGGGGAGCCTGGCGCTGGCCAGGGGTGCTGCTCTGCGCATTTGAAGAGTAGTTCTCTTCCGAAGAGTCATCATGTGAAGAGCTGTTGTCGCCATCTCGACCATCAAAAGAGCCATCGCTGTCCGTATTGCGCTCAGAGCTATTGGTGCTGGAAAGAGGGTGCTCATTGAATGCCTGAGATTGAGTCTCGCAGGCGTAATTCATGGGCGCTTCAGGCGGCAATTCAGGTACCTCGTGCTTGCAGTCCTTGGGTTCCATTTTTGGAGGAAGGTCATTGCCATTGAGTTGGGCTTGTGGGCTCGCCATCCTTTCAATTTTCATTCGTGCTGTGCTTGAGCCAGCAGCTCGAGACTCTAAAGGACCGTAAGAATGGAGGGTCAGAGAGGACTTCGAGTTGTGCTAGACAAAGAGCTTGCTCAGAGACTGGGAAGGAAGGGAAGAGCGGGCCGCAAACAGATGTATGCAGGGATGGAAGCATAGACCCAGGTCCTTTGGAAGCGGGTGCGCTTTGCAAAGCAGTGTCGATTTCAGTTGATAGAAATTATCAGGACTTGAGTGTTGGCAGAACGAAGTGGATTTCAAGGCATCACAGAGTGACGGTCTTTCAGCAACGCCTTCTGAGCTCAGCAAGCGGCAAGGCGTCCCGCCAGCACCAAAATAGTGATGCAGATTGCGGTGCTGCTTTGAAAAGGTTGGAGAAGAGCAGTGACAGAGCAGGCTAGCACATGCGGACTCAGCATGCAGTGGAGGTGAATGTGTTTGGGCATGGAGAGTGTGTGTACAGGCACAGAGTGCTTGGGAGGATGTAAAGGAAGAGAAAGGAAGCGAAGAAGTTTCTCAATTTATAGAAGGGGCAACCACTGAGTTTGTAGGTGTGGTTGTGCAGGAATACGAGGCATCAAGGTATCTTCTTTCTCACACGCTCGAGGGAGAGGTGTTGCAGTCACGAAGCTGCAGCCTGAGGCGGTCAGACTTCGAACATGCAACATCGACAGTATCCAGCGATCACGCTCCCACTCCGAGAGTTGCGGCAGCGACAAGGTGGTGCGGCTGCACAGAGACGGCCAGAAAGGCGTGTGCCGCATAAAGTAGAACGTGATGTGAGTTCCCCAGCCAATGACGACTTTCGTTCTATATGTAACCAGGGACTTCACGCCTCAAGAGACTCAACTCAGCAAAGTGCCATCGTGCACAATCAACCTGCGAAAACTACAGAGCGCCCCAATGGAAACATTGCAACATTAAGCTCTTTGAACAAAGTATCGAGGGCAGAAGTTGTTCGCGTCCACTGGCTGTACTCTGTTGAGTCTGCTGAACCAGATGTATGCGCTCATATCCGCACCGTGTGGTCCGTGCGGCCTGCATTGCATCGACTCGCATCTTACCACGTCTTTCTGGTTCTGCTTTCCCCCGTTCTTCTTTCTCCCTCAACGTCTTTACTGTTGCGGGCCCGACGCATTGACCAGAGAACCGATATCTGCGCAGAGGCAGAGCTCACTGCGCCGGGGCCACAAGATGACGCTCGCCCGCGATTCAAGATCAGCGACCCGTTACCATGGACGCCCCTGCGCGTCGACCGCTGGCTTCGGCCATCGGCACTATAAAGGACAAAGCCATTGCCCTGTGTCGCAGGTTCAGCAACGACTCGAAACGGGCAGACTCGCCGCCCGAGGAGCGGATTCCGCGCTTCTTCATCACTGAACTGCGGCTCTTCTCAGGCGCGCTGTTCGCGCTGGAGACGCTGGCCGTCGAGCTTGAGCCGCCCGTCAGCCAGTCATCAGACGCCGCAGTCTTGCATTCAGACGGCTTCTCCTTGCTGCATCAGCTGGGAGAGATGCTTGACTGGGATGAGAAGCATCTTACCAAACCCCCGGTCTCCCTGGGCCTTTACAAGGAGGCTGTGCGAAGATACCGCAACAGAATCACTTTCATCATTGCGTCGACCCAGACTTGCGCTGATCTTGCTCTACTCCTGTCCACCAGGAATCCCGAATCGGACCATGTGCTGGAGGCAGACGTCGACATGCTCTTGAAATGGCTGGGCATTCTGAACGCGCCGCATCACAATCACAGACCCCAAGCAGAGTATCTCCACAAGCAATTTGTCGCCAACAGACTGGTCGAGTTTCCGAGATATACCGAAGCGGCCGTGAGCTGGCCCTTGTTTGCCGAGGAGCACTGGTCCACCATCCAGCAGCAGGTCGAGACCCTGTTTGTCATGCCCCGGTCGTACAACTTTGTGCAATGGGTACTCGAGTACTCGAGAGCCACCATCGACGAATTTCAGGAAGCAGGCAATCCACTGGCACTTGTTGATGCGCTCCTCGACGGCTCAATCACGCCGCTTCATCTGGCGGCGGCATTTGCCCTGCCGAGCCTTGTTGAGAGCCTCTTGTCTCGCGGAGCCAATGTCAGCCAAGACGGGGGCTGGCTGGGCTCTCCCTTGTTCTGCGCCCTTTCGGGCTCCGACGTTCTGACGTTTGAGGACCCATTCGAGACCGTAAAGGGCCCGTTTCGTCTTGGTCCGAGTCCAAATGCTCGTCGTATCATCATCAAGAGTCTCCTGGATGCCGGGGCAGACTGCACGTTCCGGTTCAAGCGACCGGATGGCGTCTTCATGTCCCTTGCGCCGCTTGCCCTCTGGTTCTCACTCATCGTAAACGACCACACCATCTTTGAGCGCATAGTCTTGGGTGGGGCGAAACTCGGTGACGACCTCGAGAGAATACTGGTAAACAGTCTCCATATGGTGAAGCGTGCGAGTCCCTCTCCCAACACTTTGGCCCTGCTTGCGACCTGTGTCATCGACGCGACCTTCAAATCCGAACGGGACGAACCGTGGTCTCACGTTCCCATCGTCGCCAGCCTCGCGGAGTTTATGGAAGACAATGATCTCACATTGACCGACGGCCCTGGCCCAAGCAGACTCCTGAATCTCATCTCCAAGAATCGCCTCCGCCAGCTGGTCGGGTCCGCGGTCTCTCAAGAAGAGAGCGTTTACGTCGAGAGACTTGCCATGGATCCCCGGTTCGACCCGAACCAGCTCATGCCGCAAGAGGACAATGGCACCATTGCCCATTTCGCCGTCGGCGGCAGCCAGGAGCATACCGTGGAAGTTCTTCTCAAGGCCGGGTCAGACTTTACGTGGAGAGACGACAAGGGCCGGACGCCTCTCATGCTGTGCGAGGAACGGTCCATGCTCGAGAGACTGATTCAGCATGGCGTCTCGACGACCGCCACCGACAACAAGGGTCGCAACATCTGGTACTACGCCGCCGCCACAAACTCCGACACCTTGCTGAGCTTCCTGATCAGCAAGGACCCTTCCAAGCAGCAGAACATGGAAGCCGCCTCCAACAAGGGCGCCACTCCGCTGGACAAGGCCCTCCGGTACATCAAGGAACTGCTCACGACGCCAGCATCCGCTCATCTTCGGCACACGCCTGCAGCCGCACACGTCTTGCTACAGGCCGGCGCAAAGTGCGACAACTCGGGTCCGCACCCGGTCTTTCTCATGGGCGTGGAGTGGGGTTGCGAGAAGCTGGCCGAGAGTCTCGTGGACGCCGGCGCAGATCCCCGAGTGACAGACGACTTGGGCGAAAACGCCCTTCACAAGCTCAACCTGGCAGCCACCGTCGGTCTCGTATCGTACGTGCAAAAGCTCTGCAAGGGCATGCCTCTGACCACACGCGGCAAGGTCAGCGGGGATCGCCAGAAAAGCAAAGGCAAGAAGAGGAAACGGACCAGCATGGGCGCGCAGCAGGTCCTCACGCCCGCAGAGACGATTCTCACCAACACGGCCTTTGTGGGAATTGGCTTCCTTGAGCCCTCTTGCCATCCATCGTGCAAGGCCGTCCTCTCCCGAGAGGCATACTCTCGTCTCCTCACGCAAGAGCAGCTCGCGTACCACGACGACGCGGGCCTGGGGCTCTGGGCCCGCTTCTGCAAGATTGTGGTTCCCAGATGGGAATCCGTCACCGGTTGCACAGAGGCCAACACCGACTTCTACACGAAATCGGTGGTCAATGCCATGGTGTGCCTGTCTTTGACCGGTGCCTTGGCACGCTACGAAGATGAGACGGCCGAGGCGGCCGTCGAGCCCCTCGCAGACTGCGGCCGGTGGTCATCCCAGCGCCTCACCTTGGCCGCCGAGCTTTTCAAGCACCATCGCAGCCCCCTCTCAAAGTGTTTTGCCAGTGGCGAGGACGGGCAAGCCATGTTGAAGACGGCACGCAGGCGTGATCACGGCTTCTTTGTCAGCTCCTGGGAGCGCTACGTTGGTGCGGCTGCTAAACGAGCTTCGGACTCGGATTCGGGTTCGGATTCAATATTCCCTGTCCAATGAAATGTCTGGAGACGCACGTGAAAGGTAAGGCGTACTGAAAAGGCGTCGCAAAGGATTTATGGGATATAGAGGAATCTTGCGCGGGAAGGCTGTTTAACAAATACCATGTTGGGCAATGTTGAGCCGGGTTTCCACATTGATATTCTACAAGTCATGCCTCGTCAACCGCCCTCGAGTGAAAACGCCATGTTATGCAACCCAAAAAGCCAGTCCAAGCCGGTTCCCAGTCCTTTCCTCACCTCACTAACCCCACGTCCCGCCACCGCCTCCACCCCTGCCTCCCCTCCGCTGCGCACTCAGCCTCCAGTCGTCCTCGCCGGCAAACTTGTTGTACAGGGGCTGGATCCTCTCGGCCTGCTTCCTCTTGCTCAGCCTGTCCGACGCGGCCACCTGGAAGAAGGTCGGCGCCGCCTCGACGAGCCACTTGGGCTCGATGCTCGTCGTGCAGTGCATGTACTCCTTGGTCGTCAGCACCAGCGTGTGGTAGATGACCCATTCCGCCTGCTTGCCGAAGAGCGCCGAGCTGGGGTGCAGGTACACGGGCGTGCCCTCGATGAGCGTCTTGTAGCCCTCCTGCGGGTCCTTGCGCGCCGCGTTGCGGAAGAAGCCCGAGCACAGGGCGCGGCGCAGCTTCTGCGTGTCGCGCCCGCACGAGACGACGGGGTGCTTGTACCGGTCCATGATCTTGACGAGCTGGTCGCGCACGTCCTTGGCGCGCCGCATCGAGCGGGCCTGGATGAAGTTTTCAAAGCACCAAGGGTTCGAGTAGCCGCTGTGCTTCCACGAGTTGTAGACGTTGAGCAGGGTGAGATGGTCGCCGTGCGGGTCGTGGAACTTTGCCTTTTTCTGATCCGCCTGCGTCTGCTTCTCTTTCGGTCGGTAGAAAACAGTCGACAGGTTGAGCATGGCCACGATGCTTAGCATCTCGTCGGAGCATGCTTGATCAACGGCTGCAATCAGCACCTTGGCCAGCGGCGGCTCCATGGGAAAGTCGGCCATTTTCCTGCCCAAGCGCGTGAGCAGCCCTTCGTCGTCCAAGGCACTCAGGGCATAGAGCTCTTCCAGAGCCGTCAACATGGTGTTGATGGGCGGTGGGTCCATAAAGTCAAAGTGCAGCAGGTCGTTGATCCCCATGGCTTTGAGCATCAGAATCGTATGTGCCAAGTTCTGCCGTTGGATCTCGGGAATCGTCGTGGGAAGCATCTCGGACTGGTAAGCCGCTTCCGTGTACAAGCGGAATGTCTTGCCAGGGCCAGTACGACCAGCTCTGCCGGCTCTCTGGTTTGCCTGCGCCTGCGAGATTGGCGTGACGACCAACGAGTCCATGCCCAGCTTGGGATCGTACGCATTCTGCTTCACAAAGCCCGGATCTATCACGTAGTAGATCTCGTCAATGGTAATGGAAGTCTCGGCAATGTTTGTTGCAATGACCACCTTTCGTGCGCCCTGGGGCGCAGGGTCAAAGATGCGGCTCTGCATCTCTGTTGGCAAATTTGCGTAGACTGGTAGAATAACGAGTTCCGGCACGCTCGGCCCTAGAGCCTTCATGCGCTCGAAGAGGATTTCGCAGGACGTGTCAATCTCTTCCTGGCCCGTCAAGAAGAGCAGAATGTCACCCCTGGGCTCCGTGAGATGGATCTGCATAACCGTGACCAGGGCAGCATCCAAATAATCAGACTCCGGTTCCCTAGAGTATAATATTTCGACGGGAAAGGTTCGACCCGGAATCGTGAAGATGGGACATTCGTTAAAGTAGGCCGAGAACTTGTCCGCATCCAAAGTGGCAGAGGTAACAATGACCTTGAGATCGGGCCTGCGCTTGAGAGCCTTTTTGAGCAGCGCAAACAGGACATCCGTGGCAATGGTCCTCTCGTGGGCCTCGTCCAACATGATGCAGGAATAGCGCTTCATGTCCCGATCCATGAGAATCTCTCGTTGCAGCATACCATCGGTCATGTATTTGATCTTCGTCGCGGAGCTCGTGCAATCTTCGAAGCGGATGGTGTAGCCAACTTCCTCACCAAGCTTGCAGCCGACTTCCTCGGCGACACGTTTGGCTACCGACATGGCGGCTACTCGGCGAGGCTGTGTACATCCAATGATGCCCTCGTTGGCAAAACCTGCCTCTGCCAGGTACTGCGTAAGCTGTGTCGTCTTTCCGGACCCAGTCTCTCCGACAACAATCATGATCTGGTTCTCGTGTACAGCCTTGATGAGCTGGCTGCGGAACGCGTACACGGGCAGAGACTCTCGTTGCTGCTTAATGGTCATGCTGGTTCGCTTCCCAAGCGGCTGTCCCTTTGGAATGACGGCTTGCTTCCACTCCGGGACCTCTTCCGACTTGGCGTTCATCCTTGCGTTTCTCAAATCACTGGCGAATTTGCGCTTGTCCGGGTCTGCCATGGGATCGTTCCACTGGGCCGACAGGTTCTCTTTCGGCTCGTCTTTGGATGCAGCATCGGCCTCTTGTTGTTTCAGCTCTTTCCTCTCCTTGGCAAGCGAGGTGCCGGACATGGCTGCTCGGTTCATGGATCCGTCTGGTGCCTTGACTACCCGGATTGGGGAAAGCTCGAGGGACTGCTTTGTCTGGCCGGCCAGGAAGGGCGGCTCCTCCTCGCGGACCTCGATGTCCACATCTTCTTCCAACTCCAGTTCGCCATCTCCGCGCAGCGTCGCGTTGTAGTCCTCCTCAAGATCCGGGTAATCAGACGCCTTTGCCACGCCAGAGGCGATGAGCTGCCGAATCTCCCACCTCTCGGGCGACGTCATCCTCTTCTTCTGGCGTCTCGGGGGACCCAACGCATCGCGCGGCATCGCAGAAGGCGGCGGCGGCTCGAAGCCATTCTTGGCGCCACCGCCCAGCGCCTCCATGTTTGCGCCAGTGGAAAAGTGCGGCTGAGGTTCCAGATCCATCCCCGTGGCCTGCTCCACATCCTTCATTGACAGTCCTATCCTCGAGCCGTCGATGCTGACGATCTTGACGAAAACCTGCTGTCCTTTTTCCAGCAAGTCGGACGGATGGCTGACGCGCTGGCCGGCGACCATTCGAGAGACGTGCACCAACCCATCGACCTTGCCCCGTACGTGGTGTATGTTGATAAAGGCGCCAAAGTCCTTGATGCCAGTGACGTGTCCCTCGTATATCTTGTTGAGCTGCGGCTCGTCGTCCACCTCGGGCTCAGGCGGCCGATCCAGTCGGTCCAGCGCATGGTCGTCGTTGTCGTGTCGTTTGCGGCCGCGGTGGTCCTTTCGTGAACCCCGGAATCCGTCTCGCCAGTCCTCGTCTCCCCGGTCTTGGGAACGCGATCGCGACCTGTGTCTGTGTGTCCTCCGTCGGTCGCGGGAGCGCGATCGATCGCGTCTCCTCCGTCTCGGCTCCTTGGAGTCCTCCTCCGGGCTCCGACTCCGTTTTCTGGACGGCTTTGCTCTGCCTGCCTTGCCCTCGAGCGCCTCAAACAGCGCCAACGTATCGTCTATGGCATCTCCACCTTTCTCGGGCGCGACTTGCTTGTCGGGCAGCGCGAGGCCGCTAAAGGTCTGTTCTTTCTCGGCCAGGGTTTCATAATGGTGATGCTCTTCGCCGCCGTTGACTGCGTCGCTCTTGTTCTGGCCCTTGAACTTGGGGTGGAGCGTCAGCACCAGTCGGTCCAGGCTGTCGACGAAGCTGGGTGGGAAGTCGGCGCCGAGGCCATCCAGCTTCTTGCGAAACTCATCGGTAGTCTTGCTCTCGAGTCGTTGGGCGATGAGGAACTCGGCGAGGGTCTTGTCGCTTATCCCAACGTGGTTTTGAAGCTCCGAGCTGACCCTGGAGACGAGTGACAAGAGGTCAAGGTCGAGGCCGAGGAGCTCATCCATACTGGGCGATGTTTCCTGCGCGCAGCAGGATCGTTGGAGTGACCTTTGGCGCGATCGCGATTGTCGCCTGGAAAAGTTCTGGGTCCCTGGCGACGGCTAAAGGCCGGCACGCTGGTGGTCCCTCCATTGACGCCACCAGGACCAAGTGCCTAACCTGGAGCTGCTTGAGAACTTCCCGCACCACCTCCGCGACACTTGGGTCGCTCGAAAGTAATACTGCCATCTGTAGCAAGCACCAGGTGTATTAATGAGCCGGTCAGACTCGACTGAGGTGGTATAGTCAATAAGTCACGACATCGACGAGAGACGGTCATGGTATTGAGAGATCAGGCATAATCTTCCTTCAACTCTACTGTATCAACGATCGATGCGAAAACAGATGCCCACCGCTGTGCGCCGTTGTGCGAGGCGGACAAAGGGCATCGAATGGCTGTCAAGCATTTGACAGCAAAGCGTCCATCACATGGCGGGCCGGATTGCAAAGCTTTGTGCAAGCTGGTGTGACTATTTGGCACCCATCAATGGATGAGATTGAATAGTGCCTGGACGCTGGAGGCCGCCGAGGCAACACGACCGCATTACGCCATGTCAATACTGCTGCCAACGACAAGGAAATGCACGTACAGAGTAGACGACACGCGTAACATGAGGAAACATAACATCACAATGCATCACGCTTTTGCCGCTCTCTTCATTGCTTATTGCAGTCGTTCCCCTTTGAGACTGCTGCGGCCGACTGCCGACCAATCAACGTCCCCGCTCGCCACCCGCGTACGCAAGCTTCTGCCCGCCACGCAAAATAGGGCCCTAGGAACCCCCGCCACTGGCTGCTTAGCGTACCCGTGACGCCGGTGCCTCCCAGCTGAGGCAATGCAGCGTCAGCTGTCGTCACCACCACCACCACTTTCTTTCTGCGTCACTCCACCGCACACTGTCCAGCTCTGCTGCCTTTAATCTCGGCAGCTTTCCATACTCTGTGCACCGACAAGCATCGACAAGAATCTCCATACGCACGACCAGTTGCGCCGACAGCCGCCATGTGCTCCGCCGACATCTTCCTCGGCGTTCTCGCCATCCTCTTTCCCCCATTGCCCGGTAAGAGCCCCTTCATGACTACCGCTTCTGTTGCCACCCCGCCTGGACGCAAAAACTAACAGGCTTTCAGTCTGGGTCAAGTGCGGCATCTGCAGTGCCGACTCGCTCATCAACATCCTCCTCTGCTGTCTTGGCTTCGTCCCGGGCCTCTTCCACGCCTGGTACATCATCGCCAAGTTCCCCGAGCCCGCCTACGAGTACGAGGCCGTGCCCGGCGACCGCGAGGGTGGCCGCGTCACCTACGTCTACGTCCAGCAGCACGGCGGCCAGGGCTGCCACGACAGCCAGCAGCCGCGCCCCCAGGGCACCATGAATTACGGCACGGGCCAGTCTCGACCTGCGCAGCAGCGGAATGGCGTCACGGCTTCTGGTGAAGGGAGCAACAACAACACCGAAGGCGGTGTTCCACCTTCATACGCCGATGTTGTTGCTGGCGACCACAAGGTCCAGCCCAGGGAGTAGGAAATCCGGTTCGAAATCTTCTGGGGACTGTTGGAAGTGGTGTGGACCGATACCTACTAGCTGTTCACCTCTCAATCGAAGCGGAGCTGATCTTCACGCGACTGGGTCGAGCTATCTTGTTGGGGCAGCAGACGACAAGTACGTCACTTGTAGGATCGCCGCCATGTACGCATTATTCGGAAGGGCACTGAAGATTACGGGGTTAACAGGCGTTGGAATATGTGTATATGCCTCGCACGAATAGCGTTTATATGATTCTCTGGCGGTGCATATGGTTACTGTGTCAAGTTGTCTGTTTCTGTCCATGTTCATACTACCGATGCTTCATTGAATTGTCCAAGTACTAGAACTTCATTGCGCGCCTGTCACCTCTAGAGGCCATTCACCGGTTAAGCCAGCATCTTCACTGCTGCAGCTGCGTCCCTATTCCACCTTGGCTTCCTGTGCCAGCTCCTGCTCCTCCGCCTCAGGATCTCGTACTGACGGCGCAGGTCGATCATTGACACGCGGCAGCTTGTAGTGCCTCATGAGCTCCTGCGGCAGAAATGTGTAGAAAGACGGCACAATGGCTGAGATGGCCTTGACGAAGTGGATGCCAACGTCGAGCTCGACAATCGTCAGAGTCATCTTCACGCCCAGCGCAAGTCTAGCCAGTGCTGCCTCCTCAAAGTAGAGCCATATCCCAGCTCTGTCCACGGGGGCGCTCGGGATATTCTCCCAACCGTCGTCGATGGTAGTTGGCTTGAACAGCGCTCTACCAACGGGGTCCACGTCGTAGTGGCGGTGCTTGTCGTCGCCCACTCTGAGCCGTCTGAATTGCTCCAAGGTATCATTGGCGACCCGATCAAGGTCGACCACTTCGAGGGTGCAGGTACACTCCCTCACTACCTTGGGGCCACCGCGTAGGACAGACTGAAAAGCTTCACCAGCGCCTATGAAGGCACAAACGGAATAGAAGATTTTTTGAGCATCGAAACCATCGGGGCGCGGATAGCTGGGGCAAGACCAATCTCCAGCAGGGGGCGGCGGAGAGAACAAATCCGTTGCGGCCAAGTTGAACGGTCCAGGGAGGAGGCGTCGCAGTTGGTCCAGGTCTTGCCACTCACTTCTCGCCCGATTGCAAAGCTGCAGTGCATCCCTCACATCACTCTCGTGCTCAGGGCAGACATTGTGATGCAGCACATATCGCAGAAAGTTCTCCACAACACCAACGGCAACCTCAATTCGGGCCTCGTCGCCTCCAGTGAGCCAAATCATCGAGGTAGAAAAGAAACCCGCCGCCACGACCGCAAAGTCGACACTCCAGTGCTTGCCATCGGCGTCGCCGTCGTAGAACTGGTCGTGGGTGGCGGATCCCAGGTGCACCACGTCCGTTGCTGTCGCGTCTCGACGCTCAGCTGGTGTGAGATCCTTCAGGTCGCGCTGGTCCTGACCCATAAAGGCGTTGTTGGAGGTGTCGATGCCGCCGAGGAAGAGATACTCGTCGAAAAAGCGCATCTGCTCGGCTTGAAGGCGACGGCGGGAGCGAAAGCGCTGGATGCAGGACTGCATGCGTCTGTCTTGCATGTCAACAAAGATTGCCCTGGATCGGCCATCCAAGATTGGTCTTACTCTTCAAAGGGAAAGTCCCTGGACATTTATATCAGCAAATATGACATGAAAGGGTTGGGGGTGGACAGGGTTCTGACGTGGCATATATTTCCTCCTGCTCCTCTGCATACTCTTGGGGCGTCAATGGCGGATCCGCATAGTACTCTGGATAGAGTCAGCGCACTAGAGCCTTGACGGCAGAAACAAAATCAAGAGGATGAGCAAGCAAACCCTCAAATCCAGTTCCGCGATTCTTGGGCAGGGCGGTTGGGCCTCGCTGCGCCAACGACTTGCCCCTTCCGCGCCTCCTTTTCTTCTGAGCTTGCTCGCCGTCGTGTAGGCCGAGTTCCGAGCCGACGCCCTGATGAGGGTGACCATTGAAAGCAGCTATTTCTTCACCAGCTGCCGAGTCAGCATTGCTGTTGGCAGCTTCCGCAGAGGGCATGGTGCAGAGAGGCAGTCTTGAAAGCCCTGGCGAGCGATGGTCGGAGAGGGAGGCTGTGCTTTGTGAGAGAGATGCAAGTGAACAGCAGAGAGCATCGTGTGACAAGTAGGGTAGCTCTTCACCTCCCTGGGCGCCTTAGGCAAACAGCGTTCGTTGAGGGTGAACAAGTCCAAACGGCGCTGGTAGCTGCTGTTGTTTGCAAACAGGCGCAAGGCCTCTACGCCGTCTATACGAGAGACTGCATCACAACCAACAAGACCGAAAGAAGAGAAAGGAAGCTTTGGACAAACGGCGCCCCAGAGGATTGTCTGATCAGCTGAACACCCAAGTCACTGCTGTGCCATGCATATACATGTACGCCTTCATGGAGGTGTTGGCTGAGCTGACGACATTCCCATTTCTCCATGCACCGCGTGCTGTCTCGTTGCACCACACCGCCAGCACAACACCCAGCGGACCACGTGCAGCAATTCGAAAGCCAGTACGGATAGTCCTGGAAGCAGCATGCCTCGTGCTCACCGTCAGACAAAAGCCAGCCCACGCGCGCCTGCTCGTGTCGCCATGCTGCTGGCTCGCAGCTGCGTTGGCGGTAGGTGGTTGGCTGAGGTGCGTTTGCAGAGGCTCGGTCGCCGTGAGGCCGCTGAGAGGGCCATGCAGCTGCCCCGGGCGCCTGCAGCGTCACAGCCGGGAGGGTCCAGCGGGAGATGCTTGGTACAAGGGGCCCCCTGCAGGCGGATTTCGCCTCGCCCCCCGGCTCAGCCCCGGCGGGCGACCTGGAAATGATTCGACCCACGCGTGCGACAGCGCTTTCCCCTGCGCTGTGGCTCGGCGCCGCCGACGACGTCGCCCGTGAGCGCCAACGCTCGAAATGCGAGAATCGACATTGGCTGGCGCTTGCTGGGCATTCATACGGTGCTCCTCCTGTCCTTGGTGACCGTCTACCTAGCTCTGGAAGCGCCACTGGATGAGCTGCCTCTTGCCACGCACACGCAGCCCGTCAGTCATCATCCTGCGCCACACAAGAGCGAGCCCAGCACATCCAAGCGGCCCGGCCGACATCCGAGTGCGATGAGTCTCCAGGTCCCCCAGAGCTGGCGTTCCAGCCCGCCGGCGCCTCGCCCAGTGCGGTTTAGCGCTGCAGGCGCTGCCTTGGGTTGGGTCCCGACTTTGCCATCCGCTAATGTCTGCCCTCCGCCATTCCCAGTCGCGAACAGACTCCGGCCAGCGCTTCTCGCAACTCCCTTTCATTCGCAGTGTGCCTCGCGAGCCCGCACTCCGCACTACATCTACGGCGTTTGTCCACTTTCACGATACCCTGGCTCCTTCAGCTTGCTTCCCTGCCGCAGTTTGCGTCTTTGACAGCGAATCCCTTTGAGCGCTAGACCTGGACCCAACGCAGAGGCATTTCGCTGCTCGCCCATAAAACCCGACCATCGTCACCACTGCTGGCTCACCGTTCCATGACACCGAGTCACTGCCATCCCGCGCCATCGTCAACGACCGTCCTTGAATCGCTTCCGCACACCGACACGGCTGGCGAAGACGCACTGTTTCACCCGAGGCTTGCGCGGTGACCTGACTTGGGGCCGCTTCAAGTACTCGACTGCCCCCTCCTGCAACGACCGTCGACACGACCCGCCACGATGGGCCTCAAAGAACTGCCCAACCGCGACCAGCTGCGCGACTACAACCACGCCGTCGCCGGACAGTGAGTAACCTTGTCCCAAGCCACTGCACAGCCTGCTGCGCAGTCTTTGCCTGCAGGTGGACGGGCGAATAAGCTGACGACCTTTCGCCGCGACAGTGCCGGAACCATGTGCGACGCCGACGGCGAGCTCTTCATCAAGCCCTGCACGCAGTCCGAAATCGACTTTTACCAGTCCGCGAATCGCCGACATCCCGACTTTGCCGACCTGATGCCCCTGTTCATGGGCTCCTTGATGCTCAGCGACCCAGTCGCTGACGGCATCGACGAGGCTGTGGCGGGCGTCATCTCGGAGATTGGCGACATCAAGACAACCAAGGAGCAGATTGCCGCGTCCGTCGCCGCGCAGATAGCAAATTCCTCCTCATCAGAATCCCCAACTCCAGACAACGTCACATGGGTCCCCACAAAGGGCAAGAAGATCAAGACGGACAAGGCTGTGGTTCTGGAGAACGCGACGTACGGGTTCAAGCAGGCCAACATCTTAGACGTCAAGCTTGGCGTGCGGCTCTGGGCCGACGACGCGCCGCTCGAGAAGAAGCGTCGTTTCGACAAGATCTCAGCCGAGACGACGCATGAGAATCTGGGGTTTCGCATTGCCGGCATGCGGGTTTTCCGCGGGTCGGAGGATGCCTCGGAGCTGGACGAGGAAGAGTACAAGATTTACGACAAGGACTATGGACGGTTCTCAGTCAATGACGACAACGTGGTGGACGAGTTCCGAAGATTCATCTTCAACGAGGCTGCCGGTATTGACCAAGAGCTCGGCAAGGCCGTCTGCGCCGCCTTTGTCCGCGACCTGGCCCGAGTGCAAGAAGTAATGGCAAGACACGAGAGTCGCATGTACTCGACCTCGCTCCTCTTCGTCTTTGAGGGCGACGGCGAAGCCCTTCGCGCCGCCATCGAGGAGAACAACGCCCTAGCGGCGGCCACGACAAGAGACGACTCACTGTTGAATCGGTCGACGAAGCGAATTGATAGCGGCATTGGCTTGAACGACGAGATAGAGGATGACTTTGACGAACTGGAGGCCTCGCTCCCCCAGATGTACTCGTTGAGACTCATCGACTTTGCGCACGCGCAGTGGACGCCCGGGCAGGGCCCCGACGAAAACATACTTACCGGCGTGAGAAGCCTGGAGCGCATCTTTGAGGAGATGGCGCAATGAATGACATGACGAATGAAAAGACTACAGGGAGATAGACACAGCCTGCGCGAAGAGCCTGATGATGAGCTCGCAAGTAGCGCTTGATGACAAGGCTTTATGATGATGCCGAGGTGCCGACGGGCAGGATGACGAGCGAGATTTGCATTTTACCATCTCTTTTTTTCCTACTTGTATACTACTAAGGTAGTCATTGATGGGGCAAGATTTGAGCCGCTGGGCCATTTCAAGGCGTTCACGGCCATGGTCCTGGGCATATCAATGGCGGGGCATTGAGACGGCAGGCTGCCACTGCCTCCAGAGGCACATTTTGAGGTTTACAATATATTTGCCTCGAGGCAGCTTTCAAAATTCAAGTGCTCGTTAGTCTTATGCACCGTGCGCTCGTGATCGCTCGGCAAAGAGCTGAATGTTGTTGCTCCTCCGGGCCTTGGACGAGCGGTGAAGCAAGGTGAGACTGTCCCCACAAATCGGTACCCCTCCAGAACAGCTTCTGGAAAGAGCTTGGAACGTCTCGACTCTCGAGCTCCCTCGTCAACCACCAAGACCTGCCGCACGCGCGCCAGTTCATGTAGCCCCGGTCATGTCGATTCCAGGCCTGGGGCAGATCCCGGCGCAGGTGAGTGCTTGACGCCCCTCGGCTGTCGCCAACGTGAGGCGCAACGACTGACAGACTTGCGTGACGCCAGACCGTCGTCTCGTCGACGCGCACCATTACCCTCAAGCCGGGCTGGGAATGGCGCTTCCAGGTCCCCGCCGGTCGATCCCTCGTCCTCAAGCTGCTCTCGGGCACGGCTGAAAAGGATGGCGTCGAGCTGGCGCCGCGCAATGCGTACACAATGTCGGGCATGTGGTCCAAGATCTTGACCTGGCACGGCTGCGAGCTCGAGGTCGAGGGCCGCTGCGACCAGGACTCGGTGGCCGAGTACGCGACACCGGCGGCGAACCCCGCGAATGCACACGTCAACCTCCACGCGCGACTGAGCGAGATGCGCGCCGCAGCCGCGCGGGACGGCCGAGAGGGGCCGCGGGTGCTGATAGCCGGGCCGCCGAACAGCGGCAAGACGACAGTGGCGCGGACGCTGGCGAGCTACGCGACGAGGCAGGGCTATCAACCCATCGTGGTCAACACAAATCCCAAGGAGGGCATGCTGAGCCTGCCAGGCACACTCAGCGCCGGCGTCTTCGCGACAATCATGGACCCGGAGGCGGCGGATGGCTGGGGGAGCACCCCTACCAGCGGGCCCAGCGTGGTGCCCGTGAAGCTCCCGCTGGTGTACTACTACGGCCGGACCTCGTCAGAGGACGATGCCGATTTCCACAGGGAGCTGATGAGCCGCCTGGCGGGTGCGGTGACAGGCCGACTGAGCGAGGACAAGGACGTGCGCAGCTCGGGCGTCGTAGTCGACAGCATGGGCATAAGCGAGGACAGCACGGTCGGGCTGGATCTGATAGCACATGCTGTAGACGAACTCTCCGGTACGCACATCCAAACAAGCCATAGCACACGTCTGTTCGAGACCTAACATGGTGCAGTCAACATTGTCGTCGTCATCGGCTCGAGTGGACTACACGCCGAGCTCATGAAGCGTTTTTCGAATGAGAGGACGACTTTAGGCGAGCCGATCCTCGTCGTGGCCCTTGACCGCTCCGACGGGGTGGTGGAGCGCGACGAGGGCTTCATGGAGAGCGCGCGAGAGCAGACAATTAAGGACTACTTTTTCGGCGACGCACGGCGGACACTGAGCCCGCAGATTCAGCAGGTGGACTTTGACAGCCTGGTGATTTACAAGATGCCCGAATGTACGTATGAACCTGTGCGCATCTCCACGCACGCACATGACGGCTGACGGTGCTGCTAGATGCCGAGCACGGCCAGGAGAGCCTGGCGCGCGAGGAGCCGTCGTCGCTCATGCAGCACTGGACGCTGGCGGTGATGCACGCGTCGACGAGGGACGCGCCCGAGACGGTGCGCGCCGCGGGCGTCGTGGGCTTCGTCTACGTGTCCGACGTGGACGAGGAGCGGCGCAAGATCAAGGTGCTGGCGCCCGTGGGCGGAAGGCTGGGCGACCGGCCGCTGGTGTGGGGGAGGTGGCCGGAGCCGTTTATGAACTTGCTGGGGTGATGGATGGTGTAGACGGTTTGCGTGGATCTGCGTTGGGAGGGTACGCCTGTGAAGCTCGAAGATAGAGACAGATTATGTCGTCGGGTTGCACAGCTGGGTGGCCTGGAGCGAGGCGTCGTCGACTTTATTGGCAGTCACTTTGATTCTCTTCACTGGAGCTTGTCATGTGTAAAGGCGATCTCGAATCTCAGTGTATACCAGGGCAATGCCGGCCGTGAGCTGCCTGCTGTTCTGGGATTGTGATGGGAGTGGGAGTCGTGAAGCCATCTTACGGTCAAACGAGGGTATTCGCGGTGCAGCTGCTGCGTTGTTGATAGGTCTACCCGAGCCCTGGCCACAGAGGTGCGTCTCTGGGCGTTGACACCTGGAATGAGATTGGTCATTATGCAAGTCAATGTACAGGATATTTCGCACATGGCGAGTCCGAATAGAGCATGCCCTCGTACTGCGCCGGCGTGGCTCTATTCTCTCACCTCAAGCCAAGGTACGAGCATGTAGTACGAGTGCTCCGTACCGCACGTCGTGGGTCCCCAGCCCACCAGATATGCTTAATTTAGTGTCTGTGGGGAGGCGGGGTCAAAATATCTCGCTGGTGTCTCCAAGATGTCAAAGTCGAAGGCGACAAACAACCAAGAAGAAACACAGCGACGAGAGCCTTCCCCTCGGTCTTCTCTTGACCACTGTTGGACATGAAGCCCTTGAACACTCTGCGCGTTGAAAGAGACATCACCGGGCGGGCGCCGGCGCGCTGGACGTACGTAAGGCTCTACAAAGGACGAGCGCCACGCTCTGCCAAGGCGTCGCTAGAGTCGATCGCGAACGAATGGCGGCGAGTGAAGTGATGCGGGGGAGGTGGGAAGGGGGAGAGGAGTTTAGTCTGCGCCTGGACTGGGCTCTGGACAAACCAAGCAGCTATGGAGGTCTTTTGCAGGCAGGCTGTCATGAGCCAAGGTAGGTAGTTGTGCTGCATCTGCAGATACAACTCGCTAAAAGACATGGATGTCTGATGTCCTGATGAGGAGCAGGGAACTGCCGTCCTGATTGGAGCCGGCGCCGTCATCCCTGTCTGACGTGCTGCAACCTGGCGGCCTGCAGTTGACGGTTCCGCTGGGTGTTCCAGAAGCAGCCAACAGGCGGGCTGGACAACGTCGACCAGCTGACTTGCGATGCAGGTGCCGCGGGCGTTGGACGGCAACTTACATCCGGGTCACGATGGAGGCAGAAGCTCAGCTCAGAAAGACACACGAAATCACGTCCTCGACACCAGGTCGTGTCTTGTCCTCGACGGCAATTCCATCATGCCAGCCATCACCAGACAGGGGATACACCATGGTGCAGACACAGCCACGCCCGAGCATCAACCTAAGCTCCTGCGCTCCTGCGCCGACGACGCACTTACCAAACCTAATCTCAATACTCTCCTTCACACGCCATGCTTGGCGCGGAGGCTTTTGTCTCCGAAAGGAAGGCGTACCGACGACGTCTCGCCCACCCCCCGCAGCCGCTTGTCGGACTGGGCTTGCTCCCGCTGCAGCCGCCGCCGCATCGTCGTCGTCGACTGGCGAGTTGACGAGTACACGTAGCCAAGACAGATAAACAGGCGGCCTCTTCCGTGTCCAGGCCTACTCCCCCCTCCCCCCTTCTTCCTTCTTCCTTCTTCTTCTTCTTCTTCTTCTTCTTCTGCTGCCTTTCCCTGGCTTCTACGGACCGCTTCGCGCCAGGCTTCAACGCCCGTCTTTTCGCATCATCGCCACTGAACAACACCTTTGAGCCTCACTCTAGTCAGAGAAGCTGTAGCCAATCATTCATTCATTTCATATTGCCCCCCTATAAACTTCCGAGCAGTCCTTGACGCCTCCTCCGCCTGCCGTCAAGCAGCGCCGGCCTACCTCGTTCGATGGGAGAAGCCGTCGCCAACAGTACGAATGGTGCAGAACACACCGACTCCAGTTCCTCGGACTCGTTGGCCGCTGCCAGCCCCGACGACCAGCCTCCTATACCGGAGCCACCGGACGCATCACCAGCTATAGAGAAGCCAACTTGGCCGCACACGCTGCCCGCAGAGCACGTCGCGCAGCTGCTCGGCACCCACTGCCAGCATGGACTGAGCGACGACTCGGCGGCCGCCCGGCTTGCTCGGGACGGTCCCAATGCCATCAAGGGGGCTAGAGGCCCTTCCCTCTGGGAGATTTTCCTCCAGCAGGTCGCCAATGCGCTGACCGTCGTCCTTATTGCGGTCGCTGGCCTGTCGTTTGGAATCAGCGACTACATCGAGGGCGGCGTCGTCATTGCCGTCATTGTCCTCAATATTGTTGTCGGGTATGCTCTCAAGGAACACGAAGATGGGGGGGCCTCCTGCTGACGCTGCATTGTGAGCAACAAGACTTATACAAGACTACCGCGCTGAGCAGACCATTCAGTCTCTATACGCGCTCTCGACGCCAAGGTGCAGAATCATACGCAACGGCCACAGCGAGACCATCAAGGCCGAGACGCTCGTCGAGGGCGATTTGGTATCCCTAGTCACCGGCGATGTGGTACCTGCCGATCTGCGCCTTGTTCAGGGCATCAACATCGCTACGGACGAGGCCCACCTCACGGGCGAGTCTGTTGCCATTAGCAAGAAGCCCGACGCCGTCTTCGTGGACCCTGACATGCCCATTGGCGATCGCACCAACCTCGTCTTTTCCGGCAGCTCCGTCACGCGCGGACGTGCCACCGGCATCGTCGTGGCGACGGGCATGGACACCGAGGTTGGCCAGATTGCCCAAATGCTGCGGATGAAGAAGAGGAGTACCGGCAATGAAAATCCCGTAATCCGAGCGCTATTCAGCGTCTACCAAAGCTTCCGTAGTGTCCTGGGCCTGGAGGGCACTCCGCTGCAAGTTACGCTGAGCAAATTCGCCCTCCTGCTGTTCGCTCTGGCCATGTTGCTCGCCATCATTGTCTTTTCCGTCAGCCGATGGCGCATAGACGACGACGTCTTGCTGTACGGCATCTGCGTCGGCGTGGCTGTGATCCCAGAGTCGCTTCTCGCCGTCTTGACCGTCACCATGGCTGTTGCCACGAAAGCCATGGTCAAGGGCCACGTCATTGTGCGACAGATGCCCTGTCTCGAGGCCGTGGGCGGCGTAACGAATGTCTGCTCCGACAAGACCGGAACCCTCACCCAGGGACGCATGATTCTGCGCAAAGTCTGGTTGCGCGAGGGCCTGACGGGGACCGTGGAGGGGACGGCCGATCCTTACGATCCAACCAGCGGAACGGTCTCGTGGTCTGGCTCGCTCGCAGACACCTCTTTCGAGGCTTTTGTCAACACAGTCGTTCTCTGCAACAATTCAACGGTCACCGACGGGAAGAAGGAGCTCGAAACCGATTCGAGTAGTGTCACGACTGCGTTTGAGGCCTTGGAATGGAAAGCTGTTGGTGAGCCTACAGAGATTGCGCTCAAGGTATTTGCCATGCGTTACGGCAAGCACAAGACTCTGCTGGATAGGCTGGTCGCTGAGCATCCGTTCGACTCGTCGTGCAAGCTCATGAGCGTCGTGTACGGGAATGCTGTCGAGGCTGACCTTGTCGTCCATACGAAAGGTGCTGTCGAGGTCATGCTCCCTTTGCTGGACGAGAGCGAGGAGCTCAAGCAGTCTATACACGAAAAAGCAGAAGAGCTGGCTTCCAATGGTCTCCGAGTCCTCTGCATTGCCGACAAGACCGTGGCTGCTGGTCATGGACAGATTCAAGATCGCGCCTCGGTAGAATGCAACTTGCGCTTCCTCGGCCTGGCTGGGCTCTACGACCCGCCTCGACCGGAATCCGCCAACGCCGTGAGCCGGTGTCGACAGGCGGGCATCGCGGTGCACATGGTCACCGGAGATCACATCAAGACTGCCACTGCTATAGCATACGAGGTGGGCATCCTGACGCGAGACGTGCGCCTGACGCCTAGCACGGTCATGGCTGCAGCCGAGTTTGCCAGCCTGAGCGACGAGCAGGTCGACGCCCTCGACTCTCTGCCGCTTGTCATTGCCCGATGCAGCCCTCTCACAAAGGTCAAGTTTATCCAGGCGCTGCATCGTCGCAAGGCGTTTTGCATAATGACGGGCGACGGCGTCAACGACTCGCCGGCGCTCAAGCAGGCGGATGTGGGCATCGCCATGGGAGACCGCGGAAGTGATGTGGCCAAGGAGGCGTCGGACATGGTGCTCACCGACGACAACTTTGCCTCCATTGTGACGGGAATCCGAGAGGGAAGAAGGCTTGCCGACAACATCCAAAAGGTATTGTTGTTTCCAGCCCCAAGGGACGTTGAGGCAGCGACATGTCGACGAGTCTGTGCTAAGCCATTTCCAGTTTCTCCTGCATCTGCTCACCTCAAACCTGGCCCAGGTGATTCTTCTCCTCGTCGGTCTCGCATTTACAGACGAAGAGGGAATTCCAGTATTTCCCCTGTCGCCACTCGAGATCCTGTGGGCAAACCTGGTCACCTCGTCTCCGCTAGCCCTCGGCTTGGGCCTCGAGGAGGCACAGCCGGATATTCTCCAACGCCCTCCGCGAAGCCTCCATTCCGGGGTGTTTACATTCGAACTGGTGCGGGATCAGCTCGTGTACGGAACTTGTATGGGCTCGCTGTGTCTCGCGGCCTTTACGGTGGTTGCATACGGGGCATCCGGCCAGGGGTACCACGCGCTCACGCATGGGTGCAACGACGGCTCGTCCCACTCGTGCCAAGAAGTCTTCCGGGCTAGGGCCACGACATTCGCAACGCTGAGCTTCCTGCTCCTCGTTACGGCCTGGGAGGTGAAGCACTTTCACCGCAGCCTGTTTGCCATGGACGAGCGGTGGCGCGGCCCGCTGTCGGTCTTCAGGACAGTCTATCACAACCGCTTCCTCTTCTGGTCGGTCGTGGCGGGCTTCCTGCTCACGTTTCCCATCATATATGTCCCGTACCTCAACACCATCGTCTTCAAACATCAGGGGTTGGGATGGGAATGGGGCGTGGTGCTTGGGTGCGTCGTGGTCTACGTCGCGCTCATCGAGGCTTGGAAGGCGGTGAAGAGGCGTCTCGGGCTCGGCACGGACAAGTACGGCGGGCGAGGTGGTGACGTTTAACACCTCTCGGGCGAGAGTCGGAGATGACCGGGGACGCGAAGAGGAGAGGCGTGAGAGAAGCTGGACAGGTTTTGGGATATCAGTATGGCAATATGTCTAGCTAGCATGCGTTTATTAGTATCCTCACGGCAAGCAAGTATTTTCCTGTCAAGACACGGTCCTTTACTGGTGAAGGGACGATTTTGGGGTATCGTTGGTACTCATGCTGACGCTTGGGCGCCTTGAAGTGACGGAGCACATGCAACGACTGCAACGGCGACCCCGCTCCGAGTCGATGTCACCGTCTGATATCGGAATGGAGAGCGGCGTGGTCCATGTTTGAAATTCTGGGCAGACGGAGTCCGGGAGAAAACAGCAAAGCGGTTCTACTCATGATCTAAAAGGACAGATTCTATTGGTTTGTGCTATGATTGCAGCTCTGGCTCGAGAGTCGAGACGTCTAAAGCCAGATGCAAATCCACAACACCATGAGCAACATCTTCAACCATCTTTCGCAGAAACTCGCCGATATACGACTCTTGTCCAGACATTATCAGGTCATTGCCGCATCCGTTGCAGAATGCAGAGGGCGTTCACTCGACTCCGGCGTTGCCAACAGCGCATCTGCGCACCTTGATGGCCTGGGCAGCATCGCCGGCCCATCGCGGTGAAGAAGACAGACGGTGTTACGCCCTCGGCCAGATTGTCACGCGCTGGGAAATGGTTGATGTCTGAGTTGTGATGTATAAAGCAGGCCCGGGCCCCCCCTTTCCCGTCCTGGAGACTTTGCTCTTCTCTCGACGGTCCCGTCTCGCTACACCGTCTGAAGGCGTGCCGTTGTGCTCGATTATGCTGTGGTGCTCCTCAGCCAACGATGTTTTGATGACGACTGAGCAATCACGGCGCAGCGTCCGACCACCGTCGTCTTTGCTCAGGCAACAAGACGTCCTGGCACGTCGCTGGCCTTTGAGTCGACAGTCAGGCTCACATCCTGATGGGGCAAGTATACGCGTCCTATTCTTCTCCTTGAATCCTTTCTCCATGCTTTCCTTTGCCGAGCGAGCCGCTGCCCCCGCGTTACTTCCTTTTTCGCTTCCAGCGGCAAAGCCCATATTCAAACCAATGCCCCTCAACCCGTGAGCTAGCCACAGTCATTCACAAGGGGAGGCAGTGTTGGCCGCACTGCGTCCTTTTCGTCCCACCATATCCCCTCGGCCGAGAGCTTTGACACGCTTTGCCTCGCCGCGGCGCTTTGGCCAACGTCTGCTACGCCTCCATCAGTGGCGAATTCCTGTGCCAGAGGAGGAGAGAGATCCTTTGTCCGGCATGTCCAATTGATGCCCAACCCACCCACACCAGTGTGCCCCTATGCCGATAGGTTGTCACGGGCATGTGTGCACGTCTATTGGAGCGGGCAGTTCCATCGACCATCGGAAACAAGGCTCCAGTTGCACCCTCTTGCACATGAACAAGGTCTGCTCGCCAGTACAGGGACCAAGTCTTCTGCGACAGTGTTTCATCCACACACGTGCATGGTAAGACTTTTGCTATTGTCAATGCCCTATTTCCCGATCCTTTGCGTGATGGGCGACTTCGCCACCGTTATGCCGCGCTGGTCAACGTGCCATCTCATACTTGCATGTGTTGGCACAAGTTCCCTGCATATCATAGCCATGGAAGCAAGTGCTGGTGCTATATCGTCGTTGGTTATACTTTTCAGCCTGGCGTCCATCGTCCCTCGGGTGGAACATCCCTTCTGGTCCCCTCCCGAGCCGTGTCCCTGACAGGCGAATACCGGAGCTGCCACGCGCTTACTCCGCAGGCAACACCTGATCCCATACCACGGCCGACGTCTGTTATATGCCCCTGTCTATTCTGGACGCTTCTCCTCCCGATGCTTGATGTCTCCGGCTCTTACTTCTCATGATAGACCCATGAAATACTTTGCTGCACTTTTAAGCCTGCCTATGCTCTTAAACCACCAACTGGGGTGAGATCCATCACCATCCTGCTCTGCCTAACTCTCTTCTTACCTCATGTTGGCTCTGTCTTATCCAGCATTGAGCAATGTATCGTGCCGGGCTCGTAGTCTCCCAACTTGGCAAGCCGAAGCGTGGTCTGAAATGGGGTAAGCCTGTGACGGCGTCGCCCAATCACACTGGTTCGTGACCCTACAAGAGTATACACCGATAAGCGGGGAGACACACCCGAGGCGGATGATGTTCACCAGACATCAATCGTGGTTGGCTCTTTCGTCTCAATCACCCGAGTTGGTGCGCCCGATATGATGCAGCTGAAGCATGATCAGGCAGCTCAAACGGATCTGTGCATGTAATTCTTGTGGAGAAGCGGCACATGTCCCGTGCGGAGAAGCTCAAGTATAAGAAGGGCCCTCGACAGCTTCTAGAGCTCATCCTGATCCTTCTCTGCATCAGCTATATCGCCAAGAACTCCCAGATACAACAGATATTCCCATTTCCAAAGATCTTCTTTGAACGCCTTCCAACAACATGGCTCCCTGGTGAGTCTGCCCATGCCGTCAACGACCTCGTTCAGGGTCTGTTTGGGGGTTGCCAACGTCGATGCTACTGCCGGGCGAACCGCGACTACTGGCACCCAGACTTCTGATCAAGGTTGATAGCAACTGCTCCTCTTGCTCCTGCTCTGGCAGCTGCGACAGCTGCTCCTGCACTAGCTGCGGCGTGAGTAACAGTTCAATTCCTCCGCCCGCCTCTGGCTCTCGCTAAGTCGAATCTTTAGCACTAAATCACGATGCCGCCACCTTCACCGACGCCGACTCGATACTCGGGAACTAGGTCTTGAAGGCAGCTGTTCGGTCAATCACCACCGACGTCGCTCGCCGGCCGTTTGGCCATGTCCCAGTCGGGCTCGGCAAGAGTCTCGAATAGAGTGAAAGGGGAATGATGAGTTTCTGCCGGTACAATGTTTCCGAGAAAGCACTTGCAGCAAGCATAGAATACAAACGCTCTTCTTCTCAATCCCAACTGCCTCTTGTGTGCTCAGCCGCTGCCGTGTAACCTGACTCTGACGGCAACCCCGCTGCCTCCTAGCCTGCGCGGGCCGGGCTTGGCCGTCCGCGCCCGCACGCATTTTCGGGGTAGTATGCAGGACGCGGTCGAATTGCCTCGGAACCAGCATGTCAGGTGGTTGGTGGCGAGTTGCATTTGCCACTAAGCAGACTGCATGACCAGCGAAGTATTTGCTGCCAGTGGCGGCGTCCGTGCTTCATTGAGGTATTTTTGAGACATGCGTAATATGCATGACATCGAATGCGTGACGTGGCCGAGGTCGTCGAGCCACGTGCTGCATAAAGGCCGGGAGCCTGGTCCGGAGGCCCCGGCCCCACTGCGTCTTCGGAGCGGGTCGCTGCCGGCGCGGGGCCGATACCTGCCGTTGTTTCCTCCAACTGTCGAGCATTGGTGGCGGCTATTATTTGCCGTTTACATGCACCACTTCTTTGCATATGATACTTCATGTGCGGTGTACTCGGATGTCAGCGCTGCAATTGGTCCTCTTATTTAGCCACAGCATATTATGTGCGCGGGTGAAACTCGTAATCCTTGAACTCGACTTATGAGACGCTGCACGACTTATGAGACGTCACTAGTGTGGAGGTGAAAAGGCTCAAGCCATTTACCAGGCAAAGTATACATGAAGCCTCGAATCCCCATTGCCGCTGCCGGCCTGATAGTGCACGGAATCGTTGACATCCGTGCACATCCAATTACATGTATCGTGAATATGCTCGCTATGTTCAAAGTCCAGAATGGGTGGGTTGACAAGGCTCCATCGACGGCTGAACCAGTTCTGTCCTTTCAATTTGATAAGCAGAAGCAGAAGTAGTGAAGCCTTGTCAAGGTATGCGGGTATGAGCAGAGTTTCAACCACGATGGTATATATCAGTGAGGTTAACAAGCTGATGCTCATACTACAGACCACGATTAGCTATAGGAAGTTCAATATCCCAATAAGTGTCTTTGATACCAAGCGAGTATGACCATAAGTCTCGAAATAGCTCTCTATTCTCGCGTAGCCATATAGTTGTCCGTCTGTCTGTCTAACAATGGACTATTATCAAGACACTCTGTCCTCGAGGCCGACAATGCGACTACCTGGCGCGGTATAGTATCAATTTTCCCGCTTTCTTTGAGTGTTAAGACTGTTATGCAGACTTCCTGCGTATGTAGAAGATGCTGTTTATGTTTAGCGGTTCATTCCATCAATGCGGGTGCAGCGGTAACTCTGTTCGTTTCCGGAGCTGAAGGGTATCCAGCTAATGAATGCGCGGCAAATTCCCCGCCGCCCCCACCGCTTGCCCGCTCGGGCAATCCGCCCCACTTTCGACCTCGCGCTGCTTTATGGATTGTCTAGAAGACCGGCCACCACCCCCCCTTCCTCTTCCCCCTTCAACTCGGATTCTCACCTCTTAAAGCGTAGGGCGAAGACAAAAGCGTGGGCCCACGTCAGGGCGTTGGTGTTGGGTGGCCGGTGCGACGTGCAGGTATCTGGGCCGGGGAGTTTTTGCTACTAGCTCATTGGGGAGCGTGCTGTGTACGGAGTACTCCGTACATTCAGAGGCGTGGATCCCGCCCGGGCGCGGGCCTATAGGCTCCGAGGTAATGTAATGTGACTTGCTGACTAACGCGGGACCCAATACAGGCACGGACATGTACACCCACGGGTCCCCCCTTAATCAGCCGCGCCCTCTGTAGGGGCCCCCATACAGGCGCGCCTCCGTACAGGGCGCGCGCCCCCCTTAGTCAGCAACAAGGGGTTCTGCTGACTAACGGGTTAGCCCGTGGGTGTACATACCCGTGCGCCTATTGGGTCCCGGCTAACGCAGCACGCCGGGACCGGATTCTGGCGACTCATTCGCAGCCTTGCGAAATTTCCGTTGCTGCTTCCTCGCTTGCCTTGTGGCTTCTATGTCCCCTTCATATCCCCGTGGCCAGCTCAAAGTCACCCTGCCGACATGAACATGATACTGCGAGCCGTGCCTCCCTTATCGGGGAGAGCCGCCGCTCGCAATGCGCTCTTCTGCTGCTCTCGGACCGTCCGTGGTCGCCCCGGAGTACCGTACTCGGCTCTGTCGCAGTCTCGCGCCTCCAGCAACACCCCATTTCGACTACAACAGTTCGACGCTTTCCCCTCGCAACTCGAAAACGCCGCAAATACAACTTTCATACCCTCCGAGAAGTCTGTGGTTACCCCTCAGACTATAACCGAGAAGATTGTTCAGCGGTACGCCGTCGGCCTCGCCCCTGGCAAGAGAGTGAGGCAAGGAGATTTCGTCACGCTACGCCCCGCGTGCGTTATGACACACGATAATGGCTGGCCAGTTGCCAAGAAATTTATGGACCTTGGAGCTTCCAAAATTCATGATAGCGGGCAGGTTGTCATGACCTTGGATCATGACGTGAGTAACGAATCTGAGTCTAATCTTACTAAATATCGTCTGCTTGAAGAGTTTGCCAACAAACACGGCTGCTTCTTTTCTGGAAAAGGACAAGGCATCGGCCATCAGCGAGTTATTGAAGAGGGATTTGCCTGGCCGGGAGCAGTGACTGTTGCGAGCGACAGTCATTCCAATATGTACGGCGGTGTAGGAAGTCTGGCACGTACCTCCCTTTCTCTCGCCGATGCGGGTTCAGTAAAAAGCTGAAGCATGCCCGGCTTTCGACCAAGCAACTGCTGACAGCCTCAGGGAACTCCTGTTGTGAGGTCAGATGCGGCATCCATCTGGGCTACTGGGTGAGTTGGTCGGCTTCTACATGACCCAGAAGCGGATAGTCATGCTCACATTCTATTCAAGAACGACGTGGTGGCAAGTTCCGCCTGTTATTAAGGTGAATTTTACTGGTGTCCTTCCTATTGGCGTTTCTGGCAAAGATATCATTAGTAGGTTTTCGATCTGATCAGTCGAGGTGAAGAAGAACTGTATTCATACTAAATGTGACTAGTTGCTCTCTGCGGCCTCTTCAACAAGAATGAAGCTCTCAACCACTGCATCGAGTTTGCTGGCTCTGAACAAACTTTAGCAAGTATACCAGTGGACGACCGCCTTTGCGTAAGCAACATGACGACGGAGTGGGGAGCCCTAAGTGGTAAGCCGTATACAACCTATCACCCTGTTCCGACTCTTACCTATCCCATAGGGCTCTTTCCTGTCGATGATGTCCTTATCTCCTGGTATCGTGCTAAGGCGTCCACTGCCGCTATGCTCAATAAATCCACCAAAGAGCGCATCAACCATGAGCGGATCGACAAACTCCTGGAGAATCAGTTCACTGCTGATCCCGGTGCGACATATGCTAAGGAACTCTACCTGAACCTATCCACTTTATCACCAATGGTAGCTGGTCCTAATTCGGTTAGGATTATTGCACCAGTTACGAAGCTCGAGGCTGAAGGCATTGCTATAGATAAATGCTTTCTGATTAGCTGCACCAACGCCCGAGCTTCGGACATTGGGAGAGCGGCTATGGTTTTCCGTGAAGCCGGAGTAGATGGGAAGCCTGCAAAGGTTGCTCCAGGTCTCAAACTTTATCTCGCTGCAGCTTCCCTCGCTGAACAACGGATCGCCGAGGAGGCTGGCGACTGGCAAATTCTACTCGACGCTGGTGCTCAGCCGCTGATCTCAGGGTGCGGACCTTGTATCGGACTCGGCCCTGGGATTCTTGAGGACGGTGAAACTTCCCTGAGCAGCTCGAATCGCAACTTCAAAGGTCGCATGGGATCAACAGAGGCGTTGGCCTATCTCGGCAGCCCTGAGGTTGTTGCTGCCACTGCTATTCGGGGCAAGATTGCAGGTCCTGGCTGGTACCAGAAGCCTGAAGGAGTAGAAAAGGTGATCATTGGGGAGGGGAGTGGCGATCATATCGTTGATCAGACTCGCGCTTTTGAAAATGCCTTCGAAAAGCTTATCAATGATGTCGAGGGCATGGTTGCTGCCGCTGAAGGCGCCGAGGGCGCTGAGGATGCCGCCGAGCAGCAATTTCAGCCTAGTGCTTCCCATGAGGAAACCTTGACTGATATCCTTCCCGGCTTCCCGGACATGATTGAAGGGGAGATCATTTTCTGCGACAATGATAACATCAACACTGATGGTATCTACCCTGGTGAGTTCCGACTCTCAATCGTGTTACTTGACAATTCCTATTAACAAGTACAAAGGCAAGTATACCTACCAGGACGATGTCACCAAGGAGAAGATGGCTGCAGTGTGTATGGAGAACTACGACCCTGAGTTCCGAACCGCTGCCAAGATGGGCGATGTTTTGGTCAGTGGCTTTAATTTTGGCTGCGGCAGCTCCCGCGAACAAGCCGCGACAGCCATCTTAGCCAAGCAGATGCCCCTTGTTGTTGCTGGCAGCTTCAGCAATATTTTCAGCCGGAACAGCATCAACAATGCTCTGATGAGTATCGAGTTGCCTGATTTAGTGCGGCATCTTCGTGAATCCTTCAAGGATGACCCTGCTAAGCCCCTGACTCGCCGCACTGGCTGGAAACTCCTCTGGGACGTCCGCCGCTCTAAAGTCATTGTTACTGAGAAGGACGGATCGAAATGGGAACGAAAAGTCGGCGAGGTGCCGCCCAACGTCCAGGACATTGCGAAGGCTGGTCTGGAGCAGTGGGTTAGGGAGAGAATTAAGGCTTAGTAATGGCCGGGACCTTGTTGCCTAACCATTCATGGTTCATAGATGTTATTGAGTTGCTTGTAAGCGAGTATTCTGGGTCGTGTCGCTGTATATGCTTGAAGTAAAATAAGGAATGACAATTGTATACGCTGTCGTTCGTCGGGGAAGATTGAAGTGTCATGAGCCCAAAGATGATGCTGGACAAGATACACGTCGTCAACGTCCATGACAGGTTTCTCATTCACTGACGTGTCAAGCTTGTAGCGATTAGTGAGGTACCCGTTGATGTACTGTCTTGGAGTGAGTTGGCGGTGCAAGGAATCAGGGATAATCGGAGGACGACTCACATCGTTGATGTCCTCATTCGCCCGGCCGTCGAAGTCGATACCAACGGGTCTTCGGTACACCTGGAAGAGAATCCTTTTGTAGGCATGCACAGTACTCCTTTTGCGTATTCTGTGACATGAATCGAGCATCCACACCAGGAATGTCATAACATCTTCCTTGGTCGAGCTTGTCAGATGCTCCCACGGGCTGACGGAGAGGTGCATGCAGTGTCTAGTCTCGTCAACCGACTGTATTGCGCGCCAGGGAGGCTGTGACCTACCTTTCCCATTTCTGCTTGACGCCGTGCATGTTGACCTTTGTGGTCCTTGCGTGCCTCCTTTTGACGGCACCATGTTGTTGGGGATGTCTGCGCTTAGATCGGTAGTAAGCCGGCGAGTGCTGGACTCGTGATGTACTGCTCAACACAACCATCGTCCAATATATAACGGACTGCCTAGATTTGGTGAGTGCCTAGGACCAAGCGGGATGATGCGCGCTTTCATAATTGTGAAGCTGTGCTAAGAATAGCCAACGAGTGGCATGGTTGATTGTCGCTGTCGGTCTGCCTGTTGCCGCCCGGCGTTGTGGGGCATCTCGGACCCGTGACAGAGGGGTGGGGCCAGCGACGCGGCCGGCGCTTCGCAAAATGAGCTCGAAAAGCGGCAACCCATGCTCCGAAAACTGCACCCCGTTCGTCCTACACTTTATTTGTAGTACTATAGGTGTCAGGAGCTAATCTTCAGGCTAAAGTCACGGCTCTTCGAGCACCAGACGCTTTTAGATGGGTGGATGCGTGGCTATGTCGCTTAGAAGCAGCTTTCAGACGGCGTCGATACCTCGCGGGAGGCTCGAATAGCCATGTATCCAACAACACCGACAGCCCAGCGTCCGCGGGTTCAAAAGTGTGACGACGTCCATGTCATCATCGTTGACAACTGAAAGATTGAAAAACGTTGTTGATTGCGCCAGGCTCTTCGGTAGGCCCTTGTCAACGTAAAGTGCCCAATAGGCCTTGATGGTGTGATGAAGAGTGCCTAGCTCCCGTTGCGTACCCTTTAATACAGCCTTATTGTATATATAACTATTAGCTCGAGAATCGAAACAGCCCCTGTCCTTATAAGTTACACTAGACAGGGGTTCATATCTCTACCCTCATAAGTTACGAGAGAAAGTAAACTGTCTACTGCTGTTGACTTAGATCTTTGGCCCCTTAGTTGGAGGATTCCAATGGCCCCCGTTCCTCTCTAGCCGCACCAAGTCCTTCTCCCTATCTTCTAGACTGCTTGTCCAACTCCTCCCCTCCAAGCCTTGGAGCATAGCGAGGTGGTCCTCGGGCGAGATAGTACTGCAGCCATGACGTTCAATTTGTAGATGGACCGTCGGGTGCACGAACCCATGGCGGTGCTGCATGGCGGTGAGCAGATTGGTGATCTTTTGGTTTGTCTCAGGCGCCTTCTTCGCGTCCTCCCTTAGAGCGACTTCGACCGAGGCCATCTCTTCGTCTAGCATGGCCTGATCCGTGTCCTCATGCGACGAGTAGTAGTGCTGTATCTGCGCTATAGGAGGAGACTTGTCTTGCCGAATGAGAAAGGTACTAGACTTGATATAACCGTGGAGAATGCCACGTGCGTGAAGTTCCTTCAGGGCTGCTTTACAGATATCAACGTCATCTCTGGTAGCCTCGCGCGCCGACACGGCCTCGAGGACATATCCGATAACGCGTTGGCTATTGTCTGTGAGGTGCGCGACAAATCGTGGCGCGAATTGAGCGCCTTGCAGCAGCGAGTAGATGTGGCACTCCCGGGCAAGGCCGTGACTGTGGTCGCCCTGAAAATTTAGGTTCCAAAAGGCCGTCACCGTGCCGAAACCTAGGTCTTTAGGAGCAGCAAAAATTGCGGACGGTAAGTGGCCATTAATCTGTAGGCGACCAGGCCCATCATAGTCGCCGTCCACGGGTCCCTGACAGGACTCGAGATTCCAGATATCAAGGAAGTCAAGGCGAGTCTGGTGCCAAGTTGGGGTGATGTCGGGCAGCCGTCTTTTGGCGCACGAGACGACGTGCAGCTTTCCGTCTGTCGCATTGATAGCGAGGGTCGCCTCATCCCAGTCTCCATCTGGGACAGTCTGGAAGCCAAGACCTTTACTCTATATCGGGAAAGCCAGAGATCGGCTTCGGCGCGGTAAGATATTTGATGACGGTACACGAGTCCACTGCGACGCGATAGTGCACGGGACGTGTCGGTGGTCCTTGCAAGACGGTGATGATCTCAAAAGGGACTTGATCAGGCGACATTTTGAATGATTGAACGCGGCAAAGCAAATGCGGCGACGTATCCTTCGATGCGATGGAGTGGGTGAGTTAAAAGGTTTAGGGACCGGAACGTATACTTTATGATTCGTCGCCTTCAACTAGCTGTGTCAAATGGGAGAGGAGACGGAGCGAAAGGGGCAGACCCGTCTATTTACAGCACCTTTGCGTCTCCAACATAACACGCAGCAGCGCTACTTCTACCTGCATATCGCGCTTAAGGGTACATAAATCTTTGCCGTTTGTGGCAGCCTACAAATGGGCTTGCACTGCATAGTACTTGTACGTACGTCCGTGTCACAAATCGAATGCACGCCTCACAGTTTATAAAGCAGTAAATGCATAGGCAAGAGTGTGCGATGTTGTAACAAGTGCACGTAGTGAGCTGATGTCTTAAATCACTGCTGATTGGATGAAGATGACTGCAGGATGTGGATGGTTGCAATAGAGACATCAATCGGCTTCCGGATCATCCTGAGGGGAGTTCGATAGAATATATACTTGGAACTTGAGGCTCGCTCTACGAGGATATAATTGCCTATTTCTACAGCTAAAGGGGTCTTTCTTGACCTGATGACTTGACGATCAAACAAACTCTCACAGCTGATCCTTATTTCTAGAAAGGGTGAAAGGGAAGCGTGTATGACTTACTTAGGCCTAGAAAATCAAGCAGCCTTCATAGTGCACTATCTACACAAGCTACCAGCAAGTTCCTATATACGTAGATCTCAGTTATTCCCTCTGGAGACAACCCCCCTCTGGAGGTGTATACTTTATGCGGGCTGAAAATCGGTCTGGCCCTTAAACCAGATTGTAGACTAAATATACCGGCGAACATTCGTATAAAGAACTAAGAAAACGGTCCAGGTTCTCATAAAGTCCCCATTCGGCAAAGGTTAGGCTGCCTGGCAAACCGCAGAGTCGTGCAATACACCGAGGATGCCAAGAATCGAAAGGGAAAGTTGCGCACCTGCCCTCGGGATGGCTGTCTGTAAGAGAATCGGCTATTCCACCGATGAGGTCGGGGTCGCCGTCGTATCGGCTCAAGGCGTCTTTCACTTGCTCCCTGATTGCCGCAACAGGCTGCGTGGCGCGAGGTACCGCGACAAATTCGGGTGGCGGCGTTCCCTGCTGAATAGGGCTTAGCTCCCTTTGTATGTTTCTACAGGTACCTGTACGTTCCGTCCCGTGCATGCGTGGTTACGGAGTACAAGTTCTGGGCTTCCTTTGATAGTGGATGAGGCCGAAGCGAGGCCCTTGAGAGTGGGGGAGGCGGGCGGCGGGCGGGCGCGTACGAGGTTGCAAGGAAGGTTCTGCCTACTAATTAATACACAAATAAGACCAACCACCCCCACCCAGCCTGAACAAAATCCTACTCATGAAAGTAGACCTCCTACCGTTGACCTAGCATACGAACACTGATCCGCGGAAAAGCACCTCATTATGCCAGCTACGGGTGCAAAGGCAAAATGGTCCTCGCCAGACAATCTGGACACTGGCGCCAATAAGATTCACAAACAAATTCACGCGGTATTAGCGTCCGCTAACTTTGGACACCTCCAGGAGGTGGCGCTACACTCCCGCAAAGCTCAAGATGGAAGCATAGCACGTGGCATGACTTGTACCATTGACTCGACGTCTTTTACGTACGGAATGAACAACCTGGTGTTGAGGATTGCCTTCTCCGATGGTGTCTATTGGATCGCCAGAGTTCACCACGTTCCGGTAGATCCGTCTCAAGCCCGCGAAAATGCGATGGATATGCTGAGTGAAATCGCGACTTTGAAAACACTCAACAGTCGTACGACCATTCCGGTTCCGCAAGTCTTTACCTTTGATGTTTCGCCGACCAATGAATTTGGCTTTCCATACATCGTTATGGAATGCCTGGAAGGACAGATCCTTGACACCACCATTGCAAGCCAAGTACCTGCCGAGCACTTACCGCGCGTTGCATCCCAATTGGCCAATGTTCTGTTTCGGCTCGAGAATTTGGCTTTCAACCAGCTTGGGCGGATTTGGTGCGGCGAAAACTGCGATGAGCCCCCCCGAATCATTCCATGGGATCGAGAGGATGAGCCTCTTGCGACACCACGCAACCAAACATCGCTGGAGTGGTTCTACGATTTTAGACAAGGACAACACCGCCTTGCTCTCGAGAAGCATGCCGAAGACCCAGAGTGGAGGACTGCCTGCTGGATTTTGAAGACGGCTATTTCTCACATCATAATCGAGGACAGGCTTCATGGTCCCTTCCCCTTATGCCACTTCGACCTCCATTATGGAAATCTACTTTTTGACGACCAGTACAACTTGACAGGCGTCATTGATTGGAGTCAGGCTGCGACCGCGCCCCTAGAGCGTTTAGCTGTCTCACCAGAGCTTATTACATTTCCTGGCCTCCCGAACGATGAGAACCAAGTTATTGTCAATTTCAGAGAGACTATCCGAGACTGTTTGCAAGAGCTTGTCAATAAGTCGAAGCAAAAACTACCAACAGCCGATCAGAAAACGACGCTCTCCGAGATACTTGGTTCGAAACAAGCCGAGATCACTCACCGATGCACCTATAGTCGCCCGCATCGCGCAGTATGCGATGGACGATTGGTATCTACCCTAATTTACGGAGATGACGTGTCTTGGGAGCAGCTCATTGCAGCGCATGGAGGAACCAACCTTTATTGACTTAGGCAGAGTAATAGAGTCAGTGTTCACCTAGTCTGCAGCTCTTGTAACAATTTCTCTTCGGCAGAAGCTCTGTTTATGTAACGTCGGACGTTTAAGTTGATTCGTTTCGACGCTCTACAACAAGAACTCTTCAGATGAGGACTCAGAGTCAAAAAGATCCGTCACGGAGACTCTCTCTTCCACCTCTTCCCCATCCGCATCCCATGGCGCAGCAGGCGCAAGTACCATATGTCGTTCTGTCAAAGCATCAAATGAACGCAGGTGCAAGCCTGGAAAATCATAAGATATAATCCTGACAATAAGTGGACTTTTTATGCGTACGAAAGCTCACTTGCAGAGGTTTCCATATCTGCCTCCAATTCTAAAGCAATGTACATGCATCGACATGGATAGCGGTATGAAGTGTCTGAACCACCAGTCTCCGAAAGACTCGAGTTGATGATGATCTCGTCCAGATCCAGAAGCAGTCCGCGTCCAGGACGTCGAAAACTATAGGACAAATACTACTCATTCGGCATCGTAACTGTCGAAGAGCATAGTATCGGTGATGCTGCAACTCTGGCATTGTTATTATCCATTCTGTCAATTTCGAGGCAAGTCAAGTGGCTGTTGGACATTAGGCTAGCTAGAGGTAATGCCATTGAATAGTCTCGGCGCTGCAGGCATAACCGAGGGTCATGCGTTCGGGTCATGCTTCAAGTCTCCGGCGTTGAAGCCTCGTACATTGTGAAAGTATGCCGGCAAATTGAAGCAGGCATGTCCACATACCGACGACCTCGAAGCCAATCTCGGATGATTCTGGAGCATGCAAAACAAAGTGCGCCGAATGCCAATCCTCAAGGCCATCACGGTCATACTTGCCGTCATTACATAGTTCTGTATTGAACGAACAATGCGCTTTTCGATGCGTCGATGATTCTTCAGTGTGGTTCTGCATGAGATTCGCGACTTTGGAGGAATACGAGCCAAGCAATGGGGTACCACCCTTTGGGGACGAAAAGGAGCCGAACATCCTGGTGAAAACCCGCGGAGCCTGACAGGCTCAGGATGCTGAGCAGAATCTCCGGAAGAAGGCAGTACAGCAACATGGTCATTTGGCTGACACGAATTGGCCCGCAGCCAACTATACGTCTCGAAGCAGCAGGTCCGTTTGCTTCAAAGTCGTGTGAAACTATGTGTGCGTACTGACGAGCGCCGGCAGATCCGTTCCCCCGCATAACGTGCAGAGTGCAAAACGTAGATGGCGTATTTAGTTTCAGGAACTATCAGCTTTTGTTATGGAAACGAAAGATGATCGGCGGGCCGCGTCAGAAGCTAGCGGCCAGGTCATCAAATCAGGGCCGGTCATGACCCGCTGCCCAGCGCCATGGCAAGCAACTGGTGTAGTGGCTATGAGGCACGCTCTGTCACCCACTGGAATCCAGTGACATGTCATCGCAAACTTCAGGCTGAGTTCTGCCTCGGCGCTCGTCGGCATTTGCAAGCGCCGCGTCGTTTAATGTTCAGCGACACACGGGGCCGTGTGCAAGTCCCTTCATGTTGTCTGGAAGAACACACCGGGCATGTCTCCAGTGCATTGATGAGGCGTTCTTTTGCTGGCACGAAAATTGTCACCTGCAAAGCATGTGGGTGGAGGGAATTTTCGGCCAGGGATGGCTCATGTCGCTTCGTTGCTGCTCAACACAAAGAGGCCGGCATGGCTCGTGAGGTCCGCTGAGGCTGCAATTAGCTCTCTCTGCCAAATACCGTATAAACTCTGAAGATTCACAGCTGCTCCACCGTTCTGTCCAGCAGCCTAGCAACATGAAGCCGATCATCTTGCCGCTTCCAGTAAGCTATGTCTCACACACAAAGCAAATAACAACAGATCTAACAGCCAGCACTGGGAACACCACGTGGATGCATCGGAAAAGGCAAAAAAGCAATCTCGGGTAGCCCACTTGGAACGCACAAACGGCGGACTATTGGCTCCCCCACAAGCTGAGTGAGACGAGTCGAGTGGGACAGCTGTGGATTTTCTGAGTTTATACTCCGTAGTCCGTAGTCCGTACGGTATCGGCTTTCGCAGCTGTGCATGGGTTAAAGCTTGTAAGAGGCGCTGGACGGCCATTAGTAGTAGATGAAGCGTGATGACCCGATCCAGGATCCCCGGATCATGTCCTTTTTCCATCCTTCTTCGACATGGTCACAATGTGCGGCAGCCTGGCTCGACTTGCAGTCCAGCTCGCCCACAAGCCGAGATACATTTCCCTCTTCGTACTTGCCATCTTAATTTTCGCTTCGTACAAAGCATCCGGCGATTTCAGCGGCCATATTTCCTTTTTCTCCGGCGGACGTAGCTGGGCACGAGTCGATATTGCCAACATCACAGCAGCTGCGCAGCAGTACCAACACTCTCCCATCCAGCCGCCGTATAAGCATCAATTCTGGGAGGTTGGACAGCGGTCCAGAAAGTTGGTGGGATGGCTCGAGTACATCGACCGACGACCCGGCCGGTCCGAGTCCAAGCAAAGAGTCGTGTCTGCCATCGAGACCACGGCAACAAGTATCTTCCCCTTCATCAAGCCTTCGCCAAAGAACGCCGACAGCGAGATGCCTTTGAGCGACCTGAGAAGCAACTATGAAAAAGGTAGTCAGGGAATCGTCCTTCCTGTCGGTGGAGGTGACCAAGCCGTGCGTTTCGCGGGTCATTTGATAGCCACACTTAGAGATGTGTTGGGCTGTCGACTTCCCATCCAGATCGCCTATGCCGGAGAGTTTGATCTATCGGGGCATCACCGTAATGTTCTAGCGTCTTTTGATCCGACGAAGAGCCTCGAATTTCTAGACGTCTTCACGGTCTTTGACGACTCGACCTTGAGTCTTCAGGAGGGCCATTGGGCCATAAAGCCATTTGCCGCCCTTGCCTCTCGATTCGAGCAGGTCATTCTTCTCGACGCAGACGCCGTGTTCCTGCAAAACCCAGAAGAACTGTTAAAGCAGCGGCCTTACCGTGACACCGGCGCATATCTATTCCACGATCGCCTTCTGTGGCAGCACGCATTCAGCGATCGACACGACTGGTGGAAGGATCAGATAAAGGAACCGTCGCCGGCGCTAAACAGGTCGCTTGTCTGGACAGAGGACTACGCTGAGGAGTGCGACTCGGGCGTCGTTGTACTCGACAAGGCTCGACCACGAGTCTTTGTTGGGCTGCTCCACACAGCATGGCAAAATACGCGCGACGTCAGAGAAGAAGTGTCGTATAAGCTCACCTACGGAGACAAGGAAACGTGGTGGCTCGGACTGGAACTAGCTGGATCAAGTTATGAGTTTGAGCCGCATTACGGCTCCATGCTAGGGTGGCAAGCAGAGGAGTCGGGTGGTGACGACGCCGACGTCGATCGTGTATGCAGCTTTGTGATTGCGCACACGGATGATGATGACCGACTGCTCTGGTACAACGGCAGCTTGGTCAAGAACAAGCTTGCAGACCCGGAAAGCTACGACGTCCCAACGGCCTGGATGCAGGACGGCAGCTGGGAAAAGGGAGCTTCAAAGGAAAGCATGAGCTGCATGGTGGGAGCGGAGGTGAAGAGGTTGAGTGGCGAGGAACAGAGGGTACTGCAACAAAGTATTGAGACGGCCCGGAAAGTGGACTCTGTCCTTGAAGAGTTTGGTCTGACAATGTCCGAAGAGGGCAATGCAACGTCCAAAGAACGGGAATAGGTTGTCAGTCAGCTGCAAGAATGTGATGAGTGGATTATTTGACAAGTGGCTGAAGCAGCCCGCAACCTTGAGACCGCATTGGGTTTTGTTGTCACTCCTTACCCCTGGAAACCAGACGTCACCAGACTGCGAAGGGGACTTGTGCGGAAGGCAAATGACACGAGAAGAAACCGGTTGTATAGGCCGGGTGCGTTTGGCCGGAGCTGGATCTCGCTTCAAGGAGCTTTCGAGTCCATTCCATTTGCGGCGACGCTGTGCACCTCAGAGGACTGACGTACTGCAAGTCTCGAGCTACGCGTTGGATTGGCGGCTTGCAGATTTGCCTGGCAAGACAGATTCTGGAAAACCAGCACGTGGCATGTCTAGCCGCAATGGGAGGTCTCGTGTCTGTTCCCGTACCAAGTACCTGTAGACTCTGACGGCATCGGCCCCGAGTTCGGGAATGCCCGCTCGGGGACCAGTTGAGGGAGCAGAGAAGCAGCAAGGGGCAAGTGTGAAGGCATCACGTAATGTAGGCCGAGAATCAGCAAGCGTGTCACTTATACAATGGCAAAGCTGGATTTGGCTTTCCAAAGCCCGTCGTTCATTTCTCCGTCCCGTACATGCATGCAGCAAGGGTATGTCGCTCTCGATCCAACAATACATACAGCAAACACCATCCAGGCCATGTGTCCAGACATCACCACGCTTTCCTCATGCAGCACGTTTGTACAAATTATCCAAGCACGTCATCCGCATCAAGTCCTTGCAGCCGCACGTGCTACGTCTTGACAGGGTGCATCGCCAAGTTGGGCATGTAGACGCGCCGATTCACGCGCGCCAGCAGCGCCGGCCAGTTGTCGGCCTCGAGGTCGCCCGCGAGCCAAATGTCCATGATGCGGCGCGGCCACGACGCCGTCCACCACCACGTCATGCCGCGGTCCGCGAAGCTCTGCGGGTTCCCGTGCGCCAGCCCGTCCGTCGACCGCGCGGGCGTGACGCCGAAGAAGGGCGTCCGGGTCGCGTTGAGGAAGTCGGCCTCGACGCGCGTCGTCTCGTCGTGAAAGTCCTCGAGGCCCGGCTCGTGCGGCCGCATGTAGGCCGGCTGCGGCGGGTAGCTCAGCTTGAGGCCGTGCCAGAGCGCCCACGTCGGCAGCACCGCCTCGCTCGGGATGCTGAGCCCCTGGTCGTGCTGGCCCTGGTGCACGGCCAGCAGCAGCGGGCGGCTGGCGCGCATCACGGCCGGCGGGCAGAACCAGCGCGGCGTGTCCTCGCCGCGCGAGAAGCCGCGGATGTAGCCGCGGAACGTCCAGTCCGTCTGCTGCACGTCGGCGCAGAAGCTCGTCGTCACCACGTCGGCGTCCTCGCCCACGCCCCACACGAAGTCGTCGTCCTTGGGCCGCGCCGTCGGCGGCTCCGGGCCGATGGGCCGGATCTCCGGGATGCGCACGGGGCCCCAGGCGCGCGAGGTGCCGTTGTTGGCGGCGTCTACCTGCGCCGTAAAGGCCTTGTAGGTGTCGTGGAGGCCCTCGTTGAAGGCGTAGGTCGCGCGCTCGATGGCCTGCTTGCGCGGCTCCTGGCGCGCAAAGGCCGACACGGCGTCGAGGTACTCGCCCGCGTGGCCCATGAAGCGCTGGTCCAGCTCGACCTGCCAGTAGTGGTCGAACTCGGGGTAGTGCAGGGCAAAGAGCTGCAGCGGCTGGTTGACCTGCCACATGGTGCGGTGCTCCTCGACCCTCGCGTACCACGACTCGAGCAGGCTGTCGTCCCAGAGCAGGGCGATGGACTGCAGCTCGGGCGGGATGTTGGCAGCCTTGAAGGCGGCGTCGTAGTTGGCTTGCGACTCGAAGATGCGACCCTCCATGTCCTGGTTCTGGATGAGGAGGAAGACGGCGTACTCGCCACCCGAGTGGAGGGCCGCCTCGGCGATGAGGGAGCGCGTATGCCACATGTCCTCTGCTTTGTAGTCATAGTTTGCGTAGCTGCGAATCACAATGGCCGTCCTCCGCGTGCTATTGAAGGCGTCCCAAGCCGGGGTGGGCTTGATCATGGTCCGGTTGAGCCAGGAGAAGCGAGTCTGGCCCTGGACCTGGATGGACGGGGCCATGGTCGGGAACCGGTCCGAGTTGCGGTCGAAGCAGTCGTCCTGGAGCGTTCCCCAGTCGACCTTGTCCCAGTCCACCCTGGAGCGATTGTATGTGGCTTGATCGTCTTCGCCGAAGCCGTATGGGCCGTATCGTCCGTCGGCGGTCATCCAGGTTTTGGGAATTCCGAGTTCTTGTTGCGAGCCCAGGAAGGGCACCGGATACGCTGCTCATTGGCTCGTTAGCAAAACAAGCGTTGCGTTGTTCGGAGGTTGACGCCGGCTTTCTGCACTTACAAGCGATCACATCTGCATAGCGCAATTCGTCGTCCGGGCTGTCAGACAGCACCCGTCCCCGCGGTCCCCGGCATGGGATCGGCGTCGCAAGCTTGGGCAGCGCCCGCGCCCTGCTCATGCGATTCGGTCGCGACCCAAAGAGTCGTTTGCCGGACAGGGGCATGAGCCTCGCCAGCGCCGGGCGCCGCGAGCCGAGTAGGACGGCGCCGACAATCAACCACAGCACGGTGAGGACGACGATGTAGCGCAGGCGGGACCTGACCAGGCGCTGCAGGGCCGCCCACGGCCGGAATCTCCCTTTGATCATGGTCGCGCCCGTGTCATGGCTCGTGTGTCTCAAACAGAGCCTGCGGGCCAGATGCAAGAGTGTTGGAGGGTGCAGGTTGGGTGAGTGAGCGGCGAACGAACGGGAACTGGCTAACAGGGTCCAATGGCCTAGGCAATTATGCTCTTCTTCCACCCGGACGGGGATTGCGGGAGGCGGCAGAAACTGGACCCAAGGCCAAGCCAACAGGGGGCCTCGATCGGTTGACAATGTCCATTGTACCCGCAGTGGCAGCCCACTAAAGCTGCATGCGGTGGAGGCTGGTCGGAGCATTTGCATGGACGGGCCAAGAAAAGGGTGGCGACCCGGCCGGCGGTGATGGCGCAACAACCCGGTCGATATGCGGCCTCGACCCCGGGAGCTGCTACATTGGGCCCCGAAGCGACTGCTAAGCATGCATGTAAGAGGCACGGCAAACCTGGACGGCTGCTGGGCCCCAGAAGAGTCCAACAACTCGGTCTGTCCGTCGATGCATGCAACATCGAGTGAGTTACGGGCCGTGTCTCTGACGGGGACGGCGCCCCCGCCCCCTGGTTGGACTTCCGGAATGCAACGAGGCGCCTCCACCCGTGCCCTGACTTGCCTTGCCTGACTTGCCTGACTTGCCTGAGAGTCTCTGGGGATCTGCCTCGAAAAGCTTCCAGAAGCCCCAAGTCCTATTAGCGTCAAACTCAACCACCACGACCCAGGCGGGTTCCGCAACCAACCATCCGCCCTACCAACCAGCGGCCGGCGAAGCAGCCCATGATGAACTGCCAACCAGTAGGACCGCGTGACGGCAAGGCGCCAGCCCGTCTCTTTCGGGCGGGCTCAGGCGAGCCAGCGGTTAGTAGACGCCCAGTGAACCCGCAACGTCTGTCGCTCGTCTGATCCTCCACCCCGGCGGTGGCCGGACGGCGCAGCACATCAGTCGTAGGAGCCGCTGAGACATCGGTTCCGATGCATGCTACAGCGTCATTCCCAGACGCGGCGCAGCCAGCATCATGATGGGAACAGACGTCCGTGCCCGGAATAGCCAACCATCAGCGGCGCAAGCGGCAGCGCGGCAGCAGCGCGACTCAGTCGGCCGTTGGCGCGCCCCAAACCAAGCCACCGCGTCCGTGAACCCCCTCACAGGCCGGCCCAGCGTTGCCGCCGGACCCCCGATCGAGGCGTCTCCGAGCAAACAACCTCCAAGGCCCGGCGGCAACGACGGCTGCTGCCGCAAGCCAGCGACGACAAGAGACGACGAGCACAGCCTCAAAGACTCCGTCGTTCAGTTGCGAGGCGAGACGAGCTGGCCCCCTTTCCCCCGCTCTTAGGCGCAGCTGCTCACAGACTGCTGCCTCATTCACCGTCGTCTCATCTTGAACGCTCAGGCTGGCCTCTCGATTTTTGTCACGGCGGTTATTTACTTCTGGGCTTTCAGCGCCCGAGTCTTTTTCCCTTTCTGTCCTTATTCAACGCCAACTTATTCTCCTCACGTGTCTTTTCGCTTGGCCGTCTACTTGATCGGCAAGAAACTCCACCGCCCGCCGCGTGATCTAGACTCGGCGTCTAGGGAGTGCCTAAACTCTGTGTCTCATCTTGATCTCGCGCCCTCTTGTGACGCGGGCGTCTGCTCGTCATTTCTGGACCTCACGTAGATGCACTGGAGCAGGGGTCTTATTGCGCATCTCGTTCTCAGCGCAACTCGCCCAAGCAGGACCCAAGTACACCATGGCCGACAGCCTCGATCCGGGCAGCCCCGGCGGCCTGGAGCGGCGGCGCTCCAAGAACCCGCTCAAGAGCATGATGCAACACCTCACCGTCGACGTCCCCGATGATGAAGGCGGCTCGCAACGCCGCGACTCGCTCATCCGCCGCCTCAGCTGGCGCAAGAGCCGCAGCCCCTCGGCGAACTCGGACCTCTCCGCCGCCGCCCCGGCTTCCGCGCCGCTGTCGGCAACAGCCCGTAACATGGACCCGGCGCTATGCACGGCGTGCGCCAGCCTGGCCGCCGATATCGAGACGACCCTGGACGAGGTCGACTTTTCCTTTACCAGAGCCGTCAACCCCGGCGCCGACGACGCCTTGAGCAAGAAGGAGTACTTGCTCGCCCGGCTGCAAGGCCTCGAGGAGAGTCGCTGGTCGACAACTTGTCCGCTGTGCCAGCTGTTCTGGGCCGTCCGTGTCCCAGGCGAGGGTGAAGGCGACTACTGCCTCTCGGCCTTTTCGAGCCGGGACACGAGCTACCTCATAGACTCGGTCAAGATGTTTGAAATGGAGCATCCTGCACGGAGCAAGGCCAAGGGGCTGGCCCCTGGATTCCTCGCCGTCGTGCCCAAAAGGAAGAATCGTACCAGCGCGCGAGACCGGCACGTGTCGGGTGACTGGTTCCGCGAGTCGGGCACGTTGTACAGGACCATGCCCGAGGCCATGATCGAGCCGGCCCGGGGGAGGTCGCCGGCCGCCGGAAGCCGCACGCCGGAGCCGCCTTCACTGGCTCTGAACGACATGTCCTGGCTGCAACAGGGCGTTTGGGGCCGCGAGATTGACCGATGCGCCGACATGACGCTTGCGCGGGACTGGCTGCGGTTCTGCGAGTCGCATCATCAGGGGCGCTGCGGCCGAAAGCCCGTCCACGCGGAGCTGCCTGCGTTCCGGCTCATCGACTGCTCCAAGAGCCCACCGCAGATCGTTTCCAGATCGCTCCGGGACGACTACGTGGCGCTGAGCTACGTGCTGGGGAGCAACATCACAGAGCCGTGGCCCAAGGTGGTCAGGGACGCAGCCGCCGTGACCCGGGAGCTGGGCATCCGCCATCTCTGGGTCGACCGTCTGTGCATGCACGACCTTGCGCCGCAACAGAGGACGGAGCACATTTCAAGAATGGACGACATCTTCGAGGGCGCCGTGCTCACCATCATCGCCGCCCACGGCAACGACGCCATGCAGGGCCTCCCCGGCGTCGGGTCCACGCCGCGCCCGGCGCAGCCCAAGTACCGCTTCGCCGACTCCAACACGACGCTCGTCTCCAGCCTGCAGGACCCGCGGCTGAGCATCAAGGCGTCGACGTGGTACACGCGCGGCTGGACGTACCAGGAAGGCCTGCTCGCGCGCCGGCGCCTCGTCTTCACCGCGGAGCAGATGTACTGGGAGTGCGAGGGCATGGCGTGCCCGGAGACGCTGGTGCTGCCGCTGGCGCTGTACCACGACGCCTCGCAGCAGCGCATGTGCGACTTCATGCGCCCGGGCCTCTTCAACGGCGTGTCGTACGTCGACGGCAGCTGGGAGGTGTGGAAGCGGCTGGCGACGGGGGCCGAGCAGCCGAGCACGCTGAGCATCTTCCGCGCGGTGGACCAGCACATTGGCAACTACACGGAGCGGCAGCTGACGCTCGACGAGGACTCTCTGAGCGCGTTCCTTGGGATATCGCGGCGGCTGGAGAGTACGCTCGGAAGGGGAAAGCTGGGCAGTCTCGTGGGCATCCCGATATGGGCACCAGCGCACGGCAAAGACCCAGGCCAGCTCGGCCCGCCACGAACAAAGGACCTCTTTGCGCTGTCGACGAGCTTCTGGCACCATCGAGGCGATAAAGAGCCTCGGCGCAGGCCCCATCTGCCGAGCTGGACGTGGACCGGCTGGGAGGGCGCCGTGGGGCTCTTCTCGTCCGTCGTCGTCGCGGACCCGGACGGCACCGGCAAGGACCGCAAGCTGCTCAACCACCACTATGTAAGCGCGACGCAGCTCACGCGCAACGACGCCGCCTCCCTCAAGTGGACGTACTCGCCCGGCATGGTGGTGCTGCACCCCGACGGCGGCCGTCTCGCCTACGACTTTTCCGCCCCGGGGGGCCCGCCGTCGCTGCCGCCGGCCCGGTACCTGCTGCGCGTGTCGGACCCCCTGGTGCTGGACCGCGTCAAGGCGCGCACCCACGCCGGCGGCTGGCTCTTCAACGACGTCAGCGTCGACGTGCGCATGAGCCGCGGGAGAGGCACGGACGCGGCGCCGGCGGCGCCGGCGGGCCGTGAGGGGCCGAGCAGCATCCGCGAGTACGTCGAGCGACACGCGCGGGGCGAGCAGATTACGGTGCTGTGGTTCGTCGAGGAGGCGACGGCGCTGCTCCTGGTCCTGGAGCGCACCGCTGCCGGAAGTTCGTGGGAGCGCGTAGGGCGCGCGAGGATGGCGTTTCCGCTCGAGGCCAAGGAGGTGGTGCGCCGATTTGGGCGGCTCGAGGTGATGCTGAACCACCTACCGCTGCGGCGCCTGGGGGAGGATATACTCATAGAGTGACGATGCGTACGGTGTACGGGTCGCGTGTACGTTATGTAAGGTGACGGGACGGTCGGCATACGGTCGAGAGGCTTGGGGAGGCGTACGGCACAGCGTTGCAACAGAGCATGAAGCATCATGAAGTGACAGCACAGACTACATGGGGATGAGCAGAGTCTTATCTTGAAGCATGGGACGTACTGTAAAGGTTGGAACCCAGAGTTTCTCTCACTCTTATTATTAGTGCTCATCGTTTCCAAGAGACAACTACTCGTAGGAGTTTCAAACTCAGCTTACATGTCTTGCATGTATCATTGCGTCACCCACCTGCAACGCCCATGCCAGGGCCATGGCAGGACTACTGCAGCATCTCATCAATTTCGATGCTGCGGGACCCGGGTGATCACCTGCGGCTAATCCGCCTTTGGATCCCCTGACCCCCATTGCCATCCAGCCCGCCCTACGAGGACGGAGTCGGCTCCAACGACTCCACACACACCTTGGAATTGCCATGTCCAGCCCCGGCTTACGGGCTTGCTGACAACCCCGTCCCGTCCGAGCTCCATCAACTACATGTAATGATGTAACGGCGGCACCGCTGACAAACATACTTGTCTTGCTTGCCGACGTTACCGGCTTGCTTGTCTTTTGCTTTTTTTCTCTTCTTCTTCTCTTCATCTTCCTGCTTTCCGGTAGACTTGTCCAAACTGTCGGTTTCCTCTGCTGGAACCGTGAGTGAAGCGCCGTCATGGCCGACCTCACGCCCATCGCCTCCACTTCCGGCGCTTCCGCCCTCGCGGCTACCCGCGTAAAGTCCGCTGCCTCCATCACCAGCCAGTACGGCAACGGCTACCCGCACGGCCACCTCGGCTTCCTCAGCGCCGACGAGCAGCATGCGTTGAGTGCCTTCCAGGAGGTCCTCGAGAGGAGGGGCCTGTATAAGCGCGGCCCGCCTGCTTCGCACGACGACCAGACGCTGCTGTAAGAGCCCGTTGCCCGCGGCCCGAGTTTCCATAGAAGTCCGCTCATACTGACCGTTCATCTTGCCGCAGGCGCTACCTTCGCGCGAGACGATGGATGGTCGAGGATGCGTACAAGCAGTTCAAGGACACCGAGGACTGGCGCGCGGCCAACAGCGTCGACACGCTGTACCGGACCATCGAGCTCGACGCCTACGAGCAGAGCCGGCGGCTGTACCCGCAGTGGACCGGCCGCCGGGACCGGCGCGGCATCCCCCTCTACGTCTTCGAGATCAAGACGCTCGACTCCAAGACCGTGTCCGAGTACGAGCGCCTCGGCGCCAAGCGGACCGTCTCGCAGGCCAAGACGGACGGCAAGACGCCGCCCGGGCTGCTGCGGCTGTTCGCCCTCTACGAGAACCTCACGCGCTTCAACCAGCCCTTCTGCACGCAGCTCGCCGACCGCGAGTACCCGGACGTGCCCATCACCATGAGCACCAACATCGTCGACATCCAGGGCGTCGGCCTCAAGCAGTTCTGGAACCTCAAGTCGCACATGCAGGCCGCGTCGCAGCTCGCGACGGCGCACTACCCGGAGACGCTCGACCGCATCTTCATCATCGGCGCGCCCTCCTTCTTCAGCACCGTCTGGGGCTGGGTCAAGCGCTGGTTCGACCCCATCACCGTGTCCAAGATCTTCATCCTCAACCCGGGCGACGTCAAGCCCACGCTCGAGGCCTTTATCGAGCCGCGCAACATCCCCAGAAAGTACGGCGGCGAGCTCGACTACACGTTTGGCCAGCGCGCCGTGCCGGACCCGCACTGGGGCGGCGTCGTCGAGTGGGAGCAGGGCTTCTCGGCCTTCCCGACGGGTCCGCTCATGTGGGAGGAGATTGACGACGGCCAGCGGCTGGCGTGCGTGGCCTGCGGGTCCGAGGGCGGCAAGCAGCTGAGGCAGCGCATCTGCACCATGCCCAAGACGTGGCCCGCTGCCGCTGCGGCTCCATCGGACATGAACGGCGAGAGGACGCCCCTGGGCACCTTGACCAAGACGAGCTCGACGGCAGCCACCTTTGCGAGCGAGTCGGCGACGACGCAGACGGCTGGGCATCCGATGCAGGAGGACGGCGTGCAGACACACGACACCATCACAGACGGCGTCGCCGTCAGGAATCTGAACATACACGATGAGAAGCACGCCGAGGCGGCTCATCTCGCGCCGCCAGCCCTGCACATTGCGGCGGCTTGAGAATTGTAATCGAATGGAAACCAGGAGCGGGAGACTCTCGTTTATATGCATGAATACCCGGTGGGTGCGGAGTAGACGATTGGCTACATCATTTCTGGTGTCACCCAGGAATAGGATATACAGACAAATTATCTTTGACACGATGCGAACGATGGGTTGAAGCATGGCCCAGCCGCTCAGGGCTGACGGCGCGTGGCGGATATATAGTGTGGCTTTATAATGATATATATTTGCATCACTCAATGGCCTCAAATGGCAGTGCCTGCTCCATCTCTACTCGCTTGCCATGCAAGCCTGCTGCCCACCAGCATCCCGTGATATGCCCCTTTGTTACCTCATGATGCTTCGCCTGTCCCAGGCCGCCTTATCTCTTCATGATTGCTCGCCTCTTCAATGCCTCCTTTCTTCCTCATGATCCCTCGCCTCTTCCGTGCCCCCTCCGCCGGCGCCAGTCCTCGATCCCCCGCTCCACCTCGTCCCACGTCACGCCGTCGCGCACCAGGCGCATCGTCACGCCCAGCTTCTCCGTCTCCTTGTTGCGGCTCTCGTCGTCAAAGAAGAGCATGTCCTCGAAGCGTATCCCCGAGCGCTTCTGCAGCGTCTCAAAGTGCCGCACCTTGCTGCCCGGGTAAATCTCCATGCCGCCGTCAAAGACGTCCAGCGCGCGACGCGCCTTGCTTCCGTCCCCCTCGTCCGCCGGCGGCAGGTGCAGCATCTTGAGCAGGTCGCGCGCCAGGCTCGGCGCGCTGGTGCGCGATGCGACGCCCAGCTTGATGTGGCCTGCCGGCCCGCCACCACCCGCCTGCGGCAGCGTCTGCAGGATGGCGGGCACGTCGCTGTAAAAGGCAAAGCCCTCGCCGCAGCGGTCCGTCGCGGCCGAGTGCTGCGCGTTGGGCTTGAGCGGCGGCGACACGTGCGTGTCGACCCAGAACGGCCACAGCGTGTAGTCGAGGTCGAAGACGATGAGCCGCGGGAACGGCAGCGACGGGTCGGCGAGGGACGCGGGTAGCGACGACGAGGACGTGGTCGTGGTCACCGAGGAGAGTGTCGTTGAGGACGACGACGGGGCGAATATCTGCTTGGGGAGTTTTCTAGGCATCTCGTCGAGGCAAATGGGGTCGATGCGCTGCCAACTTTCAGCGCCGCAAGATGCAGCACAGACAGAGGATGGTGGACGAGAGCAAGTGTGATGGGATGCGATCCAATGCGATGACGTACCAGTAGGGGCCGAGGTCTAGGGTAATTTCATCACTACAGTACCAATTGACCAGACGCGAAGACTCATCCCATCACCAACCAAACATGTGAGGCAAACGACAGCTTATTCCAAAGTGAGATTTGCTTTTCGGTTGTTGCACATCCAAGTCTATGTCTATAGATCACGCCGCCACGCGCGCACAAAATGACCACCTCGCCGAGGATGGCCCTCTAAAAAAACGCCAAAGGACTACCCTTTTTTCCAATGTAGGACGCATGCCACACAAGATGCGAACTTACCACGACGCCTGCTTCCCGACTTCCGACCCCGTAAATGCAGAATTGACACTGCATGATCCATCACTTGCGGTCCTCTTGCGCCCATTTCAGAGCTCCGGGCGTCGACTCGTCGGCCACGACGAACTTGCACCTGGTAAAGTTCGTCCACAGCTGCCCAATAAAGGAGCGCTCGTCACGATGGTACAGATCGCCGAGAATAGGCTTGATGGCCTCTGTCGCTTCTTCAGCGTAGTAAAAGGGAATGCGTCTGAGAGAATCTGTCAGTGAGTGTACATGGCTTTGCGGGAGAGCTCGCGCTGACGTACGGGAAAAGATGGTGGACGACGTGGTACTCGATGATGCCGTGGAAGAGGTGGCGCCCAACGAAGCCAAAGTCCCTGTCCACCGTTGCCAAAGCGCCCTTGACAAAGGTCCAGCTCTGAGGATCGTAGTGCGGCACCTCCATGTGAGTGTGATGCAGGTATGTGATTGCAACTAGACGATGACGATTAGCGGCACGCTCATAGTAGGATTGCAGTCGGCGTTCTGGGGCATCAACTTACTCAGCCAGTGATGCACCCAAAAGTAGGGCTGCGCGTATGCCAGCAGCACGGTGCTGGTCCCCACGACTCCGGAGAGCTTGTACAAGCAAAACAGCGTGGCGCAGATACCAATGTCAGACAAGACGATATAAGGCGCCTCGCTGCGACGGAAAACGGCACTATTCGGCGAGAAGTGGCTCTTGCCGAAAACGGTCGTGGCAGGCTTCTGCAGGCTACCTCGGCCAGCCGAGGCATTGAACGTCAGGTAAATCAACCATCCAAAGACTTGGTGAAAGAGCAGCGAAACGAGCTGGTAGACCGGGGTGTCCTCGAACATCTCAAAGGCAGCCATCGTCCTCCGGAGGTAGTCGGCTCGCGTCTTTGGCACAAAGGCCATGTCCTTTTCCATGTGGCCGGTGAACATGTGGTGACGGTGGTGAGAGAACTTCCACGAAAAGTACGGCACCAGCAAGCTGGCATGCGCAAAAAAGCCCACGACGTCGTTCAGCCTGGGGTGCTTGGAAAAGGCGCCATGTCCACCCTCGTGGCCCAGGATCCAGAGGCCCGTGCAGATGAGGCCCTGAACGTAGCCGTAGACAATCCAGGCGACGGTCCTGGTCGTAAAGTCCGGGATGGTTGGGATAAAGGCAATGGCGGCCCAGCCGAAAGCGCCAATCATGATGATGTCGCGCACCAAGTAGGCCATCGACCTGGCCACGGACGGCTGGAAGCAGTGCTTGGGAATTGCAGCCCTCAAAGTGCTGATGTCGGGAAACTGAGTTTTCTCATCCAGCACCGGCAGCGTGCTAAGCCCGGCGTCAGTGAACCCCTGCTGAAAGTTTACTTGCTGAGCCTGTTGGTGACTACTGACCTCGATGCCACCGCGCTCCTCTTTGTCGCTGTCATGGTAGCCATTGTGAGATGAATCGAAGTCGACAGCGACTCAAAACTCCGTGTGAATGTGAGAACTAGGGAGACGCGAGGGAACCATTTTCCCCAGACACGCCCGTATTATATGCCGCCTACGTGGGGCCAATGGGGAAAAGGGAGGCATTGGCAAAGCATTGAGTCTAAATTTCCCAATCTTAGCATGCCATCATCCGCGAGTTCCCTGGCCATAGCAATCAAGACTTTGGTTTCGGGGCCAGGGAGGCGCCCCCGGGCGGTACACGCTGCTAGCAGAGCCGCCCCAGCCGAGACCCGCCCAGGACTGTCAGCAGCGTACGAGATCGACCGTCAAGCGGCTCCGGATTTCCCCTTTAGCGGTTAATAACTGGGGTCGCCGCGGGCGAAACGTGCACGTTGTCCTTCAGCAAAAAAGTCGCGGAGCAAGGGTGTGACTGCACCGGCTTGGGTGTGTGCGCGATAGCGCTAGTGGCGTGGGCGGACCACAAAACCTTGACTCTCGGAGGACCCTGATCATGTTTTGAATTTTCGTTGCCCTATCGGTACGAGTTTTTCTGGCTTCAGTGCCATGTGAAGGCTACCTACCCTGGCGTAGTCCTTGCATGTGCCATTCGCGCGGCCAGATCCGCCGCTCGGCTGGACATGGTCCGTACTGCACGGCATCGTCGTTTTGTCCCGCAAAGCTGACGCCACTCGGCTTCGGATTGCGAGCTGCTGCCTGTTGTTGATGCATTGAGCACATGTGCCCCACGAGGAATCTGCGGGGAGGCGTATCCCGTTGCGAGCGCCATGTCAAGGGTTTGGTGTTGTGCCGTGCCTCGGGGTCATGGGGACACGGTACTCTTGGTTTCCGAGTCCCTGGATGGAGTCTTTGCGGAACATGTACGGATACAGCAGCGCAGGATGTATGGGCATGGAATCCGCCTCCCTGACCATCTCATCAACCTTTCTTGTCCTCTGCAAAATCGTAAGTTCTGCCGTCGGTACCCTGCTGCGTAATCAGACGGCCCACTCGCCGGGCTTGAGGATAGTAGTACATTCAATGAAGAAGAGTACCTGTACAAGTAAGGTATCCAGTTTGTACAATGATGAAGGCACCGCTACTCGTGGCCCGCTCACGGTGTTGCAGTGAAGACGTCGAAATCAAAGAGAGCGAAACATTGCGTGAAATCAATGCTGTGGCTGTCCTAGTGAGCTACCATACGGTAGATCGATGAATCAAACACAGAGGGACACCCGGGCGGGCCGCATAGCGATGAAATACACCAGCCGTTGAAACTGATGTCTCCGTACAGCACGCATGAGGTTGTTCATGCATCGAAAAGACGTGCAAGATTGGCCGTGCAACTTGTTACAGGGGTGCGGCACGCACGTGATGCGGCGGCCTGTGCATGCAGCGACCGACCACCCCCACCAACCTGTGACGACGGGAACTTGGAGCTTCACTTTGAGACGGGCCATCTATGTCGACTTAGCTTGCGCACCTTTAGCGGCCATCTATACTTGCCTCTCTTTTCGATTCACCTCATTTGCTCCCCCGACTACCCTATACAAAGCGGGCCACCGACGCCCTACTCTTGACGGAACCGCATCGCATCGCTTCCTCGACGCATGCCCGACCGCCTCCCGTTGATCGACGCGCGACCCCCTTTCTAGCAGCGCCGCTCCCCATCCGCGCCTCGACGTTTCTCGCGCGGGAGCCAAGCACGGCCTTGAGCTCGCCGCTGGAGCAGCGCACAGGCGCAGGCACTATGAGTCGCACGCTGCCCGCACGGCAGGCCGAGGAGCTGTGGGTAGACATCGCAGCGACGCCCTAGCACGAGACGCGCATCTAACGCAAACGCTTCAAGAAACAAGTCCATTATAGCCTACCTCTCTGCGAACAACCTGCCCAACGCCGCCGCGGCGCTCAGGGACGAAGTGGGGCTCGGCGAGGATGTGTTTGACGCGGCCACGGCGAAAAAGTACGAGACGCTGCTCGAGAAGAAGTGGACGAGCATTGTGCGGCTGCAGAAGAAGGTATGCTTGATCGCATCAGCTGTCTCCTCAAGCAATCGCTGACGAGTCCCCCCTTGCGCCTAGATCATGGACCTCGAGGCCCGCAACTCCGCCCTGCAAACGGAGCTTGACACTGCGACGCCGAGCTCTCTGTCCAAGCGAAACCAAGATCCCGCCTCCTGGCTGCCTCGGCTGCCATCTCGACATACGCTAGAGTCTCACCGTGAGACGATCAACTGCATAGCCTTCCATCCCAAATTCTCCTCGATAGCGTCTGGATCCGACGACTGCACAATCAAGGTCTGGGACTGGGAACTGGGGGAGCTGGAGCAGACAATCAAGGGCCACACGCGCGCCGTACTGGGTCTTGACTATGGCGGGCCGCGAGGGGCGGCCTTGCTGGCGTCTTGCAGCTCTGATCTCTCCATCAAGCTATGGGACCCGTCGGACCAGTACAAGAACATTCGCACCCTGTCAGGCCACGACCACAGCGTCAGCGCGGTTCGCTTCATACCCTCTGGGGCCGGCGGCTCACAATCGTCAGGCAACTTGCTAGTCAGCGCAAGCGGAGACAAGACGCTGAGGATATGGGACACGACGACGGGATACTGTCTAAAGGCGCTCAAGGGTCACACGGGGTGGGTTCGAGACGTCTGCCCGTCCCTGGATGGCCAATATCTACTGTCGACGGGTGGTGACCATACCGCTCGGCTATGGGACATTTCAATACCCAACCCCGAAAACAAGGTCGCCATGATTGGCCACGAGAACGTTGTCGGGTGCTGTGCGTTTGCGCCACCCGCCTCGTACCAGTTCATGGCACAGCTGGCAGGGCTGAAGAAGCCTCCACCGCTGAGCAGCACGGCAGAGTTCATGGCGACGGGCTCCCGAGACAAGGCGATTCGGCTGTGGGACTCGCGAGGCACCTGCATCAAGACGCTGGTAGGACACGACAACTGGGTAACGTCGGTCATCTTCCACCCGAGCGGCAGGTATCTGCTCTCGGTGGCAGACGACAAGGCGATCCGGTGCTGGGACCTGAGCCAGGACGCAAAATGCGTCAAGACTCTGAGCGGGGCGCACGATCACTTCATCACCTGCATGCAGTGGGCGCCGGGCATTGTCAAGGACGGCGGGGCCGCGGCCAACGGCGCCGGCGCGCATGAGCAGGGCTCAGAGGGGGATAAGAAGAACGCAGAGACGGCGCTCGAGTCGATCCGGTGCGTCATCGCCACGGGCAGCGTCGACATGACATTGAAGATATTTGCAAATTAGAAGCGCAAGACTTTGATGCGGGGGCCCTGAGGGAATACGGTATCAGGGTGCGCTCTCGGAAGAAGCGTTGATACGATGACGAGAAGCAGAGGAGATGGCGACAAAGTTATAGGACAGCGAAGCGGAGGACGGCGGTAGCGTCTTGTTTTTTTTGACTCTCGATGTTGTACGCTGTGGTGCTGGGATGTTGATAAGCACAACGGCGGGGAGACCCGTGGGTGAAGCCCATGCGTTGAATGAAACGGGCCCCCAATGTCAAGGTGGGCGCACAGTGGCCATGGATAACTGTGCATGTCTGGATTTTGCGCTTGAAGCTGGTTGGGACCACCCCAAGGTTCCATGCTGCACGGGAAGCTCGTTGTGAAGGTTCAGCAAGGCCAAGGCCTGATGCCGGCGAGATCAAGTTTGTGCAAGCATGCGAGAAGAGCTGATTGGACCGAGCGGTACGTCACCAGCCACGAGACGGACGTGGTGGCTGCTTGCGATGAGAAAGAGTCGACGCCTGTTTGCCCCCCAAGGTCCGAAGCAGACGCCGGCACAGGCCAGCAGGATTTCCGGGCCTTGCGCGTCGACGATGACGACTGCCAGGGGCACCGACTCCAGCCAGCTGAAAAACCAGTCAGAGGGGTCTCCGTCGTCATCGGCTGGCCGATCCACTGGAGCAGCCTACACTGGGCGGGCCGGTGACTGCCGGGCTGCCCTGTAAGGTGTGCGCACCGCCTGCTGAGCCTGCTGCAAGACCGCCCGCCCGCCCCGTCCGAGCTCCGTGCATGCAAGCAACCTGACCTTACGTAGCTCCAGCCCAGCCACCGGGCACGAGCTTCCAAGGTCCAAACCCACCGCCTTGGCCCGTTTCCACTCGCCCCAGCTCCTCCTCCGCCTCCGCCTCCGCCTCTTTCTCGACCTCCAGTCTGTCCTCTTCCCAACACCTCCAATCTCCGCCTCACCCGACCTCTGGCCCTACACTCGCTGCGCATCTCAGAAACAGAGCCAGGCCGCACCCGTCTGCAGTAGCATTGACTACAGGCTCTCGCCATCTGCCGCGGAATCTCTCACGATCCCTCACCGTCCCCCGCTTTCGGGCTTCACACACACCGCAGCCGCACAACTGCCTGCGCACGACGCACGAAATGGCTCCCCCTGCTCCAAACGCCAGCCAGCCCCTCCAGGCGCGGCTCCTGGCCCTGGCCAAGACGCTGCAGTGTATGTTCCCCCCCCTTTCTGTCGCTGCCAACGGGACAGCGAGTTCTACATCCAGCTGCGGGTTGCTAACGAGGCTCTTTGTGCGTAGTTGCCTGGTTTGTTGGGTGCGTCTCTCCCCTCGATGAGCTTCCGTGCCTGCCTCTATCGCTTTTCTCGCTTATCGTGGAAGCGTTTGCCTTGCGAAGCACTCAATCTTGAAGAGAATTGCTTCAAGGTCGAGCTCAAAATCACGAGAGCAAGGGCCAGAATCGTCAAGAAGGCGTCGCGGGCTCTGACCTGCACCGAGTGCCATGGACTTGTTGCTGACCTTTTCCTGATGATAGGCATCTGACACTCATCCTGGCCACCTTCCGATATAGCTTCTCGTGGCTCCGCATGAACTACTACGGCAACGTGGCCCGTCTCTCCTACCGCACCTCGTTCGTCGCCGCCGCCCTCACGTACGGCATCGTCGTCTACAAGACGCAGCGGGCGCGCGCAAAGACCAATACCAAGATCCCTGGTGGGGTCCTTGGCCTCCTCTCGGACGAGAACGTCCAGTACCTGCGTATGTCAGCCAGACGGTGTCCCTCTGCTCTAGCGTTTGCTGATCCTCTTCCCCGCAGTCATGGCGCTCGTCTGGCTCTTCACACCCCAGTACCCGCTGGCCCTGCTGCCGTACTGCGTCTATTCCGTCTTCCACGTCGCGACTTATACCCGCGCCAACGTGATCCCCGCGCTGCAGCCACCTCCGGCTGCCGTAGATGGCGCTGCGTCGCGACCCAAGGTCCACAGCCCCTTGGCTGACAAGATTGGGGCTTTCGTCAAGGAGTACTACGACGCGTCCATGTCCATTGTGTCGGGCCTGGAGATTCTAATCTGGATCCGCGTCTTCCTCGCGGCCATCCTCTTCCAGCGCAGATCGTGGATCCTGCTCGGCCTGTACACGGCCTTCCTCCGCGCGCGTTTCTCGCAGAGCAGCCACGTCCAGAACTCGGTGTCTCAGCTCGGCGCCAGAGTCGACTCCCTTGTCGGCGCTCAGGGCACTCCTCCAGTCGCCCGGCAGGTCTGGGACGGCGTCAAGAACGGCGTCAGACAATTCCACGACGCGACGGATGTTGGCAGGTATGTCAACAAGGGCGGCCCCGCCAAGAAGACGTCGTAAGGTGTCACTGGGCGCTGTTCAATGGCCCTATGACCATGGATACGCACGAGGTGCGACATCGCTACATGTGGAAAAGTACCGATCGAAAACCTTGGGGCTACAAGCATGGATGGTAATTCAGCGACCAACTGCCGTAATTTGAAGAACGCTCTGGGCTCCTCGGCTGCTATACATGGTGTTTTGAGCGTGGGCTCGCGTGAGCTCTGAGCTCTCGGGGTGGAGCAGACTGGCTGGGCGAATGCGCCGTGGAAAGGGTACGAGTAAATGCATGACGAGCAGTGGAAGGGCTCGCAGAAAGCAAGGAGGGAGTGGGCCTATCGAGCAGTGCCGTGATGGGATACCATCGAGTCGACGGTGCTGGCATAGAATGGCAATTTTCAGAGGGTTCCTAGCGTGTTACCTTAGCTGGAAGGGTCATTGTATTGATTGCTCGTCTTTTTAGAAATGAATCACAGCCATTCTCTATATTTCCCTCGAGAGAAAACCTCGAGAGGTGCCATCATCATCGCGAGTGCGTATTCGGAGCAATGGAAGTTACAGACTGCTGCCAATTTCGGCCTGGAGGCTGCTGAAGAGCCGCGTTCGCTGACGCACATGGCGGGGACGGGAGTTGCTTTGGTGGGGCGCAGCCACGGCTGGCAATGACGTCGCAAAGGCGCCCTGAAGATGCATCAACCAGGGCACGCCAACTAATTACGAGTACGACTAGACCAGCTCACCAGAGGGCCGCCAATTCCACTCCCCAGCGTCGAATCCTGGAACGAGCTTGAAGTGCCGGCTTTTCGTTGGCTCTCGCTTTGAGATCACACGCCGGCCCAACCATCTAGGCTGCGCGCGGGAGCAAGTCCTCCGGCTCTCGAATCACGACGCGCGACACAACCGACGACACGTGCCACAGACATCACCGTCCAAACCTTGCGCCCGAGTCTCGTATCGACGCAACACGGTTCTGGCTCACAGACCCGACGACGATTCTTCTTGTCCGTATTGTTCGAGCACGGCGTTCAGAAACTACCGGGGCGCCGCCAACGGGGCGCTGGGCGTTGACGACCTGAGCCAGACATGGCCTCCATCCTGCGACAGATTGTCGCTGGCCCGAGGGCGAGGCACCCCGAGGCGGGGCTAGACCTCTGCTATGTAACCGATCACATCATTGCCACGTGCGTACCGTCCACTTTGTTTCTATCTGTTGTCTGCTGTTCCCGTTCACCGTGGAACTGTTGCTGACAGGCAACGTAGATCCGGCCCGTCACAGACGTATCCTCAGCGCGCCTACCGCAACCCCCTGGACCAGCTGGTTGCGTTCCTCGACGCCAAGCACGGTGAGGACTGGGCCATATGGGAGTTTCGCGCCGAGGGCACGGGTTACCCAGACGAGGCCGTCTACGGGCGCGTACGGCACTACCCCTGGCCCGACCACCACCCGCCGCCGTTTCGTCTGGTGCCCATGATCATGGCCAGCATGCGCAACTGGCTGCACGGCGGGGACCTCGACGGCGGAAGGGTCACCGAGATGGGGCGGCCGGTGTCGTCGTCTGCTGCAAAGGACGAAGGGCCCGAGGACAAGGCGCTGAGGACCGCGCGGGGCAAGAAAAGGGTCGTCGTGGTGCACTGCAAGGCGGGCAAGGGCCGAAGCGGCACCGCGACCTGCAGCTACCTCATCTCCGAGGAGGGATGGAACGCTGCGGAAGCCCTCGCGCGCTTCACGGAGCGACGCATGCGACCCAAGTTCGGCGCTGGCGTATCGATCCCTTCGCAGCTGCGATGGGTCAGCTACGTGGACCGCTGGACGCAGCACGGCAAGAAATACCTTGACCGGCCGATTGAGATTGTCGAGCTTCACGTCTGGGGCCTCCGCAACGGCGTCAAGGTCGACGTCGAGGGATTCGTCGAGGACGGTCGCAAGATCCAGGTCTTCCACACCTTTACCAAGAAAGAGAGGATCGTGGTCGAGGGCGGCGTGCCGACGGGCGGCGGCATCGGCGAGATGATGTGGGAATTTGCAGGATATCCGGCCGCGCTGCCAGGCGAAAAGGTGCCGGAAAGTGTCGAGCTCTCCGGGGCTGCCAACGGAGCAGTCGCCAACAACCCCGATGCGCGTCCAGGCTCGACGCCCTCGGACGAGAAGAAGCTCGACACGCTGAAGCGCAAAGGAACCACGCTCATCCAAAAGGTGTCGTCGCAAGGCGTCCACCCGGGCCTCGAGAAGCTCCGCGCCAAGGCCGGCGCCAACCCCGACAAGTCGGCAACGTCGTCTTCCTCGGACGTGCGCACCGAGACGCCCGACCCGGCAGAGCCTGGCGGCATGGCCGTCATTCTCAGGCCCGCCGCGCCGATCCGCGTGCCCACGAGCGACGTCAACATCTCGGTCGAGCGGCGCAACAAGTCGCACAAGAGCATGGGGCTGACCATGGTGTCGGCCGTCGCCCACGTCTGGTTCAACGCCTTCTTCGACGGCCAAGGGCCCGAGCGCGACGGGCGGCCGCACGACAACGGCGTCTTTTGCATCGAGTGGGACGCCATGGACGGCATCAAGGGCTCCAGCCGCAAGGGTGCCCGTGCGCTGGATCGCATCGCCGTCGTGTGGCGCGTCGCGCCCAGCCCGGGCGAGGAGATTGACGAGCCGCCCGAGGGCGCCCCCGTGCCGCAATCGCAAGCCGCCGACTGGCATGGCGAGAAGGGGGCCGATCAAGGGTGCAAGGGTGAGAGGGACCTGGGGCTCCGGGTGCAGTCGCCCGCGAGCGCGGACGTGAGCAGCGGGAGTAGCGTCAAGAGCGTGGAGGGCGCCGCGGCGGAGAGGGACGGCGACTTGGAGGGCGGCGATGGCGAGTCGATAAAGGGGGTAAGGTGTAGCGGGCCGGCTGGGGAAGAGGAGTTGGACGCGGCGAGGGATGGGAAGCCGATTGAGGTGCGGCCGGAGGCGTAGGACTCTGGTCGCGAGGATGAATGCGGTCGATACATGGGGCACGAGCACCAGAGGCGATGTGGACGTCGACGTATACGGGGGGCACGTCATGTGAGAGAAACAACGAAATGCATCAATGATATCTACTTCTTCCCCTGTAGGGCCTATCTCCCCGATATCCTCCGTATGGCCCTCCTCTCCTGTGGTCTCCACGATCCCTGTACCCGCCACGGTATGCGCCCCGCGTCCCTCCGCCGCCTCCGGGGCCGTCCCTCTCATGCGGCGGCGGGGGTGGCTCCTCGACCTCGATCTCGACCTCGTACTCTTCGTACTCCTCGCGAAAGTAGGCACTCGCCGTCTCCTGCTCGACGCGCGCAGCCTCGGGGTCGAAGATGAAGCGCATGGTGCCGTCCTGCCCGCGGGCGGTGCGGCGGACCGAGGCATCAGGCGGCCAGGTGGTGGTCGTCGTGCCGGGCACCAGGGGACCCCCTGCGGAGACGGGGTCCAAGGGGTTGGCGTCGGCGACCTCGCAGCGGGAGCAGTGGAAGAGGTAGCGGGGCGCGGCGGCGGCGTCGAGGTCCGTGTTGAGGCGGATCTTGATGTCGATGAAGGTGGCGAGGTCGAAGAGGGCGCCGATCTTGGTGGCCTTGTGGTGCTGGACGTAGAGGTCGAGCAGGTCGAGCATGGTCTCGGTGACGGCCTCGCGGCTGCACTGCGCCTCGCGCGAGGCGGCGAAGCGGCGCACGCGGTCGAGCAGGTCGTCGTCGTCGCGGCCGCGCATGCGGGCCGTCAGCTCGACGACGGCCAGGACCATGGCAAACGTGGTGCGCTTGACGGGCACAAACGTCTTGTACATGTCGATGCAGACGGCGTAGGCGGTGCCGAGAAAGGCGCGCGCCGAGGCGGCGGTGCCGAGGATGCGGCGCACCACCTTGACGAGCAGCTTCTGCGGGTAGCGGGTGCGGAAGTCGAAGCCGATGGTCTCGAGGATGAGGCGCTCGAGGCCGACGATGACCTTGCCGGGGCCCTCGAAGAACTGGGTTGCGCCCGCTCACGCGTCAGCTTCACTGGGCGGCGATGAAGAGCAAAGGGGCTGGAAGGGACTGACCTTGTCGTCGGGCGCGGTGGGCTTGTCTGGGTTCTTGACGTGGTAGGCGGCGACGAGTATGTCCTTTGACTTCTTGATGGTGTCCTCGACCTTGCAGGCGACGAAGAGGGAGGCGAGGGCGGCGTCCTGGTAGTTGTACTCGGAGTCGCGGAAGTTGAGGCGGAACTTGTGAAAGTAGGTGCACGCCGTGTCAAACGTGCGTACGGGGCTGCAAGAGAGAGAGGGCAGTCAGTCAGTCAGTCATCATATCGCTCGCCAGCACCCACGACGACGACCTCACGATGTCACACCAAGGGCAAGGGAAGAGTGGGATCCACGCACAGCTGCAGGTGCTCGCGCACATTGTCAATCAGCTGGACGCCCTGCAGGCGGTAGTTGTCCTCGCGCGCGGGGTCGCAGCCGTTGTCCTTGAGCATGCGCCGCAGCTTGATCTCGGAGCTGTACTGGTTGGAGCTCGAGATGAAGCCCGGATGCGGCCCGGTTCGAGGAGGGGCGGCCGGCGCGGCGTCGCCGTTGGCGGTGGGGGGGACGTCTGTCGAGGGCATGGCGCGCGTCTATTATCGTGTTGTAGCCGCGTGTTGACGGGCTCCGGGACGGCGCGTGCGCGAGGACGGGTTGAGGTCGTCGTTGACGAGGCTGTCGGGCATGCTCCGTCGGAGAGATGCGCGGGGGCGAGTTGGTGCCACCGGCGCTGGAAACGATCGGGGGCTGGGTAGATATGCCCGCTCTAGATGGGTTTGCCGTCTCACCGCTTGCGACTGCCGTGGCGGGTGGTTCCGTGCTCGGTCGCAGGCATGGTAGCAGGAATTGTGGATGATGCTCTGAGGTTGAAGTTGGATGAGGCTGAGAAAAGACGCGAGCTGCGGGTCAGTCCCGGGGCCTGCAGGGGCCGCCCCCACCAACTGGGGGTCCCGCAGGCACTACCTTACCTTAACATCTTACCGCCATCTGCCCGCCACGATGCATCGCGTCTCTGAATGTATTTGACACAACGCCATGGATGCTCAGCTACCTCTTTGTCGACGACTGTATTGCGTTTGAGTACCATTCCCCTTGGTGTGTCCGTCAGCCCTTTCCCTGCGGAGTTTGACCGATCTCAGGACGCTCTTGAAAGAGAGGCAGCGGCTCGATGAGGTCCTCATCAACCTTGCACCCCCACGCCTCGAAAAGATTTTGGGCATCGTTACAACACAAGGAGCGCTCAAAAGTCTTACGCTGCTTGAATTTCCATCCGAGTACAAAGGCTATGCTTGAAGTTCTATTGGGTATAAACTACTCCTCTGTCTCCCTCCCTCTCTCTCTCCAAAGGCACCACCCTTGCCCACCCATCTTTCCGTCTGCTTCAAACAGTTCAATAACAAATGGCTGTCGTCCTTGATACGGGACGCGTCGAGACTGTACCCAAAGTGCTTGGGCCTACAACAAATCCACCGCGGGACATTCCTTGTGGTCTTCCATTACCGGCTCGATTGCGAGATTCTTCTCCTGCTGCTCCCCCCCCTAAAATTCTCGCGTCGCTCTTTGGGCCCCGGCAGCAGTGTCATTGAGTCAGGTTTCTCATCAACACGACTAGGCCGCTGCGTCGGCGTGCGGCCGCGCGGCTGGACACTCTCCTGCTCTCCGCGATCCTCTTGCGGCTCTGGCTCCGTCTCCGTCTCCGTCTCCGGCTCCGTCTCAGAGGGGCTCTCGTCGGTGTCGTACTCGTATCCCAGCGCGCGCAGGCGGTCGCGGCGCGTAATACCGCCTTTGTGGTCGCAAGGGGGCCTGGTGGCCCGCGTCCCGGTCCCGGATGTGTCAAAGGGGGGGTCGACGGCGGCGCACTGCAGCAGCGAGCACATGAGGCACGGCTGCTTCGCGGCCGTCTCAAACAAGCCGGGTAGGCTGCTGTCAAGGTCGGCGTCCTTGAGCAGCAGCGGCTCGTCGTCTATACCAGCCTGCGCCTCGCGGCGTTTCTCGACAAAGGAATCGACGTCCGAGTCCTGCGAGCTGCCGCATTCGCTGTCTTCACCCTCGCAATCCAGGCCATCGGCGCCGTCTCCGTCTTCCGAGCCAACGCGAGACTCGGCCCGTGAGGTGGAGGTTGTGTCGGAGTGCATGTCGTATTCGTGTGCCGTCACGTACGCCGAGCTTTCCGGACGATCATAGCTGCCGTTCCTGCCGGGCGAATCCTTCACCTCGGATGGCTTCGCAGAGATGACCGGCAAGGGTGCGTCGATAGAGGTATTGGCCGTATGAGTGCTGTGCGGACGTGCGGCTGGGACGCTAGAGTACTCGGACAGCTCCGTCGTCGGCGTGTTGGACGACACGGACCAATGCCTCAGGGACGACCTTCGGGCTGGGATGTAGCCGGCATATTCATCGACCTTGGCGCTGCTAGGCATCGCCGATAGGCAGCTCGAGGAGCGGTTGCGTGAATGCGCCAAGGCGGCTGCGAGATCCGGCGATGCTCGTTGCGAACAAGGAGCATCGGCGCCGACATGGCTCCAGGGGCTGTCCCATTGCTGGTGACTGCCTTCCCTGGAGTGAGCGAGTCGGTACGAGGATTCTCCGCGGCGGGTTGATACAGCTAAAACTCCCTCGTTAGCAACTCGATGGCTCATTTCTCGTACGGTGCAGGTCACCTTACGAGGCGCTGGCGCAGAGTCGCTCAGGCTCCCCTCCTCATCCGAGCTGGCGGCTTCTATGGGAGCATCCAGCTGCTCGAAATACTCGCGCCTTCTGTTGACATGGGAAATATTAGAGTGCAGTGATGCTGTGTCGGTGCGTTTGTCTCGGCTGCGGAAGCCCTGTCGCGATGCCAGGCTCGGTGTACGGGCTTGATGGTCTGTGTAGCTGCCTCGGGATCTAGACCGCTCACTGTGCCGCGTCTTCCACACGGTGGAGGCGGGAGACGGGCAGCCAACGGTATGCTCGGCTGCTACTCCCTGGGCTGTCCTGGGCCGATATCTCGGAACTGCCGGAGGCGACGCAGGTCGGCTGTTGTCTTCGAGCTCTACCATGGGCGGGCCCAGGAGGCTTCGTCTGTGCTCGTGCAATCTGCCGTTGGGCTCGTCTCTCTCCCTCGAGATCCAGATCCGTGGAGAAGCAACTCGCTCGCGAGAATTACTTGCATCTCGTCTGCGGTTCTTTGAGCCCCGATCCGCGTTGCCGTACTTTTGTCGTGTGGACAAACTACGAGGCATGCATCCCGCAGGCTGAGAGAGTACATCCAGAGCTCTCGAGTCCAAGCTCATTGTTCTTTGGGCGCGCGCCTGCCGCTGCTTGGCGAGCTCATCCGTGTTCGTCACCACGGTCAAGCTGTGTCGCGTCTGCCCACCTTTCCTTGGCGGCAAACGTGGCTCCTCTGACTGCATGGCGACCACCTGACGCACGCCCTTGCTCGCGGACCGCAAGTTGCCGGTCCTTTCTCCCCGAGGTGACCCCTGGACGCTCGAGCCGCGGAGGTGCTGCGCCGCCGGAGTCGCATTGCTGTCGCCGTTGAGGCCCATGTTCCTGTCGGCGACATCCTCGCCATAGTCTCTGGTCCCAGCAGCCTTGATCCGCGATCTAAAATCGTACGGCTTGATATCGCCCTGGGCGTCGAGGATGTCAACGTGCCGGCTGGTGCTCCGCACCGGGCCAATCGATGCATCTCTAGTGCCACGTGCGGTCAGGGATGAAACGGACGGTGTCAGAGATTCGCTGTCGGTGTCGAAGCGATTGTTGCGTTTGCCAAGGCCGTGGTTCGATATAAGTGGAAACTGGAAACCCCGTATCGCGTCTCGGGGGTTGCGACCGGACGACTTCGGCCGCCACTCCGGGGCATCTTCATACGGTGCGCTGCTGGGACTTTCGTCGCGGGACCCCAAGAAAAATGGCTTCAGGGGCGTCGCCATCTGAGGCTGACTCCTTTTCCTTCCCGCCGCTCGTCGCAGCTGTTCGTTCGAAATTGGTCCATTCCCAGATACCGGATGCGTGCCTGGGGCGCAGCATGTTAGCATCGGAGACTCCCAAAGGCATACCCAGCGGGCCCAACGTACCTCGGAGGGGTGGGGGTGAAGCAACAGTTGAGTGATATGCCTGATTCTTGACTGAAGCTTCCGCTCCTCGGTCGTGCCTCCTGGTCAAGAAGAAGCTGAGAAGACCCATGCTTACAAGACCAAGCCCACGCCTCGCGGGTGGCGTGGCAGGCAAAGGCTCATGAGACAACGGGTGCGGATGCGGTCAAAGGTCGAGAGAAAACAGGAAACAGAACGCTCAAAAAGTCTTTGGAGGGTTTCGAGCTTGACGATATAACGGGAAGAGAGGCAGACGCGACAAAGGAATGGGGGGGGAGGGCCACTACATGTACGAGTAGGGCCGTTGCGTCAACGGGTGTTACTTGGGAGTCAAAACGCCTTGGCCGCGCGGGAGGGGGAGGGCTCCATGGACGATGGGCTGCACTGCCGATGGCCGGGCATGGACCAGGCCGCGAGCTGTTGCAGACTCGACTGGGAAACGAATTCCGAAAAGCCCGAATCAGAGCGGCGCCCTCTGTTTTGGCAGACCTAGGCGTGAACTTTGTCAGGCAAGGCTCGCGATCCTGCATCGTCTACGCCGCCGTGCACCACCCATCCGGCGTCTGTGAGACATTGGATGGACAGGGGTCGTGCAGGGGTGGTCCGCACCAAGCTCGCCAAGAGGTTCTGGCCCTTGGGAATTGTTTGCAGCATCGCTACGGAGTACCCCGGCTTTGAAGCAGTGGGCGGATCTCTCTCTGGAGCCCGGCGGCCCCCTGACAGCGAGGCTCTAGCGCAGGCCTGCGCGGCAATGGCCTGTCGTGGAAAAGCTACGAGGAAGCGAGCGCTGATGGAACTCGACTCCACTGCTCTGCGGCAACGCCAGGTCAGGGGGGGGTGGGCCGGCTCCCTCCCTCCCACATGGACATGCAGGCGGCTGCTGAAGAAGAGGCGGCGAGAAGCAGCGAGAGGTGGCCAATGGGTGGCGTCGTGAGTGCGTCTACGACGAGTTGAGTGACGCGCGCAAGATGCAGGCCGACCTTTTGTTGGCTGGCCGGGCATCCAGCGTCATGGCAGCACAGCAAGCGACAAGATGATAATAACGTTGAGGGGTTTTACGGGGCTCCGCCAAGTGTGGGCTCGGCCAAACGCCAGGACAGCTAGTCCGGCGTCACCCACTTACACGCTCGTACGGAGAGCTGTCCGCTCTGGTGGCAGCTTCAGAGCCGTGTGTCATCGCCGTCATTTGCGAGGGGAGGATCCTGACGAGCGAGACCCGGACGGGTCGCATCGTCACTGGCGAGTGGGCCTGTACTCGCAGTGATTCTACGAGCAGGCAGGCCAACCAGCTGAGAACCAGCGAACCAGCGACTTTGGGCGACGATTCGTAGCGGAGCGGTGGTGCTACGGTGGATGGCCCCCAACACTTCGACATTCGTTCAGGTCGGCTACTATGGCGTTCGGTATGCGCGGTGGCTGGGCGCCACAGGACCGCCAGACGAGCCAACGGGCAAGGTTCATTTGGTTGGAGACGCATGTCAATTCGTAGGAATTGCTAGTCAACCTTCTAGCGTCAGTCTCCCAGGCATGCCCCTGGTTTGTGGATCGTATAGCGTTGAGCCGGGCCGGAAGAGGAACTGCTGGGTGCTCATGGCCGGATGCTGCTTGTACGAGCTTGCTCGCCGCCGCCGCGTTTGCCGTGCTGCAGGACCATGCAGCTCCTCAGGGGCAGGCCGTCGCCGAGGGCCAACTAGATGGTCAAGCACTACGCGCGTGCGGTCCGCAGCAACTTGGTCAGCCTGGAGAGCATGCAGCAGCCCGGAGGGTTTGCTGTCGATCCTGCGGAGCAAAGTACGTGCACCATGGGCGGAAGAGGCCAGAGGCAATCACGACTATGGAGCCAACAATAACCAGGCCCTGCAAGCCATCTCATTCCAGACAGTCTGTCATTGCCCTGCCTTGCCCAGCTGTTTGGTACCGGGCCCACGTGGATTGCGGAGGCCAGATCGATAGAGACGGCCAGGTAATCAGACAGACAAGCTGGACAGGTGGTTACACTGACAGGGGCGGGATGGGGCCAGGGAGGTGATCAAACGGGTCGCCGGCTGGACACCCTACGGTCCCTACGGGGGCGGACAGCACGGACTTGGGATAATTACCCTGACCTGCCCGCTTTGAGAATCTGAGCAACAAGCTCTGCAAGGGCAAACACTTGGCTCTCGATGGCGGCCCTACGCTTGGGCGCAAGCCGAAACAGCCAGCCCTCTGAATCGCACGAGTCCGAGCGCGGGCACGTCATCTGCTTGCCGCGGCAGCCCTCTCCATTGTTCAACCCTAGCCCGACAGCGAGTACTGGCTCCCAGCCTGTCGTGATGCTGCTTGCTTGGCATTTAGCCAAGGCGCTGGAGACTCTTGGTTTGCGTGGCGGAAACACGAGCCCTTGGACAAGTAGGCCAGACCAGAATGAGGGCGTGCCATGCCCGTCACATGGCCTTGAGCGGCTAGAGAAGCGGCGTTGGTTGCAGATCAGGACCGTGAAATGACGACCGCCGTCTGGCGCGGACGGCCATGACTCGCCCGCTCGCTGTCGGCGCGCCGGGAAGAGCGGATGGCCCCGGTGCCGTGCCGTCGAGCTGGCCCTGGGCTCTGTTCCTTGCCGCACGTATCGTGTTGTATCCGTAGCGTCTTGGTGCTTGATACAGAGGGGCCTGTGCCATCTCTCGAGCGCGCGGTGCGTGCGCGTGCATCCAAGTAGGGCATGTCAGAGCGCTGACGATGCAACCTGCGAGCCCGTGGGTCAACTAATCCGTACTTGTACTCTTCAACGGCTCCTGGGAAACCCCGGAATTGATCGAGGCGAGAGCGTGGACGACGCACCGTGAAGCTAATCGGCATGCAAAGGTGGCCTGATGGAGTCTAAATTGAGCTGACCTCTATTCTGAGGTGTGCAGGCACTCAGATCATTGATCCATGACGTTGATGACTTTGAACATGAAGCTGCTGGTATCACGATAAGCATCGTCCGTACTCTACAGAGACTTCGCTGCTGTTGTTGACGGACTTGTAAGAATGACGGCGTGGGGGCGTTGTCTTGATCATCGTGTTGTGGCCGCCAACTTCGTATACAGCTTATTGGAATGCTATGCTGTTACGCTGTTACCGTACAAGCAATGTAGTAACCTCAATGATCATGGCAGCAAGTTGACAACCTTATCGCAACAAAGCCTTATACCAACACCCCCAAGGGCAGAGCAGAGGCGTAATCTCCCGCCAAGGTTCCAAGCATCGAGATTATGCCCCTGCAACGCCATGAAGCGCGCACAGATGGTTCATGGGGGAGTCACGCCCACCTTTGGCTTGCCTTGGCGGTAAAAGGTCACGGAAATGTCTTGCGAAATCCCCGAGAGAGGTGCTCGTGGCCGAAAGTCTAATCACCATGCGCAATGTCAGACTCAAAGCTGCTGCTCTGACCCTCGAATGTGATATCCGGGCGGCATGAAGATCGTCGCAAACCCCATTGCTACATGACACAAAGATGACCATGCCCATTGTTATCTGTGCGGTCTCACTGTCGTCTAGCTAGAGAAGCCTAACAGTAGGGGAGAACCTGGCGAGTGCACTTTTACTCTCCCAAAGCACGGCGTTTCCAGGCTGGCCTTGCGATCACTGTGTGGGCGGAGCAGACGAATCGCAAGACGGGCTGCATAGAGTAGCACCCCCTGTCGGCACATATGACACATTTGAACGTCGTCGTAGTCATCAGCGTCCCAAGCGATGTGCATTAAGAGTCCCTGGGCTGGTCTTGTAAATGACTTCGAGCTAACGCGTCGTAATAAACATCCCACCCCCGACAAGGGTCGGTTACCATCGCGAAAATTGGAGCGTGTCATCGGCGCCAGCGAGCCATTGCGAATCTATCGCCTTTCCAAGGGCGCGAGGTTGGCAATGCTGCCATTCGAAACTCCAAAGTCTGCATCACATGTAGACTGGTTTCTTACAGGTACCCAGCCACGATGTGACTACAGAGGCTTTTGGCCGTCAGCAACAGGAGAGTCTGGACTTTTGTCTTGCATACTCGTCCTGCTTCATCTCTGGCGAGCACAAAGAGCAAGTCATCCAGCTGCAGGATTCCCTGTTGCGAGACGAGACTGCGCAAGATCTCGGCGGCCGTGGGACCAGAGTCCAACGGATCATGATGCAAGCTTGCAGCTGCAGAAACCCGTCAGACTCGACGCAAATGTATGCAGAACGCGTTGCCCGGCCTGACGAGCCCTCTCGGAGTCGTCATCGGGCGCCTCGACCGCAGCAGGCTGCCCCGTCGACGGCCCGGATCGTCGCCCCGGCCTCGGGTACCCTCCCCGCAGCGCCGCGCCGGGGGGTTGCCTAGACAGGCAGGTCAATCGGCCGGCCGCGTCTGCACGGGAGCCGCACCCAACAAGGTTGTTAGCAAGTACTTTATCGCTATTGCGCGACAGGGTCATCTTAAAGTAGCTTTTAGCACCCCCCAACGGCAGCGCTTGCTTGTCATCTTCTAGCCTGCGTCAGGCTTGCCCGATAAATGCCCTTCACGTCGCTCCCTTTTGTTGCTCGAGCATTTGCTGGTCCTGGCTCTGTGACACGCATAACCCGCAGCCAGTCACCATGCTTACTTCTAGCCTTTTGCTCGGCGGCATCGCCGGCCTCGCGGCGGCGCAATTCCCGCCCAAGCCCGAGGGAGTCACGGTGCTCAAGTCCAAGTTTCACGAGAATGTGACTATTTCATTCAAAGAGGTACGGTTCATCGCCGACGGCTTTCGTCGACAGCTACGACATGAGGTCTTTCACTGACTCGCTCAGCCCGGCATCTGCGAGACCACGGCTGGCGTCAAGTCATACGCCGGGCACGTCCACCTGCCAGAGGGCTTCCTCGACGACGTCAACGGCGAGAAGCAAGACTATCCCGTGAACACGTTCGTCTTCCGACTCACGGCGCGTCCATGTTTCCCTAGACTGACCGAGTGGAAAGCTTCTTCTGGTTCTTCGAGGCCCGCAAGGACCCGGCCAACGCGCCCCTGGCCATATGGCTCAACGGCGGCCCCGGCGGTTCGTCCCTCATGGGCCTGCTGCAGGAAAACGGCCCTTGCTTCATCGAGGACGACTCCAAGACGACGGTCCTCAACCCCTGGAGCTGGAACAACGAAGTCAACATGCTCTACATTGACGAGCCCAACCAGGTCGGCCTCTCATACGACACGCCCACCAATCTCACCGTCTACATGAACGGCGAAGGCGTGGAGCGCTTGGTGCCCACCGACTTCTCCAAGGAGTCGCCGCAGCTCAACCTCACGACACGCGCGGGCACCGGGCCCAGCCAGATCGCATCGCACACGGTCAACAGCACCGCGCAGGCCGCGCACGCGCTCTGGCACTTTGCGCAGACTTTCTTCTTCGAGTTCCCGCACTACAAGCCGAACGACGACCGCATCAGCCTGTGGGCCGAGAGCTACGGCGGCCACTACGGGCCCGGCTTTATGCGCTTCTTCCAGCAGCAGAACGAGAAGATTGCCAACGGCACCATCGAGGTCGACCATGCACACTACCTGCACCTGGACACGCTGGGCATTGTCAACGGGCTGATTGACGCGGTCATCCAGGAGGAAGCGTACATCAAGTTCCCTTTCAACAACGCAAGTCCACATTGATCCATCAAATCGCCAGCATGTCAGACTGACCCATCTGTAGACGTACGGCATCCAAGCCTACAACCAGTCCGTCTACGAGGGACTCATGCACAACTTCACCCGCCCCGGCGGCTGCCGCGAGCAATTGCAGAAGTGCCAGGAAAGACTCAAGGGTCTCGACGTTGCCACCGTCAACCGCAACATGGCCTCGCCACCCGATACCTGCGGCATCCAGCCCGAGTGCGTGATGCCCGCCGTCCAGCGCTACTTTGCCGAGGACCACGGTTGGTACGACATTGCGCATCCAAGCGCTGACCCCTTCCCGCCGCCGCATATGCATGGCTACATGATCGATGCCGAGGTCCTTGGCGCCCTCGGCTCCCCTGTCAACTTCACGGCCGGGTCCGGGCCGGTATCACGCAACTTTGAGGCGACGTTCGACGAGGTGCACGGCGGGTTCCTCGATGCCGTTGCGTACCTGCTCGACTCGGGCGTCAAGGTGCACATGATGTACGGCGACCGCGACTACGCCTGCAACTGGATCGGCGGCGAGCTGGCCTCGCTCGCGATCCCGTACTCGCGCGCCGACGACTTCAGCGAGGCCGGCTACTCGCCGCTGCTGACGACGGCGGGTCTCGGCGGCATGACGCGCCAGTTGGGCAACTACAGCTTCACGCGCGTCTTCCAGGCCGGTCACGAGGTGCCCATGTACCAGCCCGAGGCGGCCTATGAGATCTTCATGCGCGCGACCTTCAATCGCGACATCCCCACGGGTTTGCTGCCCGTGAGCGACGAGCTGGCGACGGTGGGCCCAAGCGACACCTGGCATATCAAGAATGTGCCGCCAAAGAAGCCGGAGCCTCAATGCTACGTCTTGAACCCGGAAAGATGCACGCCAGAGATGTGGAAGAAGGTCATGGCAGGTGATGTAAAGGTCAAGGACTACTTTGTCGTCGGCGATGGTCATTCGTATGAATACATGTCTGAGCTTTGAGCTCAGGTTGATGAGCGTCTTGGGGACGTAGCAACTTGATATGATGAAACAGAAAGACATGATGATCCTGCTTTATACAATCCATCAGGCGAATCACGATTCCTGGCTTAGTTCCGTGTGAAAGGACTTCAATGGACTCAGCCAACCGGTCAACCTGACAATCTCATACAAGTCAAACAACTTGCTGGCACCTGCTACACGATCGGGTGGTTTGAGTCGCTGGTCAATACCCATTTCTGAACATGAATGGTTATCTGTAGTATAGACTCTGGAAGCTTTTGACTGCCACAGCGTCACTCTGGCTAAATAAATGCCCACCAATTCTGCTATTCCCAAGCACCACAGGCTGTAAATAGGTCGAGACGGCAATTCGGGCACCTGTTCCCGGGATCTTGCTCTAGGTTGATGCATGCACGGAACAAGAGGCATGATCCTATATGTTCGATTTCGGAAGGTTCCCATTCACAGCCAATCCCAATTTATCTAGCAAGCATCAAAAGCTGATCCACCCAACCTGTCTATTTGTTGTGTCCATCTGATGGCAAATAAATCATCTACGTATCCACAAGCGGGACCAGCTTCTCGCCAGCAATCCACAAACAGCGTGATTGGTTTAGTGGTAAATTCTCCGTTGCCATCGGGGAGCCCTGGGTTCGATTCCCAGATCACGCAAGCATGTCGAGTGCTTCATCTTTTGATTTTTTTGCAAGTTTTTGTATACATCTGGGCCATCATCAGCACATGGTACAATGGACACGCAACCCTCCGTACCACCCCACAACCATCAATGTTCTAATTTAATAATAGTTTAAGAATCGAATCCAAGGTAAATAGTCTTCAGGATTCAAGGCTAAGAAGTTGTAAAAGTATGGACGCGGAAGTCGCACGATCCAAATTTCGTTGGCACAAGTAACTTATGTGGTATCATTACAAGGAACAATATAATACATCCAGACGTCCCCAACGCCTTCTTCATGATCATGAGTACATGCCATTATCATTACTGCTGACGAGACTTCAACAGCCTCTCTGCACCGTTCTCTCCAGCCACCATGACCGCAAACTGCGGGTTCACCGTCATCGGAGACACTATCGAAGCATCAATGACGTGAATGTTCTTGGTTCCAATGACCTTTGCATCCTCGTCAACGCACTTGCCGATCCGGCACGAGCTCGACCAGTGCTGGACGGCACCAACGGCGTAGGCGGAGCCCTTGGTGATGTAGTCGCGAATCTCCTCGACGGTCGAGTTCTGGGCCAGGTTTAGGGGCGTCAGTCCCTCACGAGCCGGCGACTCTGGCGTCGAAGAGGGGAGGTGCTGGAATATGGAGTGGATAAAGGTGGCAATGCTTTCCGCGTCTCGAGGGTCCGAGTAGTAGATGCCCTCGCTGGGTCCTGCGGTAAAGTTTCCATCATCGGTCAAGACCACCTTGCCCGACGAGAGCAGACCGGAGGTGCCGTAGATGTTGAGGGTGATGGTGTTGTTCTTTGTAAAGTCCGAATACCCAGTGGAGCCGACGGTCCCCTGCACCCCCGTTCGCGACCCATCAGCATTGGGCATGTACGCCCAGAAAGCAGACGTTTGGGAAGCGAATGCATAGGGTCCACTTCGTGAAGAAAGGTACATGTCGCGATCCTCCGCGACGGGGTCGGTGTAGTTGTACGTGTACGAGTCGATCGCAGGCCCGGACAGCTCGATGAAGGTGTTGGGGTTGTCAAACAGCCCCTCGCCGACGGAAGATTGGACGATCCAGGAGGACTTGTTGTAAGGCGTGTGCTCCTTCTCAGCTAGCTTGGAGAGCGTGTCCTCGGGGCCAATGCCAGAGTACATGAGAAGCTGTGGCGACAGGATGGCTCCGGCACTGAGCACTACCTGACCGTTGCCGGCGATGGCGATGGTCTTTGTGACGCCGTCGCCAACGTCTGCCACGACGCCCGAGGCCTTGCCTTGCTCCTGTTGGATGTACTTGACGTGAACGCCGGTCTGGAGGCGAAAGTTGGGTCGAGCCAATGCGCTTTGCAGGTACGTCTTTACCGGGCCACCTCGCTGGCCCTTGATGTAGTTGTAGACGGGACGACCAAACACCTTGTCCTTTTCGTTCGGCTCATCTGCCAACGACACGTCCGAGAAGCCGGCATCGTCAACGATCCAGCTCTTGACGGCATCGTAGCCGCTCTGGACGTAAAAGTGGTCGTCGGACGAGTACTTTGTGACGGGCGGCTGCCTCTCCAAAAGCCTGTCTACGGCGGGCTTCACGTCTGCGCTGTGCCAGCCTTCGGGATGATAATCGTCCCAGTCCGAGGCCGGTGGCTGAAAGTAGAGGCCGGCATTGATGGCGCTGTTGCCGCCAATGGTGCATGCTTGGAATGCCTTGACAATATCGGGCTTGCAAATCATCGGGGGAGTATCGGAGAAGATGGTCGAGTCTGCGAGTCGCGTTAGAGACGGTGACTTCCGCAAGGCGAACCGCAGCAGCAAGTGTCACTCACACAGTCCGGGGACATCGACTCGGCTCAGATCGGTACCGTTCAACCAACCCGGCCGTTCCGTGCCTCCGGTAACACCGTACGAAGCGCCTCCTTGCTCGAGCAGCAGGGTTTGCAGCCCAGCTTCGCTCAGTCTATCGGCAACGATGATGCCGGCGGTGCCAGCCCCGACAACGATGGCGTCCCATGCTTGCGAGGCCCAGTTCTTAGGAGCAGGGCACGCCGCACCGAGTGCCAGGGCCAGGCCGCCCAAGACGACCGAGGCAGAGAGCTTCATCTTGACGCGGCGTGTGGTTCGTAGAGCAGTGTCCGGATTGGATCAGACAATGGCTCGTTATTGAGCGGGAGCTTTCATGCGGCTCCGGCCCCAATAAGTAATTCGCGACATTAGCGTGCGCTCGTGTGTCGTAGGAACGTCAAGGGTCACCCCAACGTCATTGGACCCGTCCCTTGTTGCCACAAAGGCACCGGAATGATGTAACGGACGGGACTGACGGAGAGCCAAGACGGCTCGTGCTCTTACGCAGTGCTTTCGGCCTCGGAGGACTCCATATCACGTCACAGCCCATAATAGCCCATTTATAACCACCCAAGACACGGGGACGGCCCCACACCAAACGGGCCTTGCAACGGTCGTTCTAATCCTGCCGTTCCTCGCCGGATCCGGCACAGTTAGCGCAATCGAAGCCAAATTATAGCCAATGTTTCACCAAGAGCTGTGCTTTCTTTTAAAAGGAAACATACAGTCTAGACCTCTAAGCTGACTTGCTGACTGCTGACCGCTTCGCAGAGGCCAGTCGTCAGCTGAGTCTTGAAAATCAGCCATACGAGGTCGGCGCCCAATCCAATCTAGCTGCCGCCGGAAAGAGGAAAGTGGACCTCGTATTCGGCCGAACGAGTATCCACCACAAGCCAGCCCGCGTGGGAATTCCTGTTTTGGGAGATCAGCAGGGCATGGCTGACCCAAGCTGCAGGAGTTCGGGGTGTAAGCGGCTCGCTCAACGGATTCGGGGGCGTCCACTTGTACAGGTACGGAGCAATGGTGACCGAGTTGCCAGTATCCAGTGCATGATGAAGGTCACTATGCACGTTGACTCAATGATGGTGACGGATCGAGCTCTTCTAGAGCCATTCATAAATGCATCTCTACAAGGAACACCGCTGCTCAATAATAAAGAGGTGATTTTATATGTTTGGAGGCGCCGAGGAAGGAGGACGGCAACATGAAGATGAGCACTTTGGGTGTGCGGCGTAGTGCATGCCGAGGATGTTGCGAAGACGTCTGTGCCGCAACGAGTTGATAGTCTCGGAATGGCACTGATGAACCAAGTTTGGCAGCTACGAGTCAAGAGGATTGGCATGTTACTTGCCTCATCTGCACGGGGAGACGGAGACTGGGCATATAATGACGGCTTGTTGGACGTCTTGACGAACCAAGCTGCGTCATTGCCACGGCCAACTGTCTGGCAGCATCGCAAAACACCGTCCAACACGCAGCCTCTACTATAGGAGTGTCAGTCGCACGTTGACGGTAACCGTCTGAACCGGTTTGCGAAACACTCAGCATTGGCTTGCAAGCCGTCAGTATTTACTTGGACTTTCGGAAGAAGGACTCCCGCGCGAGGTGTTGCAACTTTGCTCTCATCAGTGATGTAAGAGTCGAATCGTAGTCTATATTGCAGACACTATGAACCAATGACTCTCGCCCAGCAAAACCCGCAAAGTCCGTTCCCAATGTTGAGTTGGTGGACGCAAATCTATCCGCCAACAGCACAGCAATGTTGCAAGGAATGGCATGTTGAAGAGGACTGCCTGTGCTCAACACACCTGGACGCCCGATGCTCAGGGCTACCAGGGCACTCTTGAAGCGCAAGTGCAGCCTCGGCGTGGCCGGATCCGCGTCGATGACAGCTTAGCCATCCGTGTGGGGAGCTGTCGCCTGAGGACCAAGTCGCGAGAAGTCTGTACAAGTATTGGCATCAGCATGAAGAAGAGAGGCTTGTGCGCTGCCTGCAAATCGAGAGCATGCAGAGACTTCTTGGCTCTCTAAAACGATACACCAGTGCGGCATACCTTTGGAGCGAGGAACAATCGCGTGAATCTCTAGCCCTACCGAGCGTGCGGCGCAACAACATCCTCCGGTGCTCACTGCTTGCTTACAGCCCATCGCTCTCGTCTTGACTCGCGGTCCGACGAGGTAATGGTTGGAACAGTGGGAGCATCGCCATCGGGTCCCGAGGCAGGGAGGTTAAAGTGCCGAAACGGGACTGCGGCCGCTACGGAGGCACATACGACGGCCAAGACGGCAGCAGCGTTCATCGTGAAGAGATGAGAGTCGACGGACGGAGTCAGAGGTCAAATCAGAAGAAGAGCTTGCGGTTTGGCGCAGCAAGAATCAGAGACACGGGACTATGCAAGAGGAATGTTCTAGTAGCGTAAGTGCCCATCCAAAGGCGGATCAAGTGGCCCTATTTGAAGCATCTGGAAGGGTCTCAGAACAAGTATCTAGTTCCAGCCGAGGTCAGACGCAATCGCAAATCCCTCGTACTCGTACGCACGAGGCAAGAGACTGGTGCGGGAGCGGTTCCATCCTCAAACAGGCGGCCTGAGCGGCTCAATGCACGTCGCGGCCGTCGGCCAATCAACTTGATGCCTGGTGCGTTTCGAGATGCTGGCGCCGCCGCTGTGTTGGTGGCGACTCGGCCTTGTACCTGGCGTTGGAGGCAGCACGTGTCGGTGGTGCTCTCTTGTCATGCGAGCGTCTGGAAACTGAACGTGGTGGTGTTGCAGGACATCGTGGACGAGAGAGCCAGTGGATGGACTTTGTGGTGCTGCGGAACATTCAGGCCCCGCTAGCTCCGGCTGAGCTACAGGTTGCGTCGTCATCGCAGCACCTGGGCCGCCGCCACCACCACCATTTCCTACCATCACCAGCATCAACGTCAACCCATCGCGCGCGACAAAGTCCGCCTCACCGAGTCATCATGCGCTCTCCGTCCCTCGGGCTCCTTTTCGTCGGCGGCGCCCTCGCCGCCTCCATGCCCCGCCTCGCCGACCTCCGAGCCCATCTCCTCGGCAGCGTCAAGCACACGGATGACCAACAAGACGACGCCCCCAGCCGGGCCTGGGACAACGAGGACAGCGACACGCCGCTCCCCGTCGTCATCTGGCACGGCCTCGGCGACGCCGCCACCAGCGAGGGCATCCAGGCCGTGGGCGCGCTCGCCGAGGCCATCCACCCGGGCACCCTCGTGCACACCGTCTCCCTCGGCGCCGACGCCAACGCCGACCGCTCCGCCACCTTCTTCGGCAACGTGACGGCGCAGCTCGAGGCCGTCTGCGCCGAGCTCGCCGCCCACCCCATCCTGTCCACGGCGCCCGCCGTCGACGCCATCGGCTTCTCCCAGGGCGGCCAGTTCCTGCGCGGCTACGTCGAGCGCTGCAACGCCCCGCGCGTCCGCACCCTCGTCACCTTTGGCAGCCAGCACAACGGCATCGTCGAGTTCAAGGCCTGCGGGCCCTCGGACTGGCTCTGCAAGGGCGCCATGGCCCTGCTGCGCTTCAACACGTGGAGCGGCTTCGTCCAGAACCGCCTCGTCCCCGCCCAGTACTTCCGCGACCCGGCCGACCTCGCGCCCTACCTCGACAACTCCAACTTCCTCGCCGACATCAACAACGAGCGCGAGCTCAAGAGCGACGCCTACCGCCGCAACGTGGCCGCCCTCGACAACTTCGTCATGTACATGTTCGAGGACGACACCACCGTCGTGCCCCGCCACACGTCGTGGTTCGCCGAGGTCAACGGCACCGACATGACGCCCCTGCGCGAGCGCGCTCTCTACAAGGATGACTGGCTCGGCCTGCGCGAGCTGGACCGCAAGGGCGGTCTGAAGCTCCGCTCCATTACCGGCGAGCACATGCAGATCCCGGCCCAGGTGCTCAACGACACCATGACCGAGTTCTTTGGCCCTTACAGGAAGACCAAGAGTCGCGTCGACGACAAGCCTGGCGAGCTGTAATGTGTGCAATGGGAATCCTGCCTTGGTTTTGGTCTGTAATTTGCGAATAGTGAGCGAGGAACAGCACTTGTCACAATATTCAGTACGATACGCTTCGTTTCCTGTTACTTGATGAGAACCACACAACGTGAATACCCGTGTACAGCTCTATGGCAATTTTCCCGTGACAAGTCCAACGCCGCAAACGCCGCCGCCACGGAGCCCACATGCAGCGTGGCAAATAATTGATGCAATGTGACACATTCCCCCCTCTCTCTACTCCTCAATGGCCTTCTTGGCCGCCGCCTTTTGCTTCCTCAGCTTGGCCTTGCGCTCGGCAATCTGCGCGTCGAGCTTCTCGTCGTCGCCTTCGGGCTTCTTGACCACCTGCTTCTTGGCCTTTTTCTTGGGCGCCGGAGACTCGGCCTCGTCGGCGGCCGCGGCACCACCCTCGAGCGCCTTGCGCTTCTTGCCAACGTTGGCCTTTTCGATGGCCTTGGCCTTGGACTCGTCGTCGTCGGCCAGGACGTCCTTGTCGTCGATCCACAGCTCGTCCGTCAGCCATATGGGCAACGCGGCCGTGTCCTGGCCCTTGATGTAGACGCTCCTGACGTTGCGCCACTTCTGCGGCACCCACTTCTCCACGAGCGCCGTCGCCACGGCGTCGACGTTGTCGGCAATCTGCTCGGGCGTCCAGTCGGCGCGGCCGATGCGGACGGCCGTGTTGGTCGTGGGCGCGAGGTTGACGAGGGCCGAGCTGAGCGCCTTTTCAATCTCCTTGGCAATGTCGGCGGCGGTACCGGCGTTGACGTCGACCTCGTCGCCCTCGTCGCCGCCAGCCTTCTTCTGGCGCTTGGCGCGCTTGCCGTCCACCTTGGGCCGCTTGGCCTGCAGGACGACGGGGATGGGCCGCTTCTGCGTCGTCTTGTAAAAGGTCTTGCCGAGCACCTTGGGCAGGCGGTTGATGATGCGGTCGTCGGCGACGAAGATGTCGTGCTCGGAAAAGAGCTTGCGCTGGGCCTCGTACTGGCCGTACTTTGTCTTGAGCTTGGTGAAGTCGATGACGCGGGTGATGCGCTTGGACAGCGCGGCGGGGAAGGCGTCGGAGCCGATGATGTTCTTGTACGCGCGCTGAGGGTCGGCCGTGATGGCGCAGATGGTCGTCTGCTCGTCGGCGTTGAGCGAGTGCGGCAGCGAAACCTTGCCCGGCTGCAGGCGAGCCTTGTCGGCAATGTGGCGCTTCGTCGTCAGCGTCAGCCAGACGGGCGAGTCGGCCGCGTCGTCATCGTCCTGCAGCAGGTTGCGCTTGGTCGACTCCTCAGTCGTCTGCTTGGCCGCCTTCTTGATGTGGGCGAGCAGCGCCTTGGAGGCTTTGAGCGTCTACGCAGCAAGCAGCCTTGTCAGCAAGTGGGAACGGCGCGGCGGCGAGCGACCGAGTACACACCTGGTCAGGATCGATGGAGGCAACGGCCTTGGAGCCGCTGGCGGCGACGACTTGCTTCGAAGGCGCCATGGTTGTGATGGGTTGGACTGCGGTTGATGGCTGGTTGCAGGTCCAAGGTGGTGGTGGGGGTGGTGGTTTGCAGCTGCGAGCACCAGAGGAAAAAAAGTCCAAAATTTTCGTTGGCTGGCTTCGGCGTTCGGAATATGCCAGCGCCGTGGTCCGGTCTTGGCGCGGTCCGGTCCGGGGATGGCCCCACTGTGCCAGCCACCCCGGCTCCGCCAGACGTCCGGGCCCTGGACCGACTAGAAACTGAGCATCGCAAGGGCAACTTAATGTATGGATCGTCAGCACTTGGGGCAGCAGAATCCTCTTGCTCGCCCGCGTGTCAGGTTTGAAAAGCTCTGGAGGCCACCCAGGTGTCGACTTGGTGCTGCGGCATGTTCACTACCAGACAGATGAGGGACCATGGAGTAGTTCAACGACTTACACGGATGTCTAGTGAGCAGGGAAGATGGCAGTGCCCAGTCGGCCTTTCCGCTGAGCGGCTCTACATGATACTGTGTTGCTATCTGATGGCGTGTTTATTTCGATTTTCGGCACGAATCTCTTTTTCTAGTTGTAGGAAAAGAATCCTCTAAAAAGGTTCGTTGGAAGACAGCGAGCCTAGATGTCAAAGTCTCACATCGAGGGCGGAAGCCGTCACATCATCTCCAGCCCACCACAAGCTCACATAACTCAAAACCACGACATTTCCCTACCCTTTAGTGCCAGAAGTCCAAGAATACGCAAAGCGAAGTGCGCGCAAAGGTGGTTTGCGACGTTACTACCTTCCACAGGATCCGGGGTCACCTCCAGGGTAAGTGAGGCGCGCTGACGTGCGCCGACTACCTGGACCAGCGAGACGCGCTCTGCCCACGCCTGGCAGCACGACTCAAGATGGCGATTGACATGGCGTCCAAGTTGATATGCCTTTTGCCCCGCAGTGCAGACCAGCCGAGTATCGAGAGTCATCGTCGCCGTCGACGTTCAGGCCGGGGCATCACCAGAGGTCCGCTTTCCGGACGCGCTGATGCAAAGGACAGTGACAAGGCCTACACCAGGAGCACCACTATCAAACTGAGCATTCCACGCCCGCGAGCTTCCGAAGCCTCTCATTCGAGAATGCAGCGAGCCTGCAAAGCCCAGATTCTCGCACGTCATGAGGCGGTCGCCGACGTCGAACCTGTCCCGTCCACCGATGTGGGCCAGCAAACGACCTCGACGCTACTACGCGTGCACACACGAAAGCTCGCACATGGATTCGAGGCCAACTACAAATGAACAGAACTCGCACTCACATGTGCAAGGCCGGGAGAGCCCCCGAGCCTGCACAAATTAAGCGAAGGGGCCAGCCAGGGCTGCTGCGCCGTCCGATACGTCAATGCTGCTGGGGGGGCGGCGGCCTGCACGTCACAAAGAGGGAACCGCGACTTTCAGCAAATCCGCGAATGGGAATGCTGCTGAAGAAAATGGCTAATCACCCAAAAGACAGGGAGGAAAAACGAATGGGCAGCAGAGAAAAAAGGGCCAGCGCAGCCCGGCCGTCAAGAAAGGGCAAGGCGCTACGGAGCCGGGTGACGAAATGTGGATGGCAGAGACGCGGTCGAATGGGTGGAGACGTGTTTCCGGGAGGCTGGTGCACTCTGATACTCGACCGTGAGGGAGGGCCTGCCGACAAATTTGTAATGGCACGGCGCATCCTATGCTGGTCATGTGCACATTGACTGTAGAATCTGCCATGGGAAAGCATGAATCTGAGGAAAGCTCAAGACATATTGCCATGCTGCATACTGCTCGAGATAGAACACCTGTCCAAGTTGAAGGCAGCCCGTTGAGGGCTTCGACGCCGAGTACCTACGGAGTACTGGGCCGCTATTTGGGCTGCAGTCGGGACCCATTTAGGGGCCAGCCCACTGAAGCTGCCCTGTATTCCAGCGGCCGTCATGACGAATACAGCGCCCGTGCGTGCACCCCGCTAGCGCCCCTCAGACTTATGCTCGCCTGCACAACGCCAACGCCAACGCGAAGCGTACCATCGCGTTCGTGTCTCGTCCCGTTTTAAATACCTCCAGCCCGGGTTCCAGGTCACTCGACCCTGTTCCCTCCTCCCACCCGACCTACTTTTGCGGCCGTCTTTTTTTGCTCCTTTCGACCTGATCTGCAGCGACTTGATTGCATCACGGGACGCTCATTGACTCGGCAGACGGTGGACTGGGACGAACGCAACGACACGAGCCGTGGCGTGTAAGTGGGCTGGCCCAACGCCGTCGACGCGCCTGTATTGACGCGGTGCAAGAAGACGAGATATAGCGAGCAACCTCACAGCGAGGCACGCTCGGGAAAAACGTGACACGACGACAACGACACGAACCGGCACAGCACGGGGACGAGTCGACATGGACCTGCCGCCGCCGCGTCGCGAGCTCGTGGAGCCCACGCTGCCGGCCGCGACAAGCCAGACGACGGCTTCGACCTCGACCTCGATCTTGACCTCGACCACGACCACGACTACAACCAAATGCCCGTCCGCCACCTCCACCTCCACCTCCACCGCCATGAAGCGGCCCGCACCGTCCCTGCTGCCGGCCTTTGAGCCGCTCTCATCGTCGCCGGGCCTGCCTCGCCCACTGAAGCGCCAGAACACGGGCACCGGCGGCGCCGCATATCTCAAGTACCCGACCCCCGTGCCCACCTCGAGCACCGGCATCCTCTCGAGCTCGCCGCCGCTGCCCCGTCGAGCCGGCCTTGACCTCAACGTCGGCCTCGGCGGCCAGTCCGCCCGCACCCACTCACTCTCAGCGGCGGAGCGCGTGCCGCTGTCGGCCGTTCCGGGCGTCGAGCTGCCCGAGAACGGCGAGACGCTGTGCCTCGGCCGCTCCAGCAACTCGTCGCACTTCCAGCTCTCGGGCAACCGCCTCGTGTCGCGCGTGCACGTCCGCGCCCGATACGTCGCCGCCGCGGGCCCGCTCGACGCCCCCAAGATGGAGGTGGTGTGCGACGGCTGGAACGGGCTGAAGTTGCACTGCCAGGGCCGCACGTGGGAGCTCTTCAAGGGTGACAGCTTCACCAGCGAGACCGAGGGCACCGACCTCATGCTCGACGTGCTCGACGCGCGCGTCATGATCCAGTGGCCACGGCGGGCGGCCGCGGCGGGCGGTGACGGCAATGGCCTCTCCGACTCGAGCTGGGACGATTCGCCGCCGCGGGCTCGAGCCAGGGCCAACTCGCTGCTTCAGTCGTCGCCCCTGCGGCGCGCCACGCGAATCCAGTCGCCCGAGAGCCCAACGCCCGCGGGCGTCCACCACCTGACGACTTCGCAGCGGCTGCAGGCGCTGCTGCCTCGGGACCGGGACCGGGACCAGGGCATCGACATCTACGAGGACGAGCCGGAGCTGCCCCAGCCCCGAGGCCCGGCAGCGGACCCCGTGGACGCCGGCATCAGCATGCGGACCGAAGCCACGGCTAGCTTCACGAGCGACCTGAGCGACCTGGACGACGAGAACGAGCACGACCCGGACGAGGAAAACGACCCCATCATCCACTCGTTTGGGCCGTTTGGCGCCGACATTTCCGGCCGCATGGCTTCGATACTGTCAAAGTCTCCCAAGGTCACCAAGGCCGCGCCTCGTCCGCGTCCGCAGACGATGTCGTCAAACGAGACGCTCACTCCGGTCGGCGAGAAGACACCCTCGCTGCCCCCGTCGCCCAGCAAGAAGCGCCCCTCGGCACCTGGCCTCGCTGATGTGGAAGCAGCTGCAGCAGCAGATGTTCCACTTCCATCGTCGCCCCGACCTTCGATCGAGCTCGACCCGGCCATCACCAACCACGTCGTCAATCAGCTCGCCTTCTCGCGCCTCTCGTCGACGCCACTGTCCACCATCATGCAGAACCTGCCCAGCGAGGCCAAGGTCGGGCTCACGAGCGCCACGCTGCGAGACGCCATCGAGGCCGCCGAGAGCGTCGGCATCATCCGGCGCCAGGGCAAGGACGCCGCCGGCAAGCCGCTCGAGAGCGAGTACTACTACATCCCCGAGGGCGACGACGACGAGAACCGGCGTGCTGCCGTTGTCGACGGGCTGCGTAAGCCGAGTCTGCGGAACTGCCGCAAGCAGCACAAGGTATGTGACGGCTCCGCGGGATGCGAGTCTGTGCAGCGCTGACACCCGCGTAGCAGTATTACTGGAAGCGTCCTCGCACCCCTTGATCCCCTTTACCCGCCGACTTTGATCATCGTCTCTGAGTAATGTTGGCATGAGGTCACGAATCATGCTCGGTCTTCAGTGTACATATGCTGAACTATTCCCCCTTTTGTTGTGTCGCGCGAAGAGAGAGAGAATCTGCATAGCCCGAGGCGTCTTGTTGTGGCCTTTTTGTTTTTCTTCCTCTTCTTGATCAGTACTTGTCCTGGGAGAGGGCGGTCAGAGCGTAGTTGCGGAGGACAGAGAACCGATCCGGCGCTGCGGTTGGGTACTCTGCCATGCCGGGCCTGACGTTTGGTATCTCGTACGTGGGCCCAGGACGCCGTCGAGACCTTGTTTGGTCTTGTCATGCCAATGACGTGGAACATAACGGTGTTGGGACAGGTGCGAGGATGGTCTTCATGTCGAAGCAAGGTGTGGCGCTTTGAGCGTAGGATAATGAATTGACTTTGTTGAGAATGCATTCTGTAAGCAGTGGGAGCAACTGGTTGGGCTTTGGCTCGGCTTTCAAACCTCGTCCATGGGGTGACGTTGCAGCATCAAGGTTTACAAGGTTGATCGTTCGACCAGCGCTTTCCCATCTTGGCTCGACCCCGCCTCGTTGCCCGTTCCAGTCGCACCTCCCCCTCGGGGTGGCAATACATGTCACGGTATCTTTTGCGGACGAAAGGAGAGGGGAAGTCCTCAGCTACAATCTTCAAGACCTCTTCGTCACGCTGGATTAATACGAATCTCAGTCCTGCAATCATCATCTGCGTTGTATTACATCGACTGCGACTCCCATACCGCGACTTTGGCCAAAGAGACTCGTCAACCTGAGCAAGCAAGCAGTCGAGCTGCATCATGGCCCCCAACGCCTCACCCACTGTCGTTACCGTGCCCATGCACCCCGGTCCAGGTCCGTCTTCTCCACCCAGGACGTCGCCTGCCCGAGGAGCATCCTGACATGTACAGGCAAAGACCACCCCAGCACTCATGCAGAGGCCGAAGCCGCCCGCGCCATGGACTACACCAACTCGTGGTCGCCCAGCAGCGACCGTCGCCAGAGCTGGAGCAAGGAGGATCAGAAGCACGCCTGCCAGATGTCCGTCATTGACGACGTCAAGACGGGGGCAGGATTCACCGAGAAGACCTCGTGAGAAGGCTGGGGCCGCAGAGTTGTCTTTACGATGACCCCAAAGGGACAAGAACAGAAATACATGATGTGACGACATGGAAGGGCACCAAGAACGAACATCACTTCGAGAGTCACTAAACGGCCTCTAGTTCAAATTGAGCATTGTCTGATTCGCGACCCATGCAACGTGACTATGTCCCAACACCAAACTCCTCGACGCCAATGCACTCAAACGGTATGAAGGGTGACTTCCACGAAACGCAATACAACTGACCAAAGTGAGTCGGGTTACCTGCACTTGGCAGGCCAAAGTCCAGCCCTGCCTCATCTCTTCCTGGGGTATTCAACCACTGTGCAAACACCCCGTCCGTCATTGTGCAACTCTGCCCTAAACCAATCGAGAAACCCAGACTGCCTCAAAACCCTTAGTCAGTCTTACGGCCCCCTTGGACCCGAAGTGTCAACGCCGCTCGTGGCAAGGTACTCTCCGAGCACGCCTACAGAGTACGCGATGCCCGCCACCCAGACGGTTCCCATGACGACCTTGCGCCCAAGGCTCCTCTTCTTCTTTCCCTTGCGCATTCCTTCACCATTGTATCTCTCCTCTCTCGCGGCACTCGTAGGTGGAGGAGGTGACGGCTTATACCGAAAGGTCTCCGCCTCCGCCAATGCATCATAATTGACAAACCCCGTTGGGCTCGCAAAGTTGCCCGTCACGGGCTTGCCCATCATGTCAATGGGGTTGATCGCGGTCGGCTTGGCTGCTGAGATCCCACTGGTGGATGTGGCATCGGGCGATCCGGGTCGCACTTTGCGAAAGACGAGGACGTCGCCGCTACCCGAAACGATTTCGTAACCATGAGCCTGCAGCTCCGTGAAGTGCGGGAGAAATTTGGACGGATTGGACAGGCGGAGGAGGACAGCGCCAGGCGATGCTGGCGATGCCGTTTCGTGGACGGCAGACGTCGTCTCCGCCACGCTGATGGACTGCGAGGACGGGTCATAGGCAAGTACCTTATAGATCGAAGGTTGCCGATCGAGTCCCGCTTGCGCCGTCGACTCGGCTTCCGAGTCCTTCCTTTCTCGCGACTGATAGTATCTTGCCGTCGTTGACAATGTAGCACTGCCGTCGCAAACTTCCGCGTCGCTTTTCTGCCCGCCCTGTCGTGACGAGCGCCGTTCCGACCGCCTGCTCAGTGACGGTTCCAGCTTCGTCTCTTCACTCGGAAAGCTCTCGTCCATTGAGCTTAGCTCGGCATCCTCTCCTGAGCTGGGTGCACTGGATTCTCCCACCAGCCCATCTGCGGCAAGATTCTTCGGGTAAAGCGTCGTTTTTGATGGCGAGTTGGAAGTATTCCAAGACGTGGCAAACTCTTCGGGAAAGTCTCGTGTGTACTGGCCCGTCAACTTCTGCCCGGACTTTTCCTTCGCTTGTTGAACCGTGTCATGCGCGTCCTTGGAAGTCGCGTCCCAGTCTCGCTCGTGCTCTGACTTGGCCTGCTGCAGTTTTGCCGTCTGGCTGCTCGCCCTGGCTTTGCGCAGCACTGCGGCTCGAATTTCGTCGGCTGACCTGGGCTTTAGTGTATCATTTTGGCCGGCATCATCGGATGAGCCCGAGCCAAGCCCATTTGGCCCGCTACGGGCAGTGGCAGAAGAGGCAGTCAATCCGCCACTAGCCTTGACTCTAGCGTCATAGCTTTCGAGGCCATCTGATGTGGGACCTTGTGTGACGGCGCGTCTCCCGTCAGGCTCGTCATGCATGACTGGCTTGTATCCTTCCAAGTCCTTGTAAAACTTCGTTGCCTCCTCAGGATGCATTGGATATGTCTGGCTTGGCGAATCGAACCTTCTCGGCTTATACTTGTCAAGATCGTTGTAGATTTTCGTCAGTTCCTCCGGGTGAACATGACGAGTCTTCTTTGGCTCTTCGCAGCCTGCAAGGGGATATCTGGAGAGATCCTTGTATTGTTTTGACGCCAACTCTGGGTGGATCCGCTCACTCGTTGGCCCTGCATTCGGGAAGGCATCGTATTTTCGCAGGTCTTTATACTGCTTTGACGCCTCTTCAGGGTGTACGCGAGGAGTGTCGGGGCCGGAGTTGTCGTACTGCCTGTATTGAGGCAAGTCTTTGTAGATCTTGGATAGCTCTTCGGGTGTTAACCGCCGGAGGCCATCAGGCTCGTTCCAATGAACGGGCCCATAGTTGTCAAGATCATCGTATAGCTTCGTCGGGTCTTCAGAAGCAACTTCCACCTTGGCAGGGATTGGCTCAGCCCTTTGCGTCGGGTCTTGTTGCTTCTCTTCGTGAGCTTGGAGAACAGCATCATTTGCCATGAAGCCCTCCTTGTACGCGCCGAGGTCTTTGTACTGCTTCGAGACTTCCTCTGGGGTCAACTTTCGAAGGCCGTCTGGCTCATTCCAAGTTACCGCGACATAGTTGTTGAGGTCATCGTAGTTCTTAGAAAGCTCCTCCGGTGTGAGCTTGCGAAGGCCGTCAGGTTCGTTCCACTGAACAGCCCCGTACTCGTCAAGGTCGTCGTAATTCTTGGAACGCTCCTCGGGACTCTGTTTCTGGAGCCCATCTGGTTCCCTCCACGATACAGGAATGTACTTGTCCAGATCGTTGTAGACCTTGGACTTTTCTTCTGGAGTCAAGGGATGTTTCGCGCTAGGGTCGTCTACCTTGACGGACGAGTATTTGCTCAGATCCTCGTAGGTCTTGGAGTCCTCTTCCGCAGTGGTCTTGGACAGACCGTCTGGTTCATTCCACTGCGAGGGCTTGTACTTGCCCAAGTCCTTGTACTGCTTGGACCTTTCCTCGACAGTAGGTTCTGTAGAGGCGTTTGGGTCATCAAGGATCGTTGAGGAATATTTAGGAAGATCTCCATATTGCTTCGGCCTCGTGTCGGCCATCGATGTCTTGCTCGTACCCCGTTCGGCAACGTTGGGGCTAGGTGTCCCCGATGCCTCGGCACTGTCGCTGGCGCCGAAGGCGGTCTTCCGGCGATTGGTCATGGGGTCGATGGAGCTATCCTTATTCACGTCCGCACTGGTAGTGGCCTGCAAGACAGACTCAGGGGTGACCTCGGCGTGGGATCGCCGCATTTCGAGGTACTTGCGTATGTTTTGAAGCGGATTCCACGGCTCACTTGTTTTACCGCAGTGTTTGCGCGTGCTGAACAAATGATCGATGGCCTCTCGCTCGACGTCCTCGATGTTCCGACCCGGCCGTTGGCCAGACAGGTCGTCGGACCATGACTTGACATCATCGATATTGACGTACTTGCCACCGGCCGGGGGGCGACGAGTCTGCGTGAACCGACCCATGACGCTCTTCGCGGCGGCCTTGGCGCTGTCATCGCGTGGATTGTTCTCCCAAGACAGCTTGCGATTGAGTGACTCCATATATCGGTACCGTAAGACACGGTGGCGGCGACGGGCCTCGCGGTGCTCATCAGGGTCGGCGTGGCAAGACCATGGGCCGAAGCGAAAGCCCCTTCTTTGCATCTGGTGCTTGGATCTGAGCAGCGATACGCCCGTCAGAGCAATCGCGGACTGCCTGGACGATTTCCGTGCGACGACGAGAAGTCTCGCACGGGGCGAGGGGGTGGAGGTTGTCGTCAACATGGTGCCGAGAGTCTACTGACGGTACTGGAGCGTGTTAGTCGACCAAGCCGACACTTGACAAGGCAGGGCTTCCATGTGCAACGGCCTAGAGGTGCGCACAGATGGCTGGTGAGGCATGGAACATACCGCGACACTGGCGTTGACGAGGCGTAGCTCTCGAGGGCTAGCAACGGGGGCATGTGACATGGATGTTGGCGGCCGGACGGAGCAGGCGGGAGCCGGCCTGGAGAATCGCTGAGTGTGAGGCGAGCGCGGGTCGAGCATACGCATGACAGTAGCAGCTGTCCCACGCTGTCAGAGGCACGACCAGCGGATGAGTCTGGCGTCAGCAGCGGCCGTCGGGGACTCGAGAAGGATGGTGATGTGATGTGAGGTGACGGTTGAGGGGAAGGCGACGGCGGCGGCGGCGGCGGCTCGGTCAAGCTGGGGTGACGGACGCGGTGATGCCTGAGGTCCTTGGGCCGATTGGCAGAGGCGGGGCTGATGGGGCTGCCGGCAGTGAGGTGGGCTGCCTCCTCCAGCGCCATGGCCCCGAAACCAGCCGCTGGTACCGCAGCCGGCGCGTCCCTGCAGCGCGCTGGAGCCTGGAGACGACGGGGCTAAATTACCTAGCGCCTGGTGAGGGGTACCTAGCGCTAATTATTAGGTTGCGACCCCGAAACTATCCGCTAGGTACTGAGGCCAATCACGGAGGCTGTTACGCCCCACCAGAAGCGGTGCTCCGTCGTCGCCCCGCCCGTCCTGGAAGCCCTTTCACGACGAGTATAAACCCCGCATGACCGACGGCTACTCCCGCAAGCAAGTCGTCCTCGTACATGCCTCTGATCAAATACCAGGTGCAGCGAGCGCGAGCTGGGTGATACGCAGATATCAACGTATCTCGTGACGCAGAGATGGTTCTTCGGCAGTCGTGGGGGGCGATGCCGTGGTCAACATCGTTACCCGAGGGTTGCGTTGCGGTAATCAGCCCTACCGGACGAACGGTGGAGAAGTCAGCGAGTGTGGCAGAGATTTGGCCTAATGCGCTGCCCGTTTTAGGTTGCCTCGACACTCGCAATTGGCCTTCTCGTTAGGTATATTCTTTGTGTGCCTTCCGTAGTGAAAAGTAGTGGATCTGATGTGCGGTGCATGCACCGTGCAAGTACGCGTTGAATAGTGCGGAAATTGGTTAGAGGTGCAGGCCAGGTGCAGACCTAGTATACAGTTCGCGGTAACCTGCACCTGCCTCTATACAAGTATATCGCTTTACGTCGTAGACTTTCTTTCTGTACCTGCCTGACTTGACTTCGTGGTGGTTGGTGATCGTGGTCGTAACCGTAACTATGGCCCGTTGTTCTTGAATTCCAATGGCTCTTTTACCCTCTCTTTCCGTCGCTTTTCTCGTACGCGAGAAGGGCGACGTCTCTTTTTTTCTACAAACGGAAAGGCGGTCCTTTTCCAAGCGCCGAGGACGTCCCATACTACTGCCGAGCGGCGCTGCAGACGGCCTCCACGGCTGCAGCACTCACCGGCAGTGAGGTGGGCTGCCTCCAGCGCCATGGCCCCCATACCAGCCGCTGGAATCGCAGCCGGCGCCCCGGCGGCGCGCTGGAGCCTGGAGACGACTGAGTTAGCGCCTGGTGAGCGGTGAGGTAGCGCTTGCGGCCCCAACCTAGCTCCCGCTACCTTATGGTGGCTGTCTCGCTCCACCAGCAGCGGTGCTCCAAGCTTCCACTTCTCATCTACCACCCTGGAAGTTTATTGATTCTTTTCCCATCCCACGCGAAGCGTCGAAATGCCTCTCAACGGTGATCTCAAGGAGAATGCCATCTACATCAGCCTGAATACTCGCCCGCTGCTTGGCTAATACGTGCGTCTTCCTCATCTCCGTTGCTGCTTGCTCATTAACGACTGATTGTATGAAGCACTGGGGTTTGGTCCTCACGAATTTTCAAAAGAAGCCTCTCCTTCACCATGCGAGCAATCGCGACGGGCCCTGGATGTATGAAGAGAGAGATGCCAAACCAGAACAATCCTTGTCGCTGGTCGTTCTGATTTTGGTGGATGAGGTCGACAGCCACTCACGCGCGACAGAAATGATCAAAAGCATTCCTGCAGATGGCAAGCCTTCTCAGCGAACAGGCGAAGCTTTTGACTGTCTTACGTGGGTCAAGGATGCGCTGATGAAACTGCATGATTGTGGAGAAATTGCGCTTCCCACCGACATCGGTATGGCAATAACAACGTTTCAACATGAGCATGGATCTGATACTGACGCTCAATGTTAGATCAGGTGAAGAAGTTGGCCGTGGAATGTGGGCTTGATTTTTCTCCCATCGCTGAAGAAGGCGGTGGTGCAACAGTCGTCGATGATGCCTTCGAAAAACTTAATAATTAGCTGGGGCAATGGAAACAGTTGAAAGTAGCAGGAACCGAAGGACGAATCTCAGAAGCAGTAATGCCAGAGCTGCATTTCAATGCCCAGTTCCTTCTCAAAATCCCCGTAAAGTTTGAAAACCTCATCAACGATGCTCAACCACCGCCGTTTGAACTTCGTGATGTAACGTGCCTTCGTAAGGTCCCAGTATTCGGGAAACCATCCCGAGTTTTCCCAGTCAACAATCCCCGAGAGCCTTCCGTTATGCATCAAAACATTCCGCATATTTAGGTCAGCGTGCGTGAAGACAATGTTGTGTCCGCTGCGATGATAGACAGTCGGCAATGCGCCGCTTCGGAGAGTCTTGTTGAACTCCTCCTCGTTGACGAATGGTCCAACAAAATCTCCCCGACTCTTGTCATAGTTCAAGCCCGCGTTGATCCGGTAGTCATAACACGCCTTGCCGAGCGAATTGGTGATTGCATACTCTGGTGCAACTTTCTTCGGTATTGCCCGCAGCTCCCCAAGGCATTGCTGTAGGTCGCAAACCAAGCTTCTGGCCTCGTCGTCGCTGAGCGTATCAATGCACATCCCCAGGCGGACGCCCGGAACTCTAGACGTCAGGAGGTAAGACGTCATCGAGTTTGAAACAACATCCAATGGGCGAGGGACTGGTATATGCGTATGACGTCTTACGAGCTGCAGAGTACCATACTCATTGGCCAAGCCTTCGTGCCATGTGACACTCGAAGTCTTGAGGTACATTCCGAATGGAAGTTGTTGCACCTTCATACTGCAGTTTGACCCATACATGTGCGCTCCTAGGAACGCCAGACAATGGTAGGCTCGTATACGGAGAAAGGCTGGTACCAAGCGCCATGCTGTTATCAAGGTCGTGGCGCCGAGATCTGAGAAGACGCGCCATAGTGAAGATGACGGCAGTCTGGTGACAGCTGCAGGTTTTTTACCTGCAATCTCTCGAGCGACGAGACTCCAGCGAATAGGTTTCGCAAATCGTGACCGAATTTGCACTGCAGAGACGTCCGGGGTGTACGCGCTGGAAGATGAGGGGTCCACAAGACAGCCACGCCGAACCAGCTTTATCTTGTCTATGATAGAGGGCCATGCCGCACTTCCGATACTGACCACGACAACACGAAACTGGACTTGTGTCAGCGCGATCGGGTCAATTTAACAAGGATTTCAGGCTTGTAGAAAGGACGAGGAGATACCCACCTCACGGCCTTTGCTGAACTTGAATTCGAAGAACCCTTGCGACATGGCCGTTGCCGCAGACTTGCGGACAAGCCAATGATTTTGGTAGACATTCAGAGATGCTGCATCAGAGAGTACCCAGTCCCGCAAATCGGGACCAAGGAAGGCGCCGAGCATTTCATGCAAAGACTGACAAAACCTCTGTTAGCTTGAAACAGAAAATTAAGAAGAAAGATTGGAGAGGCTGCAGCTACTTTGTCGACTTGGATTTCCGTCGTCGGAAGTATCGGGGCGACGACCAGCGCATCCCAGAAAGAGTTGCTCAGGCCGGTGATGCAACACTTGCCCCCATCCCTTGCGGTGATATCGGCGACGATGCGTTCATCAGGCGGTTGGAGGACGGGGCCCTCGTAGGTGACTGCTGCTTATCAGTACTGCGCGATCCGCAGCTTGGTAGAACGTACACGCGGCGATCAATCGTTTCCAATCAAGCAGCAGGGGCATCAAATCAGGCCCATCGCTGCCAATGAGACATCTTCGAAGCATGTAGCGAGCGGCCCGCTCAGGGTCTGTCGCGTCTTGGAGGAAGGATTCGAGCAACGGTCCGTTTGGATGTGGAAGGTGGAGGCTTCGGATGGTGTCGAGCGCGCGGTCGAGATCGCTCGCGGTATCCGCCATGTCGTCGCGTGTCCCGGCGTCCCAGGTGGCTCGCCACGCTCTACAAGACGTGGGTAGGCTTCTGGCAGTTGTGTCGTGCTTGTTGCATGAGCAATGGGTCGTCTGTTGGTCAAACGCAGATCGAGATTTGGTGAAAGGACTACCTCCCAGGTCAGTGAAAGGACCATGCTTAATGATGAGGCAATCCGTTATTAGGTTGTAGAAATGACAAGCTGAAGCCGCCCGCGCTCTGGCCTTGGGTTGCCCAGGCAGCCGGAAGGATTAACCTGGGCTCCGAGGCTCAGCGTCAATCGCCCCATAATTTGGTGCTCGATATGACTTACAGGTACGTTAATCCCTGCCGCGGCTTGAGAAAAAGCTCCCGTGACATCATCTTCCGGCCCCTCCAAAACCAGCTGCAACACCAACACCTCTCGCTGCGCTGCAGCCCCCGCTACAACGCCGAAATCCGCACCCTCGCCTCTCCCGCCCGCGAAGCCGCCATCATGAAGCGCGGCCAGCAGGGCAAAGCCGACCGCTCGGGCTTCGGGTCTCCCGCCGCGCTCGGAGCAGCAGGCGGGGCTTTCAGCGGCGCCGCCGCCGGCAGCTCCCTGTCCTACCTCGCCGAGCCCCCGTCCTTTAGCGCCGTGTCAGATCCGAACGTGGTCGTGTCGCTCAAGAACCTCCTGAAAAAGGACAGCATCACAAAGGCCAAGGCTCTCGAGGACCTCCTGCAGCATGTCCAGGCCCACCCGTTTGACCAGGGCGGCGGCGTCGACGAGGCTCTCCTCGACGTCTGGGTTCGTTCGCCCACCAGTGTCCCAGTCTGGCCATGGAGCTCACACCTTGCAGACACAGCTGTATGCGCGCATCTCCATCGACAACTCTCGCCGGGTCCGGGAGCTGTCTCACATCGTGCAGACCGAGCTCATGAAATCGGCACGCAAGCGCATGGAGCGACACCTCCCCAAGATCGTCGGCGCCTGGCTTTCTGGCCTCTATGACCGCGATCGAGTAGTCGCTAGAGCCGCCAACGACGGGTTGTCTACTTTCCTGACGACTCCGGACAAGGTATCGGCGTTCTGGACCAAGTGTCGGGCGCAGATTCTCGAGTACGCCACCGAAGCCGCTCAGGAGACGCAGGATACCTTGAGTGATGAGCGATCAACTACGATCGAAGATTCCGAGGCCAAATACTTCCGAGTCATTACGGCCAGCCTTTCCCTGATGCTCGGTCTGATTCAGCTCGACGCTGGAGGGGTCGGAGAGCCGCGACAAAATTATGACGATTATTTCGCCGAGGAGGTCGTCTGGACGAGCATCACATTCAAAGATCAGCAGGTCCGAAAGACTGTTTGTCAGTTACTCTTTGCCTGCCTCGAGCGTCAACTTCCATACGTAGAGTCATCCAAAGTCAGGCAGGCCTTCGTCACCGGAGGTCTCAAGACCAATCAGTCGGGCTCTGCGCTCGAGTACGTACGAGCGTTGACTAAATTGACTCAGTATAGCCCGAGCATTTGGGACGCAGGCCCAAAGGACAAGAAATCTCCTTTCACCAGGCTGCAATCGTTCATAGCGAAAGGCTCGCAAGGAAGCCCTCCCAAGTTCTGGGAGTGCCTGGACCAGCTCCTCGACTTGATGCCTACTGGCCTCTTGACGCTTGAATCGTCTGCCAGCCTGCTATCGTCGCTCAAGTCTGGCATCACAAGCCGCGATGAGCCCAAAACAAATACCTCTTTGTCATGGAAATGTTACGTCGACGCTGCCAGGCGGTGTTTGAGAGCACTGCAAGATGACGACCAGCTTGCCTTGGCAAAGGAACACCTATTTACACTACTGGAGCAGTTTCTCTTCTCAGTGTCGGAGAAGCAAACTTCCATTCCTCTTGGTGCGAATGCGCTGTCCATATTTGTCGATATCCACATTGCCTTGTTGCAGTGTTGCCCTCGTCTAGTCGAAGCTTCGGCAGGCGCATGGGCCCGTCTCGGTGCCACATTTTGCGCAAATATCTCTGGATCACTTCCTGAGGTGTCAAAGGAGTACCGATCCTCGCAAAGCAAGATTGGGGAAGAAGCCAGACGGTGGTTTGGTCTCGTGGGGCTGATTCACAGCAAGATGCTGGAGCTCAACAACAACCTCCCGGACCAAACAAGTGCCCCCTCGAGCCAAGTCATCACGCAGTGCATCATGCTGCTTGAGAGCAGAAACATGAAGCCGTTTGGGGCCGCCCAGGCGCTAGAATATGCTCTGAGCACATCGCCCCATCTGTTCACGGGTCAATCCGGGGATCGACTGGCTACTTTCCTCATGTCGGCGCCAAACGATGACATGGACAAGATTGTCCGGTCCGCATCGTCCCGAAGCTTGTTCTCTTGTCTGCGCATCTTTGGGACTATTCCAGACCGGCATGACGAATATTCTGCTGTTTGGCAAGCGTGGGCACAGGCAACGTTGAACTTGGAATCCTCAGTGCCGCGCAACTTGGCAATTACAGGCCTTGTCTCTCAGCGACAGGCCGCTGCTATTGCCCAAAACACTCCAAGGCTTCAGGAGGCTGTGCTATCTCAGACACGCGAAGCAGTCACAGCGATCGCAGACAATCAAGGGGACTCACGGGAGCTTCTGGAAGCCGCCATTATGCATGAAGCTCTTGACACTGCGACGAGCCGCAAAATCGCAAGCGACATGGTGACGTTGTTGGCGAAGGAACCCCATCACGCCGAACATATCCTCAAGATCCTCGAGATCATTGCAAAGAGGCGGCCCCAGCTTTTCTCTCAGCAAGAAACCATTCATACGGAGCTCGTGGGCCAGCTTTTGGCCCTGTCGGAACTCAACGACAGCACCATTTCCCCAACGGCGGCTAGAATACGCTCTCTGCTTGATGGGCAAGGAGAAAGTGCACCCCCTGCAGTGGAAATCATCCAATCGAATCTCGAACAAGCCGGGCCTCGGTCCCTCGAGTATGTCGCAACAGTACCAGATGCCCTTCAGTCAGCTAACAAGAAGCAGGATCGGAACGCTGGTCGCGCAGGCCAGGAGCGCCGTTGACGCCAATGTGCCTTGGGAAGACGTTTTTCCAAGCACCAACGTCTGGATGGCGGAGCTCTCAGCCTTGTTGGAGCAGCCTATCGATCCGTCATTGTCCATCACGAGCAGCATTGGCGGCGCTGTTACGCTTCCCCGGTCAACCCACACCTCTCAGCCAAGCCAGAACCGGCCAAGTCAGGCTCGGCTGCCGCGAGATCGAAAAGGGCGCTCAATACCCGCAAGGATGGCGCTGTACGACTGTGAATTGCTTAGCGCCATGCCCGAGGGCGTCAAGCTTCCAACGCAGTTCCACGTGGAGCTTTTGTACCTCCAGTGCTTGTCAGTGCAGCTCGCCTCTGATCAAATCACCTCGATGAGTCAGGATGGGCTCTGGACGTTACTGGAGGACGGCGACGCAACTCCCCAAGCGGAAGAGCTTGTCACTTCATCGAGAGGCTTGCTTAATAAGTTTCTTGTACAGGCAACTCACTGGGTCGACGCGACTGGTGATGATGTTTCCAGCATCGTTCGTGGGCTTGTCGAGTTGACGATGAAGGAAGCAACGGAGCTCACCGCACGCGGAGTGTACAGTGCGCGAGCATTGGCAGAACTTCTACAGGTACTCTCAGAAGCTCATGGAATTTCATCCGGCCTTGAGGAGAGGTATCTCAAAGCAGAAACTCTGAGAGCCAAGCCAGACACGGCATTGCTCGCGGCCGGCTTGATAGCGGGGCTGGGAGACGGTCTTCAGTCATCGAAGGCGATCAGCAACTTTTGCAACCGACTCATCAGTGACGTAGCAGGTCTCTCGCCAGGAAGTGCCAAGACCATGACGACACTGGTGCTTCTCACTCTATGCGCACAAGTGTACGAACTTGGCGAGCTCCCCGTTGCGAACAATCGGCTTGTTTTTGCGGCGAAGCAGCTCACGGCTTGGACGGACGACATTGACGAGCTAGACGCTGACATTTGCGCTGAGGTTTGCCGCGCGCTGGGCCGAATTCTGCCTTGCATGAAGGACGTGTATGGTTCGTATTGGGAGAAGACGATGCAATTCTGCGTTGGCCTTTGGGAGCGCGCTGGCCAACACGTATTGTCAGAGGCACTCCCCTTGCTCCACGCCTCGCTCAAACTGTACAAGACCTTGGAAAGCATACAGGAGCCCAATGACGACCTCCAAGATGCCCTGAGAGATTTTGCAACGGCCAAGTCCAACGGCTTGGTGGAGCTGTTGAAGCTGCCCCGCGAGGAGGCTTCGCAGCCTCTGGAGATTGTGGACGCGATGCTGTGTCGCGAGATTGAGAAGCTTCCCATAATACGCATCCCGGAGCCGACGGAGCTATTTCCACTGGTGGCCTCGGACTCGAGGGAAATCCAGACTGCGGCATTCACTATGCTGCACAAGAAGATACCAGCACAGCAGGAGCAACAATCCATCGATGTCCTTTTGGACAAGACTGGTAAGTCGAGTGAATCTATGGATTCAGAGTAGCTACTGATCAACTTTAGATGCCCGCCTGCCTGACGAGTTGCTTTCGCTGCTACTCGATCCTCCGACGCTGGACAAGTTCTCGGACGAGGCTCTGTCGCTATTCCCCTCGTCCGTGCGATGCTATCTTCTCTCGTGGAAGCTTCTGTTTGATGCATTCTCAACCTCGTCATTCAAGATTAGGAACGATTTCACGGAGCATTTGAAAACAGGCGACTATGTGAACCCGCTGCTCGATTTCATGTTTGATGTGCTCGGTCACTCTGCCGCTCAGGCGCTGAACCTCGACAAGGAAAGCATAGGGCCGCAGCAGATAGGCGACTACGACATCAAGCTCGCCGTTTCAGAGGCTGGCGAAAAGAGCATGCACTGGCTCCTAGCACACATCTTTTATCTAACTCTCAAGTACACTCCCGGCTTGTTTCGGGCATGGTACATCGACTGCCGATCGAAGCAGACGAGAATAGCAGTGGAATCGTGGACGACAAAGTACTTTTCGCCTCTCATCATCGCGGACACTCTTGATAGCGTTCAATCTTGGGCAGAATCCCAGGAGACGCCGGCGAGTGATGAGCAAGAGCTCCTGGTCAAGGTCTCCAAGACAGCCCGAGAAGTGACGGCAGGCTACGAGGTCGACGAGGCCCAAGCCGCCATAGTCATCAAGGTCCCCTCGAGCTACCCGATCGAGGGCGTCACGGTGGCCGGCCTGCACCGTGTCGCCGTGACGGAGCGCAAGTGGCAGAGCTGGATCATGACGACGCAAGGCGTCATCACCTTTTCCAACGGCAACATCATCGATGGGCTGCAAGTGTTCAAGCGCAACATTGTGGGCGCGCTCAAGGGCCAGAGCGAGTGCGCCATCTGCTACAGCATCATCTCGGCGGACAAGCGCATGCCCGACAAGCGGTGCACGACGTGCAAGAACCTCTTCCACCGCACGTGTTTGTATAAATGGTTCCAGAGCAGCAACCAAAACACGTGTCCGCTGTGCCGCAACCCGATAGATTACCTCGGGGCGGACACGGCGAAGAGGAGGGCGGCGTAGGTGGGAGTGGCTTGCGGGTGAATCTTGCATCACGTGGCGTTGAAAGAAGGACAATGTAAAGCCCAATTTGGGTGTTGATGGCCATGGACATGAGTTTAGAATATGTATCGAGATACTACGCATTGAGCCTACGGTGGCAATGTATCAGATATTGCAGCTCAAGACATGAAAGGTGGCTGAAGCCCGATGCCCTGCCATGCATTGGAGCTTGCGTTGCGTTGTCCAAGTAAATTCTCCTGCTCGAAACCTCTGTGACTTGATGAACTGGCCAGCTATGTTCATTTTGGATGTCTTTTGTAGCTTTTCTATACGGACATTGCCGAAGAAAGATTTGTCGACGGCGGAAGCTTGATGGTTGAGACCCTCACATCACGGGCCCTCTTCTCCAGCAAAGCATGAGAATTGTAAAGCCTAGCAACAACATTAGCAAGTCGTGTACCACGGTGTCTATTGTAGAATAATATACCTGGAGAGCGGACACCCGGGCGCCATCATAGCGGACCAGTGCAGCGACCAAGTCCCTGAAAGCCTCGTCCACGTCCGGCAGAATCACAGGCCACGGTCGCGGCGCAAATACGGTCCACAGCTCAAACGGCGAAACCTTGAAGTCCGCCGCCTCGGGCCACGTATCGGGCGTCGGCGTGCCGAGGGTCTTGAAGATGCTGAGGATGAGGCCGAGCTGGTTGCCGTCCTCGTGGAAGGGCCGCGACTCAAAGAGCGGTGATCCAAGGGCTTCTGCAAGCATCACCCCCACCCCCCACATGTCGACGGGGGGACCGTACGCCTTGTCGCCAAACAGGACCTCGGGCGCGCGGTAGCGCCCCGTGCCGATGTCGAGAATCTTATTCCCGGGGGGCTCACTGTGCGCCGACAGCTCCGGATGCCACGCCGTGCCAAAGTCGGACAGAAAGGCCGGCCCGGCTGCGGACCGCAGCAACACAGCCGAGGGCTTCACGTCGCGGTGGACCATGCCCTGCGCGTGGATGGCCTCGAGCGCGCGCAGCACGTCGGTGAAGACGGCGTGAATCTGCGCCTCGGACAGGGCGTCGCCGCTGCCGGTCCTCTCGAGCAGGTCGGCGAGCGTGAGCGGCATAAAGGGGAAGACGAGCACGAGGCGCTGCTCGTGGTCGTGGAAGACGTCGAGCAGCGGGATGCAGGGCGGGCGCAGGGCGGCGAGGATCTTGGCCTCGCGGCGGGGGTTGTGCGGCTCCAGGTTGCGGTGCGTGACGATGACCTTGAGGGCGCGGTCGGCGCAGCGGTAGACTTCAGAGGTGACGCCCTCGGAGATGGGCGTGCAGTTGGCGTATGGACCGATGCGGATGCCCGTCTCTGCGGCGGGAGAGTTGTTGCCATGATCAGGGGCGTCTGCTGACCTTGCAGGAGGCTCGGAGTGAGGCTCGGGAGCAATATTGCTGGCTGCGTCGTATTTCTCCTGTGACCACCAGGTTAGTATTGGCATTGCTCAACATGACGACAGGGCTACTTGCGCGTGTCGAGGCGCTTTCGTAGGCGCGTTGCTCGATGGCGATGGCTTCGCCGGCTGCCTCTGCCCCGGCTGGGAGACGCGCTTGTCTGTTACCTAGGCCGTCAGAAGAGATCAATATACCGGATCTGGGCATAACTTTACATCTTCTGAACAAAGTCGAACCGGTCCAGCACGGAGAGGGACACTTTCCAGTCTGGGGATGAAGACATCGTGAGTATGGCGGCTCTCCGTCCGCTAGATCTCAAGCGTCGGTTATGGCTTGTGAGGCAACTCGCAACATTTGTTGGCCGGGAGAGCCCGCAGATGCCACCTCAGCTTGAAACGGCCCGCATCATGTAAACTGTCCTTGACCTCACCGGCGACAGAGGAAAATGAGTGCCGACAAGTCGATGAGAGCGGGTGCCGGGTAACTTGGCTGGAGAGGGGGACGTCGACATGAGTGGTGCCGAGGCTTCTCCGACAGAGCTCCCGTCTCAGCTGATTGACCCTGGTCGGTTCCGGGGGGGGCAGCGGGACCCAACAGCCGCCACAGCCACTGGGCAGCCTTCGGCGGCCTCGGGCCACTAAACCTCCAACGGCAGGCGGCCAGCCTCCCGCTAAGCAACCTAAACCGCTGCGCAGCGTCATCCCAGCGTTGCCGTCTCCGTCTTCCGACTCAACCACCTCCCTCACCACGCCCTCGACCTCGACGATTGCGACGACGCCCTCCAGCGACTGCCCGTGGCATCGCTCTGTTGCCCCGAATCGCGCAGCTCCTCCGACATCCAGCGGCAGCACCGCCATGCGCCGCGACGCCTGCCACTAAGCCGCCGTACATCCCCTAGACCACACCACCGTCGCCGTGCCGCAGTTCCCCGTCGCATCACACGCCCATCATGGAGGACCTGGCGAGGGCCGAGTATCCCGGCATGCTGGTGAGACGTCCCGGGCTGCGTGTGGTCTTGCACGAGCGCGGAGAAGCTGACCATGGACAGGCCAACCTGCAGCCCAGCCAGGCCGTGCAGGCGCTCAACGATCGGGTGAAGCGCATCAACAGGATCAACCTCGAGATTGCAGACTGGCTCCAGGTATGACGGTGGCCGGTCCGGTGATGTCCGTCTGCAAGGGAGTTGGAGCTAACGAGCCCTGCTGCTGCGACTGTAGGAGCGCCGTCGCGTCGAGGAGCAATACGTCCAAGGCCTGCGCAAGCTCAGCCAGTTCCGAGCTCCCAATGCCTCTTCCGAGTTAGGGTATGTCCTCTGCCTTGCCTTGACCATGGGACTGAGGCCCCGATGCCCTCAAGTCTCCCAGCAGCTAACCCGAGACTCCCAACACAGAGTCTTCCAGGGCCCTTGGGGTCGCATCGTCGAGTCGGTCGAACGCATCGCCAAGTCGCACCACCTCTTCGCCGACCGCCTCGAGCTCGACGTTGAGCAGCCATTGCGCGCCTACCAGCAGAAACGCGACTACTCCAACATGCACAGCATCTCCAACAACCTCGGTCTCATGGCCAGGGACTTTGAAGACGCCCAGGAAAAGTCCGACAGGCTCAACAAAAAGGGCTACAAGGCCAGCGCGCAAAAGGTCGACGCCGCCGCCTCGCGCCTCGAGTCGGCCTCGCAGCAGTGGGAGTCGCAGGCGCCCTTCATCTTCGAGACCCTCCAGGCCCTCGACGAGTCGCGCGTCAACCAGCTGCGCGACCTGCTGACGCAGTACCAGACGCACGAGGCCGACCAGGCCCAGCGCGCCCAGGACAATGCCGTCGAGGCACTGGCCGTCATGCTCGAGATTAGCACGGAAAAGGAGATTCAAGACTTTGCCCAGCGCATGACGCTTGGGAGGCCGCCTGTTGCGACGAGAACCTCGACGAGGCGCTCTTCCATGGCCACCGGGCCTCCTCCGGGCTCCTCGGCGGGGCCGCCTTCGTTGCCCGCCGGTGGCACAAACAACACGACGTCTTCGGGGCCTCCGACGACGGCAAATAGCCAAACTCCGGCTGACGACGATGCCAGTGAACACAACTCGGTCGCGCCCGAGGTCAAGCCAGGTAAGTCCTCGGGCCGTCCTGCTGGAGACGCTTGCTCCACCCTAACCGTCTTGCAGAATCCAAGCTGCGGCGCCTTGGAACCATGCTTGGAGGCCGCAGGCGGCAAAGCGTCCACGCTGGTTTTGGCCAGCTTTCCCCTCAAAAGGGCGGGACTACCTTTGGACGTCTGGGCAGCAGCCATGGTCGCGGTGTGTCTCCGAGGGCCTCGTCATCCAACCTCCGCCAAGACTCGGGATGGTTGTCCTCACTCGCGGAAACGCCAGATCAGCCCACGCAGGATGTGATAACGACAAGGAGCACCAAGCCTTCCCACGAGGGCACCAACGGAGTGGCCGCCAACGATACACTAGTCGACACTTCTGCCGCCGCAGCCAGTCGAGGCGTCAATGGAACCCACAGCACAGATGTATCGGACGTGCCCCCTCCTCCGGGGCCGCCACCTTCGCAGCAGGGTGACGGAGCAGCATCGGCCCCCAAAGACGCCGAAGGGTTCAACATCAGGGCTCCGATGAACGATCCCATCTCCGAGGCCCAGCGAGAAGCCGCAGGCGACGAAGCGGACCAGCTCTTCAAGCTCAATATCCAGAACAAGCCGGTCGAGGAGGAGGACCCCGAGGCCAAGCAGGCGGCGCTGTCGAGCGTCGTCAATACGCTCAAGATGGGTCCCGCCAACCGCCGTTCGGGCACCGTGCGAGGGCGCCGCGACGTTCGCAACACCATCTACGTGCCGGCGCCGTCGTCGGGCCTGGCCGAAAGCCAGTCGGACGGCGCCATGCCTTCCATTGCGGGCTCTCCTCCCAGGCCCGCGCCTTCATTTACGCTCCCGCCGGCCGTTGCCGCCTTGGCGTCCGAGGCCAGCGTAGCGGCGACGTCGGATATGCAATCCGTACGGTCTGGGAACTCGCTGGGCAGCCTGGCCCACCATGCCAAGCACCCCGAGATGACCGCGCCGGGCCTCAACAGCTCCATCATCGAGACCGTCTCGGCCGTCTTCGAAGACGGAGTTGTCAAGAATGCCTCAATTGCAGGCGAGATTGCCTTTGTGAACAACGCATCAGACTCTAGCAAGAGTACGTGTGCCCCGCTTGCTTGCTTGCCTGTCCTCGTCGTGGATGTGCCGCTGACTTTGGTGAAACAGCACACGAGATCATCCGGATAGACCGCTTCCCCAGCCTAGAACGCATCGGCCCTAACCGCATCTTTGTTCAAAACGCTTCCCCCGATCAGCAAGATCAGTTCGCCCTCGACGTCTCCCACCTGGCCAAGACGTCGACTGCGTTTTCGTATCGCGTCTTCACCGACGAAGCCGACGGCCCTGTCCTCGGCCAGCACGCGCCGCTGCTGCTCAGGCCGGCGTGGAAGCCACAGGGCGACAAGCTGGGCCTCTTGCTGCAGTACCAACTCAACCAGACGGCCAAGTTCACGTCGCCCGTCACGCTGCACAACGTCGTCTTCCTCGTCACGTACGAGGGCCGGGCCACGAGCGCGCAGACCAAGCCCAGCGGGACGCACCTCAAGGAGCAGCACCTCGTCTACTGGCGCCTCGGCGACGTGACGCTCACCAGCGACGCGCAGAAGATTGTGTGCCGGATCGTGGGCGCCGACGGCGCGTGCCCGACCCCGGGCCGCGTCGAGGCGCGGTGGGAGTACGCCGCCGCCGCGGACGAGGCTGTGGGCAGCGGCATCTCCATCTCGAGGCTGGATGCGGGCAAGGGCAAGGGCAAGGGCAAGGGCAAGGCGCCCGAGGACGACCCCTTTGCCGACGAGAGCCGGTCTGCAGCAGCGGCTGGCCAAAGCTGGGTAGACGTGCCTGTGATGCGAAAGCTCGTGAGCGGCAAGTACGAGGGCAAGTGAGCGAGCAGCACGGGTTTCATCCAGGGATCCTAGCGCACGTCTCCATCTGCCCCCTGAACCGCAACATGATGTCCGAGACTCCCATTTTTGTTTGCGAGCCTGATTTGGACATTTTCGTTTTTCATTTGCATGTAATTTCGATGCAGTCTCGATTTACACAAAATACTTTGTTGACCACGTACAGAGGTAGGCATCAATCTCTTCTCCATCTCTTCCGCAGCCTCTCCCATCGTGTCTACATATCAAAAGAGGCAAGAAGCATGATGAAGAAGAAAGGGAGTTGGGGGGGCCATATCTCGATCGACGGAACTGGGAACTGATTTGATTGACAGAGAGGGGGCATGTGGGTGCGAAATTGGAGTATTGATCGTCGTGTTTGTGTACGACTACATGTTATGGCCCCATATTGGCAGATTGTTTCTTGCTTCGTCTACAGCACCGTCTCTCCGAGTGTCTGTGTCTGTACCGCTTACACTCATACATGGCATGGCATGGCCTGTGTGTTAGTGACGGGACGAGCGAGTTACCGTCGAGGTGCTCAGGTAGTAAAGATTGGAAGTCTCAATTGATGAATGCATCACTTTCTTTTATTCACGCTTCACAGTTCCACTCTTAGATGATGGTTTCCCCGCAGTCTATCCAAGCGCTACAAAACTCCGCCCGCCCTACCATGCCGATGCCACTGCTCGTCCTCTAAAAAAATTCAATATAGCTTCCGTGTAACCAAAGACGAGCGAGCCAGCCGCCTACTCCGGCTGATGCAGCAGACACCACTGCTTTAAATCACCAGTCACAAAGAAAGTTGCCAAGGTCACGGCTCTTGGTCCGACTTGCTCTTGTCGTCCTTGCGCTCCGGCTGGTCGTCGCTGGGCTTGGACGCAGCCTTCTTGCTCTGGTTGCGGCCCTCCTTCCATTTGCTCATCTTCTCGCCGAGGTAGCGCTTCGTGCGGGACCAACCGCCCATGAGCACGCCCTTGATGCTCTGCGTGGTGCTGGGCCAGTTGACCGTCTGCTTGATGACGCGGTGCACAATCTCGCGCAGCTGCGCGGCGTCGTCGCGCGCGATGCGCCTCTCGAACTCGCCGCCCTGACGCCGCTTGATGGAGCCGCCGTCGTCCGACGCCGCCTCTCGCATGCGGTTGAACTCTTCGCGGGGGATGCCAAGCTTCTTCTGGTACTTGTAGTAGAGGCGCGAGCGAAAGTGCCGCGGTAGGCGCCTGACCATGTTGCCGCGCTTGACCGGGTCCATGTCCTGCTGGAGCTTGCTGTCGGCGAGCGGGTCGAGCACCCAGTCCTCGTCGTCGAGGCGCACGCTGTTGGTGAAGGCGACGTTGGGCAGCGTCTTGATGAGGGGCGCGTAGAGGCGGCGGAAGTGCACCACGTTGTTGTTGACAATGTTGGACACCTTGCTCTTGTTCTCGGTGGGCAGGGCCATGCGCGGGTCTCCGAGGTAGCTGAGCCCGGCAATGGTGCTGTAGAGCTCCGTCTCGGTGAAGTCGGGGGGCAGGAGCAGCAGAGCAGTGCGGACGGCGGCGATGAGGTTGTGTTGGTTGGCAAGCCGGACCTGCGGGTGGTCGCGCAGAATCTTGACGGGCTTCTGCAGTCGTCCAGCCAGGTAGAGGTTGTCCCAGGTGGAGAGGTCGTAGACGAGGTTGTCGATGCTCGTCACGCCGTATTTGATGAGCATGCCGTTCATCTCAATGTACGGGTTGAAGTAGACACCCGCACCCCAGTCTTGCACGCGCGACACAAAGCCCGAGCCGAGGGACGCGATGCCCGAGTAATGATTGCGATGCTGCTTCATGTTGATGGAGTGCCAGTGCTGGGTGTGGCTGACGCCAAAGATGAAGTCTATCATCTTGGGAGACCCCTTTTGCGCCTTGACGAGCGCCTGTGGTGGCTTGGGGTGCACGGCGCGGAACTCTGCCTCGGTCACGCTGCGGCTGTTGTCCTCTTGGGGGAAGACGCCGGAGCCGTAGGCGAAGCAGTAGACGATGGGGGCGTTGAACTGCCGCAGCATGATGCGCAGGGCCTCCTTGAGCTCGTAGTTGATGATCATGTGCTGGTTCACGCCGAAGAGACGGTGGGGGAGGTCCTCGAACGACTTGATGGCAAAGTCGACTGAGTCTTCCCAGTCGCCGCCATAGAGGTTGAACTTGCCGCCTGCGGACTCGCGGCGCTTGGGGCTCGACGTCGAAGTGGCAGAAGAGTCGCTCGAGACGGCAGACGAGGATGTGGTATCGGAGGAAGACGAGGAGGAGTTGTCATGGGGCCCGCTGGGCGTTGATTCGGACTTCCATCGCGACTGGAGTGGAAGGGTACGATAACGGTACGAAACGGCTGTCCGACGGGGTTGGATGCGTAGAGGAGCGAGTCTGGCCATGCGAGGCAAAAGCGCCGAAGCCATGGGAGCCGTTGCGGCCTGGACATGAGTTAGCAAAGCGTTAGAAACGACAGGGCTGACCCGCAGAACGGGTGAGCTTACTGAAAGGCCGAGCTCGAGGATACCCATTCCGCGACGGAGCGTTTTGCAGGGCCGAGGCGCTGGGAAGGGAGGAGTGTTGGCGAAGATGTATGATGGCAGCTCAGGCCGCGGGACGAGGTGCTACCGAGACTCTTCCATAAGCGCAGCGGCGCGACGTGGAGCCGATGTCGCCGGTCTCGACGGATGTAGGGCGGTCGTGTTGGAGACAAGGCAAAGGGCGGTAGCACAGACGGCAGCCTTTGCAGATTATTAGGGTTAGAGTATCTGCGAGGCGTGTCCGTCCCTTCAGGCACGCTCGATCGGGGCCGAGGATGTCGGTGGTCTGCGCTGGCTCGGGTCGTCGTGTTGCGTCGCTGGTCGGAGCTCGCTCTGCGAAGTCTGGAGTCCTGGACCTGGCGGTCTTGTTGAACTCTTGGCGGAGGAACAAGGGTGTGGGTGGGGCGCGGGGGCGTTGGCGAATGGCCGCAGGTGCCCAGTTAGAAAGCCGAGGGAAGGAACCTTACGTCACTGGCACGAGCTCCTTCCAAAGGGTCCATCCACCACGAGGCCCCGGATAGTGCGAGCTCTCAACGCCTCGGCAGCTGCCTACCCTGGAGACCAGAAAGCCTTGAGTCTTGATGGCGTTGAGACCTCTCAATTTCCAATTGCAACTGTCGAAATGGTGGAGACGTCATTCTGTACTCAATGCATTTCGAGTGTGAAGAGAATTCTTGGTTTGTTGATGGTGAGATGGAATGAGGATCTAACCAACCCGCCAAGATGCCTTCTGCGTCGCCACATCGGAGATTGTAAACGACCGTCTTCGAATGAAAGGAATGTTTAACTCGTGCCAAAGTCCCAGACTAAATCGAGTACTGCTCTTACTCCTCCGTATTCGCCGCACAATGGCTGCAAGAGGTGGTCTGCATTGTGATGACCCCCGAGCCTGATCACGTGACTGTCAACTGCATCGTGAACCCGCTCTGGGGCGCTTCATCGACTTCGCGTTCCAGCTTCAAGACGCGTCCCCGTGCACAACCGCCCAGCATGCGGAGTCGCACCCCGCAGGAGGGGGATCGCAGCGGCCCTGGTGGTCGGCGCAACTCTGCAGCGAGCAGGTTCCGCGCCAGCACCTCTGCTCTCCCGCGCCCCCAGACGAACCTGCGAGAGTCTCGGGTAGGTCAACAACGTCTGGACGATCAGGTGCCGTCGTCCCGTACTGACAGGAATGCCACCTCAGATCTCCTCCTTCCGCGCAACGCAACCGACCTACAACCTCATCACTGGTGCCGAGACGAACCAGCGACCGTCCTCGCGCCAAAGCTATACCGCTGAATCCATCCGGCCCGGCTCGCGCGAGAGCTCCAAGGAGAACATGGCGCCCCCCGACGCCGACGAGTATGAAAAGTACAGAAAGGAGATGGAATCCCTCAAGGCCGAGATTGGCACTCTGCAGTACCGTATGCAGACGGCTGAGCAGGAAAAGGACATTGCCATGTCGCAGCAGAGTAACAAGGTGGAGCAGGCACGTCGCCGAGAGCAAGAGGAGGCGCAGCAGAGGCAGGCCGCCGAGGTCGAGCAGGCCAAGGCGGCCGAGCAGGTCCAGGCCATTCGTCGCGAGATGGACGAGCTCCGGGAGGCTACCCAGACGGAGCAGAAGGCGGCCGAGCGCAAGGCGCGCGAGGCCCAGGACGAAGCCCATCTTCTTCAGGAGCAGTTGGATGACCTGTCCGCTGCCAAGGAGGAAGCTTCTCGGATAGCGGACAAGAAAGTCACCGACATGCAGATGCAAATCGCCGCCTGCCAGAACTCGATACGGGAACTAGAGCAGGAGAGCCAGGCAAGGGAGGAGGCCCTGCGGCAGTCGCAGACGCAAATGGCAGACAGAGACAGCCATATTGGCCGGTTAGAGGCGGACGTGCTGCGGCTCAAGGCACAGAGTGGCGATGCCGAGACGATGCAGATCATCAAGAAGGAGTTGACGGAGCAGGTTCAGCACATTCGCGCCCTCGAGGCCACCAACCGAGATCAGCTGGCCGAGTTGAAACGCCTAAGGTCACTAAACAAGGCTGTGGAGATTGTCGAGGAAGAAAAGAGAACACTGCAGCGGAGGCTCGAGTCGACCCAGACGCTCGAGGCAGAGCTCGCCGAGGCCCGTCTACAGCGCCAGCGGCTGCAGGACGAACGCCTCGCCTGGACCTCGTATCTGCAACACTCGTCAGAGACCGGAGACGATGAGTTTGACTCTCCCGAGGCAATGGCCCGCGCGCTGGTGCAAGAGCGGCTGACGACAGCGTCCTACGTGGAGCAACTCGGTGCTGTGCGTGCCGAGATGACTGCGCAGGAGAGCGCGATGCAGAGCCTGAAGGATGAGAGGACGCAGCTCAAGGACCAAGTCGAGACGGCAAAGGCCACGGCTGGTGCTTCGTCGACGGACAAGGCGCGCATGCGGCTCGATCGTCAGCGCGTGTTGGCGCTCAAAGAGGTGCAATACTTGCGTGCGCAGCTCAAAGCCACCGACGAGGAAGATCACACCATGCAGCCGGAGCAGTACGACGAGGCGCGCGCCGTGCGGACCCGGGAGCTCGAGAAGACCATTGACGATTACAAGGCCGAAGTGCAGAGTCTCCATACCGAACTGTCGTCTGTCGAGCCCGTCATCGGGACGCCAGGACAGCTGGCAGCCGGGACCAAGCGTGCACGATCCGACGACGACGATGCCCAAGAGCAATACGGGCAACTCAGCCGCAAGAACCGCAAGCTTCAGGATGAGTTGACGGGCCTGCAGACAAAGGTTGTGCTGCTGGAAAAAGACCTGTCGTCCAGCCGGGGGCAGCTTTCGGCCGCCAAGGAGCAGAATCAGACGCGGGTCCTGACTCTGCGGTCCAACCCAACATCGGACCACGAAGCCATCAAGCGCAGCACCCTCGACGCGCTGCAAAAAGAGAACAAGGATCTCCTCGCGACGCTCCGGTCCAAAAACCGAGACTCATCCGTGCCCGTCGTCCCCACGTCTGTGCTGGGCGCCATGGAGCGTGAGATTGCTGCCGCCAAGGCCGAGACGGCATCAGCGCAGAAGTCGGCGCGGCGACTCAAGGAGGTCTGGGGGTCCAAGTCGCAAGAGTTCAAGGAGGCCATCTTCTCGACCCTCGGCTGGACCGTCACCTTTATCCCCAACGGCAAGATGCGGGTGGAGAGCACTTTCTTTCCTTCGCAGACGGACGAGCACGAGAACTCGATTGTGTTCGACGGCGAGCGAGGCACGATGAAGGTCGGCGGCGGGCCCAAGAGCGCATTTGCGCGACGGATCGGCGACCAGATCGGCTTCTGGGTGAGGGAAAAGGGCTGCATCCCGGGCTTCCTGGCAGCGCTGACGCTGGAGTTTTACGAGGAGCATTCAAAGGCGGCGAGGAGCTGATCTGGCGCGGCTCGGGCTGCTACTATTTTGACTGCATACAATGCGAGCGATGCCCAGGGGGGCCGTTGGACGGATCATGTTGGTGATGGAGGCTGGAGGCGATACCTGTACGCTGCGCACATGAAAATGACCACCGAGGCAAAAGCCCGTGACTGCCACCCAGACTCATCACTTGCAAAGTGAAAGTGCAAAGAGCTGCATGACCATATCGGTATAGTTCAACGTCAGTCGAATAAACCGTTGCCACCATTGATTGGCTTAGTCATGACGTCGGCATGCTCATCATCACCACCACCCAACTTGCATGTGCCGAGGTCGAGCGATGAGCTCACCGACCGACCGGCCGCCCCCTTTCTATCCTCCCAAAACAACCATTCACGTCCCCAATCAGTTGGATGCTCTGATACCAAACAACGCAAGCCGGCTACTCATGACGTGAACGCAGCCTCGGACACCCTCGCTGAAGAAATGGCCTCTGCGGTGACGCCCGCCGCCAACGCCAACGCCACCGCCAGCGCTGGCGCGGCCGCGCCCTTACGAGCCGCCTGGGACAGGCACTCTTCGCCGAGCGCGTCGACGCTGCACCCCGTCTTCTTCACGGAGCGACTGCGCAGGGCGTCCGTCGTGCTGCGGCCGGGGCAGGGCGTCGTGGGCGGTGGTGATAGTCCTGTGGCGCATGGGTATGTGTACCAGGCGGCGGACGCCTCCCAAGGACCGAAGCTGTGAGGGGGTCGGATGAGCGGTGGAATGCACCTGAAGGCGTTTGGATGGGATTACGACGAAGACGCTCTTGTTGGCCAGATAGGCCACGAGTCGAGCGACGCCAACAAACAGACGTGCCCAGCCAGGACGGCACTTGGGCACAGGGTTCACTGCACGGTTGGACTGCCGAGACAACGTTGATTCTGAAAAGGGCCTATGAAAAGAAGAATCGCCCCAAGATACGAGCGCCATCTAGGCCCCAAGGAGGGACGGCCCGTTTGTTGAAGCATAAGAATGAGCTCAGCGCTGCAATTTGTTATCCACAGATGAAAAGTTGCCGTCAACAGAATGCGCGCCGCTTGCGCCCGCCCGCCGCCTCGCAATCTTGCGTGCTTGGATCCATTAGTCCGTATCATACAATCCCAAGATACTCGGGCGGCCTGCCGTCCCGCCCCTGTGAACGGAATGCTCGCACGTCATGATGTCGCTGCCCCGAAAGAGGCTACTTGCTGGTTCTTTGCCCATTCTTCAACTTGCTGCATTCTTGATAGCAATGACGAGGGCCATGATGATGAGGAACATGACAATGGTGAGCAAGGCCATGAGCTTGACATTCTTCCACCACATCTGGCGCTTGAGGCCCCTGCTTCGCACCCGAAACTCGCGCGAGCTGCCGCCCAGCCTGTCCGTCTTGTCGACCAGCAGGTCCAGGCGCTCGCCGCGCTCGAGCAGGCTCTCAATGTTCTTGTTCATGATGCCGCGGACGTCGTCAATCTCGCGCCGCGCGTTGCCGATGGCGTCGTCGCGGCCGCCCTCGGTGGTGCCGTACTCGACCATGAGGCCCTTGAGCTCGCCGTTGAAGGAGCCGGCCCCGTAGTTTGGCATGTCGGCGAAGTCGCAGCTGCCCTCGGGGAACTGCGCAAAGAAGCGCGTGCGGATCTCGAAGAGGAAGCCAAAGGGCACGCGGCGGCCGAGCGAGGCGTCGGCGATGACGAGGAAGGTGAGGCCGTCGGCGGCGGGGTGGCCCGGGTGCTCCGAGGGCGCCTCGGCCACGTAGTGGATCTGGTGCTGGCCGTGCGTGTACGTGAGCTTCTGCGGCGAGGCGTGCTCGAGCTTGGGGAGGATGAGGGAGGCGAGCGACGAGGCCTGCGACGAGGCCGACGTGGTGCATTCGGCGAGGATGGTGGTCTTGTGCGCGATGCAGGAGCTGTGGACGGGAGCGCGGGTGAGCAGGCTGCTGAGGCACTACAACGGAGGGCACGGGCCCAGGGAGGAGATGCTCCCTGGCCACGCGCCGAGGGCCATCTTACTATAGGAGCGGCGTCGCGGGTGTTGATGACGAGGCCATTGTGACGGTCCGGAGTCGTCCGTCTCGGACGAGCGTCTCGAGCCGCGCGCTGGTGGATGGCAAGCGCCGAGTCGAGTATCGAGTGTGAGATGCTGATGGGAGCTCAAGGGTGCGGGCAGACTGCGACTTCGTTGTGTCGGGTAACGAAGTTCAGGACATGGGTTGTTGGGGAACCTCAGCTCAGCTCTGCTGCTAGGTTGCCCAAAGGGTCTCTCTCAATGCCGTCGGATGTCGGCGCCACGACGTCACCACCCGCGGCGACTGCGGCGCAGCAGTGTGGCGCTTCTGGACCGCAGCAGTGGCTTCAGGCCTCGGTGAGAGCCTTGCGTGCCGTTTGACGAGAAATTTACAGTCGACCAGCAGAGTTTTATGACCGGCACGATTTGGAAATGCATGCAAACCATCGTAATGCTCCCTTTCGGTTTGCGCATGGTCAAAGTAACGGGTTGCGAGACGCGCAGCTCCTAATCGTCAAGACAGTGTCACGTGACGGGTCGTTTTTCATAGACGACAAGACTCAGGAGCACTAGGTAATTGGATGGAGAAGACGGCTTTCATTGTGAAAAGTCCGAGCACTCAAGCCTGCTGCCTTTTCCCTCTCTTCAACTGCCCTGTCTGGCTGCTCTGAACATTGTTTACGCCCGAGAAAGCATGTTTGCCTCATCGGCGAGGCTCTGGCCATGAAACAGCTCTTGCGAGCGGTGACTTGGAGAGTCAGAGTCAGTCCCCAAACGACATGCCGTCGTGCTCTGTCTACGACTACGGCTCTCCAAGCAAGTCGCGGCCCGCCCAGGAAGCAGGGTCAGCATTCACACAAGCCGATCCCTCACAAAGGGCCCGCTTCGCCGCGTGACGAGTCCAAGAATGTAGCGAAACTTGCAGCTCGATCCCGCGCCGATTCCGTGAGCCATCACCCCCTTCCATCACGTCGCTGCTGGACGCCAACACAACTGACATGTGCGCGCAGGTCAGTCAGGGCCATGATCCCAAGAGCAGGCTGCGTCTCGACTTTACCAAAAAGTACACTGGCCGTCATGGCGTGTTCCGGTCCACCGTGCTGCATCGCCTGCAGGTGGTCCTCACGCATCTGGCGTCGTCGCAGTTCTCGGCCGCCGGCATCGGCGAGGATGAGCTCAACAGGCAAGCCGCGCTCTTCATGAACGCGCTCGACCACGCCTTCTCCCTCGCCGAGCAGAACGTCACTCGTCGCGACAAGAACCCCCTCTTCTGGAACCTGCGGGATGCCTTCATCATGAAGGACGTCAAGGGCCTCACCAAGGAGATTCAGTACTCGTTCCAGTCCTTTGTTGTCCGCAAGCGATTCTCAAAGGAGTTGGAAGAAAGTCAGAAGCGACTGCTCGACTTTCGCTTCCCCCACGAATGGTTCCCCGCCACGCGGACACTGCAGCGGACAATCCACGTTCATGTCGGCCCGACCAACTCGGGCAAGACGTACAACGCTCTCAAGGCCCTGGAGAGCTCCAAGTGTGGCGTCTACGCCGGGCCGCTTCGTCTGCTGGCCACCGAGGTTTACCAACGACTCCAGGCCAAAGGTCGACCCTGCGCCCTCATCACCGGCGAAGAGGTCCGCATCCCGGAGGACACGGATCAGTACTTTTCTAGCTGCACCGTGGAAATGGTGCCCCTCAACACGCGGTTCGACGTTGCCGTCATTGACGAGATCCAGATGATTGCGGACCCGGAGCGTGGCAACGCCTGGACGACTGCGCTGCTCGGCGTGCAGGCAAAGGAGGTTCATCTCTGCGGCGAGGATCGCGCCGTCACGCTCATCCAGGCGTTGTGTGCCAGCATCGGCGACAAGTGCGTCGTGCACCGTTATCAACGCCTCAGCCCGCTCAAGACCATGGATACAGCCATCCAAGGCGACTACAACAATCTGCAAAAAGGCGATGCCATTGTCGCCTTCAGCCGGCTGTCGCTGCACGTCTTGAAGCGCAACGTGGAGACGCGCACGGGCAGACGCTGTGCGATCATCTATGGCTCACTACCACCCGAAGTGCGCGTGCAGCAGGCGGCGCTCTTCAACAACCCCGACAATGACTACGACTTTATCGTGGCCAGCGATGCCATCGGCATGGGTCTGAACCTGGAGATCCGCCGCGTCATCCTGGAATCGGTGACCAAATTCGACGGCAACCAGAACCGTCTGCTTACCTACCCCGAGATCAAGCAGATTGGCGGTAGGGCTGGGCGGTATCGGACGGCTCAAAGTGCGGCCAAAGATGGCTCGGGCCCAGCGGCAGACGCGGAGCTGGAAAAGGTGGGCTACGTGACCACCATGGATTTTGCAGACCTGAGAAACGTCCATCGAGCTTTTCAGAAAAAGGTGGACGACATTGAGACGGCGTGCATCCAACCTCCTGCGGGCATTGTCGAGCGCTTCGCATCCTATTTCCCACCCGACACGCCACTGTCGTTTATCCTCATGCGCATCAAGGCAGCTGCGACAGTGGGACCGCGATACCGACTCAATATCGGAAACGACATTCTCGAGATTGCGGATATTATTCAAGATCTGCCCCTCACAATATACGACAGGCTTACGTTTTGCCATCTGCCAGTGGCGCTCCGAGCCGAGGGTGCCGTCGACGTGCTGCGTGCCTTGGCTCGGGTCGTGGCGGAGAACTCGACGGGCGACCTCTTGGCCATCAAGGAACTTCCGCTGGAGTTTCTGGACACAAAGCTCGAAGACTACGCTGGCGGCGCGCAGGACTACCTATACAAGCTCGAGTCGCTTCACGTCGCCATCAACCAGTACGTGTGGCTGTCTTACCGATACGCGGGCATGTTCCGCAGCCAGGCGCTGGCGTTTCACGTGCGCTCGCTGGTGGAGGAGAGGCTGATTGAGACGCTGGAGCGACTGGACTTTACCGAGGAGCAGCTGGAGAGTAAGCGCAAGAGCAAGAGGATGCAGGCGCAGTCGCGCAAGATGAGCATGAAGCAGATGGGCGAGTGTGAGGCGGACGACTTGGAACAGGAGCAGGACGACCCGCCCCTGATGGACTGGCCCGAAGGGGATCGGCCGGCGCAGGGAGAGGCGCGAAGCGGCTAGACGTGGCACACGGCTGTGTCGTGCTGCGTCTTCTGCGCGGCGGCTGTACGAGTAAGATGGAGGTGTACACGGAGCATACTGCTTGGCGTTGAGGCTGGGCACACCGGGCATTGGATAGACGACGGCTCTTCTGTACACTGCTCTACATGTATGATAGGAAGACATGTTCTGTGAATAGGGCAAAGTCACGAATCGGAGCAGAGTGAAACTCGGGCAAGGACAGCATATGACGTCCAGTATACATACATGTAGTGGAAGCGGCTCAGCGGGCCGTCGCAGTACCTTGGCTGGGGAAGTGGTTCAGGTGGGGCCGTTCACGGACGAGCAGACACAAACGGCGCCCCACGGCAGCCGCTACGGCAGGCGTCCAGCGGCGGCCGAGGCGTCATCCTTAGTGGGGCATCATCTTGCGTGGTTGCTTTTAAGATATCCAACGTGCACTGTACAACCACCGCGCGCTGCTGACGACAGCTCATCGCGAAGCTACTTGCTGGTGGCACGGCGCGCCCATTTGCTCTTCATTGCTGCGAGCTCTACCGGATTGGCAGGCAGTACCGAGTCGTGTGCCCCGTGCGAGGGCGAGGCGAGAGACCAGCCTCGGAGCTGAGAGCTCAGAGCTCGAAGCTTGGAGCGCGAGGACAAGATACGACATCACCACGCATACACGACACGACCGCACGAGACCATCATGAACACCACCAGCGGTGCCGCCCAGGCCGTGAAGCCCCCTTCTTACTCCTCCTCCCCCGTCTTTCCTGTCCCGACCAAGCCAGAGCGCTCTACGCCCGTCTGCAGAGACACGGTCCGCGCAGGGCCATACTCTTACCGCGCCCCGAGCCCGCCCTTTATCCACGTGCCCATCATCCAACGCACGCCCGGCGCCGACGTGGACCTGGTGCCGTCGTTTGAGCACGTCGACCCCACGCAGCTGACGAGCGCCGACCTCGCCATCATCACCCGCAACACCGCCCAGGTCGCCCGCGACCGCGCCACCTCGTGGACCTACGAGCAGCGCCGCGAGGCTCAGCCCATCCTCGACTTCCTGTACCTGGGCCCCACGAGCGTCATTCGCGACCACGCCTTCCTGATCGCCGAGGGCATCACCATGATCCTGGTCGCCCGCGACGCCCGCATGGCGGGGTCTCGCATCCTCAGCCTCGAGCGAGCCTGTGCCGCCCTGGGCGTCGAGCAGCGCGTGCTCGATATTGACGGGACGCAGGGCATGGTGCGAGCCTTTGCAGAGGCCGTCCGCCTCATAAACAACCACCTGCTTGCCGTCTACCATGCACAGGCACCGCAGCGGAACCAGCAGGGCCAATTTCGTGCGGATGAGGAGGCTCAGTTCCCCCGCGGCAAGGTCCTGGTCGCGTGCGAGTCGGGCAACGATCGCTCCGCCGGCATCGTGGCCGCCTACATCATGGCCGTCTTCGGCAAGACCATGGTGCCCACTGTCCAGTTCACCAGCGTTCAGCGCTTCTGCTGCAGCTTTGACGAGGAGACTAAACGCACGCTGCAGACTTGGGAGGACATTCTCAAGGCCCGTCGCGCCGTCGCGCAGCACTCGCGGGCGGGCTTCCAGCAGCAGAATGCAGCATCGGTGCTGGGACTATCCACGGAGGCCAAAGGGCGGGCAAAACGTGGAGTGGACGACATGATGGACCTGGACGAGGATACGGCGAATTGCGGCAAGCAATCGCGGTCAGAATGTGATTTGGAACGCTTCGTGAATCGGGCCTACTTTGCGCCGTTCAAGGACACGAGCGAGTCCTGAGACCGAGCAACATGGGCACGATTGCCATGTGCCGGGGCAGCGGGCGCGTCTATGGGGAATGGGTCTGCATTTGCATTGCTATGGCGTTTGGGGGGACAATGCATCCTTTGAGAGGTGAGCTGGGCAGGATGAAGCGCCTCATGGCGTCGCTAGGATAGGCCAGCAATGGACAGGCGGGACTGCATCTGAATGATACCCCATGTTTGCACGGCATCGATTGTCGCTATTAGCAAGGTGTATTGCTTTCCAAGAATTCTCATCATTGATGTTGGTGGGCGACATTAGCGGGCCTATGCAGCCGCCTTGTAGTCAAGTCGTGCTGATGACTTCTTGATGATGCGCGGCGACGGGCCGTGAGCTTAGTTTTGTGACTAGATTGCGTGAGGTCAACCTGTGTGTCACTGTTCAGAGGGTCTTCAGGGCCGGGCAGTCGCGAGTTGGTCATGGACAGGTGAGACGGAATGGAAAATGGGAGTCCATGAAGCGAGGCTGGGAGAGGGCACCGACGCGATTGGACATTGTGCGAAATTTGGTGTAGTCAGGTTCGCTCCGAGGCACGCGGCTCTATCCAGCTCCTATGGAATCCCAGCCTCGTCAAGGCGTGTGATGTAGGCATAGACTCCACAAGTCCTTGTAACAAGGGCCGTCGTAGTAAACCGCTGTTCCATCTCGATGGCCTTGAAGCAACCTGTCCGTCGACGCAGTTGCAACATGTCGATATCTTGTCGCCAGAGTATCACTGCCAAAAGGGGGAAAGCGAAGTCATCTGGAGGTGTCATTTGGATGATGCGCCGGGGTTTCTTATGCCAGTAAAGGTGCTCGGCTGGGCGACCGCAGCTCTGGATCTTGGAAGGTCTGCTCCGAGCCGCCAGTCTACAAGATTAGATACCGCCGGTATTGTGACTGATCGTCTGGATGTACTACGGACTTCAGCAACCTACAACAGAGTCCAAGCCCCCCTCCCCCTAATTGATGCACCTTTTGCTCAGGCGCTCGTCAGCTGGGCATAGACAGGTCAAGCTACGTCTTGGAGGCACCATCAGCTGCTGCTGGCCCATCTGTAGTCGTCGGCACAGCTATCCGGCCTCCTGGAGAAGTTTCATTTCTCGCAGTCAAAACCTCAACGCCCATTTCAGTGACGAGCAGCGTGTGCTCTGTCCAGATCTTAGCTTTGGCCCATGAACGTTGGAGGCCCTTATCACATTACCAAATTGTGCAGTGCGTTTGCCGTCAAGGGTGACGTTTGTCCAGTTATCCGGCCAGTAGACTTCCCGAGAGTTTCCGAGCGCAAGAATAGGCTCAATGGTAAAGGTCATTCCGGGCTTGCATACTCCAACGGCCTTGTTCTTGCCATAATGAGGAATCCATGGTGGGGGGTGGAACTCGGTATTGATGCCATGGCCGCCCCAAGTCGTGACTACAGTGCAGCTTCTGGATCTGGCATGCCTCTCGATGACGCTGCCAAAGTCTCGGATTGGCGTGCCGGGCTTGACCAGCTCAATTGCCATGTCCAGGCATTCTCGCGCCGTTTCGACGACTCTGACCGAGTCTGGATCCGACTTGGCTCGATCACCCACGTAGTACGTTTCGTTGAGATCGGCGTGGTAACCCTCGTGATATAGTGAAATGTCGAGATTGAGAACATCACCATCCAGAAGGACTCGCTGGTCGGGTATTCCGTGACAGACAACTTCATTAGGCGAAGTACACAGTGACTTGGGAAAGTGGTTATAGTTCAAGGGAGATGGATACGACTGCCGAAATCAGAAGTCTTCAATGGTCTCTTGGGGCGGGGCGCGCTTACGTTCCGTGCTACACAGCCGTTGTGGCAGACCTCGTCGAGGTAGTCCGTGGTGATGCCGGGCCGGAGCTCTGCGGCGACAATGTCTAGCACTTCCCGACCTAATCTGCAGACCTTGCGCATAGCCTCTTGCCCCTGGGCATCCAGAAGCTCAATCTTCGTCCTGTTGAGGCGCCTTTCGGCCTTTGGTATGCCCGTAACGGCCCAATCAGGGTGTGGTATCGACTTGGGGACGGTGCGCATCGGGGAAAGGGGATAAACAGGTCGGACAGACCCGGTGAATGAGTATGTCGGGAACGGATTGAAGAACCCGGCAACTGCATCGGGCTTAGAAACTATAAAAACCCTTGGAGGAGGGATGTTGCGGATGATACCATTTTGTGTCTTGCCTTGCGCTGTCTTGTGCAGGGCTTTATGCTGGTTCTACGACGCAAGATGCGTCAGCCTAAAGTTGCGACAGCTGGAGAATCTGAGGACGAACCCAGTTCCTCTTGAAGCAATCCTGGGAGCAGAAGTAGCTGTCCTTTATGCCCAGCTTCAGACAAGACGGGCACTGTAAAGCTCCGGCGTCTTGTTCGCAGTCTGCTCCGACGCACTTTCTCCTAGACGGCAGCTCTGAGGGATGATCGGTCATCATGACAGGGCCGCCCATCGCGACAAAGCTCGCTTCCTAAGCGGGACCTGCAGCGTCAAACCGGAGAGCTGCTCAGTCACAGGGATGCAAGCGCAAAGACGCAGTGTGCTTGGCTGGTCCCGTGCAAGGCAAGGCAAAGAACAATTCCGCCCCGCTACATGAATTGAACGAAGGGTGCGAACCAATGTCAACGAGGGCGTCTCCCTGAATTGGGCGTCATCCACCGTTGATCGATTCGATAGATGCATCGCGATGACCCGCCCCCGCCTGGCCGCGGGCGCTTGCTTGTTTTGGGTCTGGTCGAGGCTTCAAACTCTCGGCGTTGGCTGACTTGGCGGGTCGATTCACTTGCACAACCATCACACCGGACCCAGACACCTTTTCCGGCAAGATGGCGGCCAAGAACGACATGAAAGTGACCAAAACGCTCACTGGTGCGCCATGTCTCCTGACTGGACTTGGTGGAAACGATAGTGACTCGGATTTTCTTTGTATGAGAATCAGGACATGGGAAGAGCTTAGCCGGTGTCAATGGAGCCGCAACGGCGATGCGGCGAGCGCAGAATGGAATGTTCAATCGAAATGCTGAACTCGGCTGTGCCAATACCGCTTGATGATACCTCATTGAATGCAAAGGCGTATAAATGCATCAGTGTGACCGCACATTCCGGTGACCCTCACTGAAATCATGCGCATGAAGGCTGTTGCGACCTTCATGACCGTATTACCCACGATTGTACGTCCACGAGGTTGACCACCTCTGACAGACGAAACAAAATTGAATATGTAGGGCCATGCTCAGTAATCTCCGTTGGTGTGGCGGGGCGCATAACTATTCTGTTTCTGCTCTCCCCGTCTGTAGCGCAATCGCCGAACCATTTAAAGCCTCAGAGGGTGCAAAGACTTGAAAGGAAATCATTCTTCTGATGTCAAACATGTCGGAGTCATGCTCGGTTCGGCGCAAACAATACGTAGCTCATCATAATAATACCCCTGCCTCCTCATTGATCCTTCCGTATCTAATGTGTATTTGCGGACGTTGATGGACGGACTGCGCACACGCTGGCCAAGACGAGTACCGCTGGCTATTGCCTCCGACCGGTCGCTATGGGGCATGTGCTTGAACCTTGGCGTCCAAGACTTGTCACACCTATCTCTGCCAGACAGACTTTCTGCGCTAAAGATTGTAGCTTGCGGCTCGTCCTACAGGAAGCATTCGTGACTCTTACTGGCTGACCACGTTCAGGAGGACTGTCGATTGTGGTGAATTGAGGGAATTGCAAAGGAGATGAAACTGGGAAAAGCCTGTTCACGCATACAGATATCACTTGCTTGTATTTGGCGTTTGCAATGAAATGTTCCGTAGGCTGGAGTCCTCTCGTTTGTCAAGCATCATGCGCGTCGGGGCCTCCTCAGTCTCGTAACATATACGAACGACACGGAGCTAGACCCTTGAGATCTGTTGGGGGACCTCGTGCTTACCGCAGATCTGAAATCTGTTCTTGGAGCTGTACGGGCCCGCCCCTGGACATGTACTCGAATGCGAGGCACGTGGTAGCGCTTAGCTCGACAAGCTACATATACCTTTCGACCGGCGCTCGGAATCCGCGCTCACTCGGATTAGAGTAAATGCACCCCTCTCATTATCATCTTATTCGCAGTCAGCCAGCCCACAAAAACACTAAGAAAATAGTTTTCGGAAGCCAATACTGGCTCGGAACCCGAGTATCAGCGGGAAGAGCGTCACTGATGTCTCTACTTCATGGCGCTTTGCCCACAGTACGTGTACCGGCCTCCTCCGTTGTTGAGTACTGGAGTCATTCCCAAGTATTGTTGCGCTTGTCGTGCTAAGGCGACATCATGAAAGACTTAACTGGCAAGGTTCGTATGCTATGCGAGATGAAACGAGGTGGAACGATGCTCAATGGTAATGTTCTTCTAGACCATATTCATTGCTGGTGGGTCAACCGGGCTGGGAAGAGAGTTGGCAATAAATGCAGCCAAGCAAGGTTCGTAGGTTCTCTTCAACTGTCTCTTGGAGGTACCAACATGCGTCCCAGGCTCCGACGTTACCATTTTCGCCCGCAGACAACAAAAACTCGACGAGGCCAAGGTCGAGGTCCTTGCAGCGAGGAAACACGAAAAGCAAGAAGTGACGATAGAGTCGCTCGACTTGACCGACCCCGCAAAGGTATAGACATCCAAAGGCACCTCTTCTGCATTCCCTCTGCAACTGCTTAGGCTCTGACGACGCCAAAAGATCCGAGAAACATTCGAACGGCAGCCGCAACTTCCAGATACTCTCTACTGTGTAGCCGGTGGAACTACAAACGAACTCGGATTCCTGGTCGACCTCAACTCCGATGACATTACACGATGCATGACCAACAACTACCTCACGAGTGCCTTCCCAGCTCAGATATTGCTGAGGCTTTGGGTTGAAGACGACAAGCAGTTTCAGCCGGTGCCTGGTCGTAAGCAGAGCCCGAAGAAGCGCAAGATCGTGTTCATTAGCAGCGCAGCGGCCTTTATAGCGTTCCCCGGCTACGCCGTATACACACGTGGGAAACCCACCTGCCCTCCAGTGACCAAAATCGTCGAGGCCATTTGCACTAATTCCGAATCTTACTTAGCTGCGAAATGTGCCGTCAGAGCACTAGCCGACGTATTGCGAACTGAGCTCTTGCGGTACTCAGGACCAGCCTCTAAATACTCGGTTCACATCGCTTTTCCGTCCAACTTTATTTCCCCTTCTTTCGTGGATGAACAGAGGAACAAGCCAGAGCTGACAAAACGACTTGAAGGAACAACGGCCCCGTTGTCCGAGCTCTCAAAGAAGCTGCACTCTTCCAAGCATGTCGCGGACTACATCATAGCGGCAGTTGAAAGGGGACAGTTCGTGATCTGCAGCGAATATGAAGCCAAACTGCTCTTTGGGGCCATGGTTGGGCTGTCCCCTAGACGCGGCTCGGGCATCACCGACTCGCTTGTCTCCATGCTGGCTGTGGCTGCCGCGCCCCTCCTGCGACGTTGGGTAGATGCCAAGTGTCTTGAAGATTCGGCCGTGTCGGGGTCGCGAAAGTCAGCCCGCTAAGAAGAACCTCGGGTCCATTTCGTCGACGATCTTGTCCCTGGTGCCTAATTACTCTGTGGAGGGGAGCGTACTACCTTGATCCTATAATAGAGCACACATGCCTCTGGGGGCAGCAGTAGCAATAGCGGCGATGCTGAACTCAGCTCGATACCACCTACGCACCTTACTAAGTTTCGTCGCTGAACAGTCGTTGTGGTCATTCGCGTAGGTGCGAGTTCAATTGTGACATACATACATTTCACGGTGCTTGCCAGAGACCGGCTCTTCTCCGATTGCGGCGCCGACGATAGACACCCAGCCATGACAGGAACAGATCTGTTTCTGGTCCAGCTGTTTCACTCCACCAACACAAACACTGAGGTGGAAATGAACGGACCCTACCCGTCAGCCGGCACCTGCCAGATGGTGGCGCACGTTCCCACTAGCATTGATCTTCCCTTGGCACACTTGCTTCTCATTCGTCCTTATATATCTAGCTCTTATCGTATTAGATCTGGCAGGTGGGATGGGAGCTGAGGCTCAAGCGGAGACAATCGGAGGCGCTGCCGACGAATTAGGATCTTTAGATGGCTCAACATGCCTTCCACGTCGTCACGCTGATGAAAGGTGTGGGAGGGTGAGACTGGAAGTTTCAACATGTGGGTCTGTTCTCACTGTTACTCGCGCGTATCTCCCGGCGTGGACTTGCCTGCGCCCTGCTTACACCCCCATGCCGCCCAAAGCCCCCCGATCGTTGGCCCGCCCCCTGTATTACCGGGCCCCGGAACCCGAGCAAGGAATGCGACGCGGCACGTAACCGCCAGAGGCCTAATTTACTTTCCGCTTCGGCTGGTCCGGGGCCATATGCGGGGTGGGTGTAAACGAACTTGTCGTCCCCGAGTCGCTCGGCGCGTTCTGGTCTTCATCGTTTCTTTCGCAAGCCAAGCTGGTCTGGTATTCTCCAGCCCGCTTTGCCAACCAGCCTGCCAGTCGACATCATATTCATTTCGTAATCTGATCCTTTGTTGCGTTCCATCCTTGCATCTTTCCCAACCGACTGCGTTGGGTTGACCCTGTCTCTCGTCGGGGACAAGACAGAGAGACATCGATATGTCCGCCGACGCAAATCCAAACCTCTTCGCCAACTGCACCATCGAGACTTGCCCCCTTTCCACATCCTACTACAACTACCGCATCGACTTGGCTGCAAATGCCGTCTTCGTGGGCTTCCAATCCGCAGCGCTGGTTTGGTTCCTCGCGGTATGGATCTACACTCGCCGCGGGTTCTGGTTCATGGTGGCCATGGAACTCGGCATCTTGGCTGAAATAATAGGCTACGTTGCGCGTGTCTTCTCATGGAAAAATCAATGGGATCAAGATGCTTTTCTGGCGCAGATCGTCTGCATCACTATCGGCCCCGCCTTCCTCTCCGCTGCGATCTACCTCTGCCTTGCTCGAATCATCGTGGTCTACGGAGAAGCAAACTCAAGGATTCCGTCCAAGTGGTACACGAGGACAGTGAGTCTCTCCTGGTCGCTATCCTGGATACTTTTCCCACGATTGACTTCATGATTGTAGTTCATTCCTTGCGACGCCATTTCCCTTTGCCTACAAGCCGTAGGCGGCATCACCGCTTCCGTCGCTCTCCAGGACGGTCAATCCCTGACGACCGGTGACAACATCATGATTGCCGGTCTTGCAACGCAAGTATTTACCTTGTTCGTCTTCATCGGCCTCTGCGCCGACTTTGCGCTCCAGGTGCGTCGCAGGCAGCGCTCCCTGGGCACCGATGTGGCTTTGGTACAGGAGCCTGCCCTGGTCCGCATTCGCGGTTCCTGGCAGTTTAAAGGGTTCAAGGCCGCTCTAGGGCTAGCAACGATTCTCATATTTTGGCGTTCGGGGTATCGCGTTGCCGAGCTAAACCAGGGATGGACTGGGGCCATAACCTTCAACCAGTACCTGTTTGTGGGCATGGAGCCGGTATTGATAGTGGTGGCGGTTTATGCGCTCGCCATCTTCCACCCCGCTTTCTGCCTACGCGAGGCTATGAGCAAGACGAAACGGACTGTTTCGGCGGCTACCAAGAATGAGAGGGAGGAACAGGAGTCCGGTAGGCCCTTCCAGGACCGCCAAGCCGTGGAGCGAAATAACGTCGGAGATTCAGAGGCCGCCACTGTGATGCGCCAACAAGGGAACACCACTGAACATAGGGCTTGAGCTTTGAAAGCAGAGGGAACATTGATTCTGCAGATGTTAGAGAATAAGCATCATGGCTGCCGGTATGCAAATTTCGTTCGTGGAGGAGCAGCGCTCCTGCAAAGGCATGAGACTTGTACATGTATGATGTTTGCGTGGCGATAGATAATGGCGAGATGGGCTCCCAGGAGCGAAAGCCATCTTTGACTATCACCATCGCGGAGACGCTTTGTGATATTGAATACGTTGAAGCAACCGTCAGATGCGAGCGGTCTATTAGCCGCTGTACCTCTCTGCATCTGCAAAGTCCCGCGGCGCCAAAAGAATGCTACGTACCATTTTATACAGGGGCATATACTGGGCGACGTCTTTTTTTGCACACAGTTTCCTCTTTACGAGTAGAGATACAAACGAGCCGCTCTGTTGCCTACTCTACATCTTTCGCGAATGTTCTCGTCCCCCCTGGCGCCCAAGGAGGTAAGCCAAATTCCGTAGAATCGTTACCCATCAGAAAATTGAAGTCTACAAGTTCACCATGCTCCACGATGCCTGCCGATTCCGATGTACTGCTGAAGTTGTATTTGTGAAATGGTGTCGTACTGACAAGTCTCCTTGTTTGAGAGCAGGCCCCCAAATCGTCCGTTAATGGATCATGAGAGTTCATGAGATAGTGAGGTTCTGGTGCAGAGCGACTTTCTGAAAGAAGGTTTAGGTTGTTGTTGTGATCATATGGCGACAAAATAATCGTGCGTGAAAAGGTGTCCCCGACGTTGCTTGCCGATGCGAAGGAGGGAATGCATAGAAGATCAAGGACGATTTCTCCAAAGTTTGCCAGCCTGGTTATGGTCGTGTTGGTTTCTTCAATCCCAGCAATATCTTGCAAGGTCTTTATAAACGACTGTAGGAGAGCCAAGTCCGAGCCGTTGACCTGGCTCAGAAGAACAGACCGCGACAGTTGAAACAGGCTTAGGGGGGCGTACGTAGCTATGATTCTGTTCAAAATAGATGGTTATCGGCGAATAGAACTTTGAGAGCAAAAGTTCATCGACGAAAAATATACTCACCGAATGATAGATGAGTAATTTCCAAGCATGGAATCCTCAGTCCAAATCCGCTGGATCAGGGCCAAGCAACTGCTTGCGCTGCTAATGAGCTGGTCTGCCGCATTGCCCTTATTGCTCGTTGGCCAGTCGAGGAACAAGCGCATCGCATGTGTTGCGATGCTGAACTCCAGATCGGAGGAGGGCACTTGCAGAACATCAAGGGGGCCGCCTAGCTTTCCGGCGCTGTTTACCAGCCAACACTGCTGAAGCTCCTGGCCCAGACTCGCAACGATATGATCTACATACTCGCCTGATTTTTCGCCCAAGCTGTCAGAGTATAGTTTCAAGTAGATTTGTTCCTCGAGGTGGGCTAGCCTCAGCCGAGCAACTGATTTGGAGTGATGTTCATCGATCGGCTCATCTTGAGCGAGCCAGATGGCCGGGTGGTGCATTTGAACACTCGGAGGCCGCCCATCCATCCAGCACCTCGATTTGTCCAGAACATACAAGCAAGAGAAGACTTGCCGCCGCTCTCGAGCCTCTTCGGAGCTCAGCTGGCCCTGTGATGGTTCCCACTGGTGCAGCCCAATGGATTTGGCCGCTGTCGCCGCCAGGTTCAGCAACAGGGTGGCACGTTCCGCGGACCAATGGATCTGTGCGACTAGATACTGCATGGAATCAGTTGATTTGCTCTTCCATCGCATAAGTCGGAATGCCTTCCTTGACCCATCGAAAGTCATGTGAACCTACCAATGATAACAGTGCTTGTACATTGATCAGCCGAGGCTTCAGGAGCGGTTCAATGTTCTGGACGGCCCGCACTGCATTTGCAAGAAAAGACTTATTCAAGTCCAAGTCAATCGTCTTTCCTCCTGCTCTCGTCGAACCTTTTTGCCTCTCTTTTGCCGAGGCTCGCAAAAATTTCGCTGTCAAAGTCAGGAGGACAAGGCTATTGAAGCAGACGACGTCGCCTCTAAGGCGCAACTCATCACGAGATTCTTGGAAACTCTCGACTCGCCTTCTAAAGTAGGCCTTTGACCATATGGGTGCACACGGGTTGATGTGGTCAAAGTATGGGTCGATCATTGCTTCCAGGATAACTAAAGGGGGGCTGGTCGGCGGTGAGCCATCGTGAACGAAGTCAACGCCTTCCCCTTGACTTTCGAGAGCCTTGAGTCTTTCCATAGCATGCACCACCTTGTTCGAGGCAGGCTCGTGTGGGCAAGAGGACTGACAGAGCGGCGCCACAACCGACTGGCTGAAGTTGTACATCAACGAGTCCAGTGATGTGGGCCCGACATACTGCTGCAAACCGTCGGCTCCTTGGACGAGGTGAAATCGACCGGGACGCAGCGTAGCGTCGCGAGACCCTGGGGATGAAGACGACGACGGCGTGGTGGATGCGGGAGTGGATACAGACACATGATGGGCAGTCACTGGCCAGACGGGGCCAGGCGTGAAGGACGAACTTAGATGGTTTTCTCGAGTTGCTCAACTCGGGTCCCGAGTCCCATGATCGTGTGGGTTCTACAGCGCCTGTCAGCACTCAAAGAAATTACATGGTGACTTTCCACCAAGCATTGGGAGGTCGGGAGTGAAGGCAATGAAACCCGACAGAAGCAGATGGCGGGGCGTTACACCGCATCCGCGTCGTTGAGACAGCAAAGTCCAAAGAAGCAAAAAAATGGAAACTGCGTACAGCATTATGGTCTGGTTTGGCTTTTTTCCGTAGCCTGACCACTCGCAATCCAGACCGAGACGGCTACAATTGGAGCAACTCGGCCGCTCTCTGCCGCAGCGGATCTTCTTCAAGCGGCATTGATCACACACTGCGAGTATGTTATATTACATCGGCTGGCCCTCTGCATGTTCCGTGCGTAGACCGGGCAGGCTCACCTGTGTAATCCTTCCCCTCGCTGGCGACATGTTGCGTGTTTTCATCGTAGCCTCCTCCGGGCTTCGGGCTCGACCTGGCAGTTGTGCTCGTGGACGGAAAGACGCTGGCCTCGTCGAGCATGTACGAAGGGCGCTTCTCGGCCGGCATCGCGAAGACTCTTGATGAATCAGCGGAGAAGTACGTTCGAGATGGGAATTTCCCTTGTCCCCAATGACAAGCCAAAGAATGCGTGTTTAAGAGCTGTGTCAAGATATCGTCCGAGTCCACAGCGACATCGTGGACGGATCTATTCAGCAACGGTAGCCGACAGGCGCGTCAGCTCTGATTCATCACACTGCGCAATTCCTTCTGGTGTAGATAGGCTGGGGAGTGGGCCTATAGTAAGATGGGCAATGGAGGCGGCAGAGCCACGCTGACAAAGGCTTTCCATATATGCCAATGGTTGCGGCGTCTCCGCGGATTCATTCCGCGGATGCTCACATGCTACAAATAGCTTAGCTATATAGATGGGAGTCCCCAATGCACGTTTATCTCTTCATAGATTCGTGAAATCCCTACATGCTCAGTCGCCACTTTATCCAAGAGTGTGTAGAATTGGAGGAGTCTGACTCGCTCACGTGTAGCACATATAGTTGGACGTCCGAGGGGTATCGAATACGTACATTACGGAGTAATTATCCCGTACTCGAAAACACGTTGAGCTCTAGTCGTTGAGCTCTAGTCGCGGCTGAGCCGGAAGGATTGGCTACCGACAACCAAGCCTCAGAGCACAGCATCCGAGCGGGTGGTTGCGCGTCAGTGCTCGGGCGCTGACCGTGTCCCGCGAATCAAGTTCAACTGGCATGCTCGGTATGTCATCTGACCAGGGTCGTTTAGAATGACTGCAGCCAACATGCATATATTGCTCGCTCAGATTCGAGGTTCTGGACTTCAAGGATATATAATACGGTAACAAAGCGGATGCGGGTCTCACAGCGTCCGCAGCGCTGACGTGTTGCGTGTTTGAAACGTGCCGTACTTTTCGTTCAGAGTCCAGACCACTTCAAGCCCCCTTCTAGACCTGGACAGCAGGAGGATCGTGGTTACTACCCTACATGAGGTCGGCGACGGGACCCGTACGTGGAGTTTCCGACGCTGACGTGACCCGCCCGAGTCACATCACTCGGCAGGCTGTCCAACCATTCAACACCGAGTTTGCTCCATCAAGCACTAGTGATCGCGCTGTAGCGCCGGCAATGGGGGGCGGATCGTTCCGTAGCCCCTTCTGCCCCGCCGATAAAGTCGATCGAGCCGGAATGGAGATCTCGTGTACTCCATGGATTTATTTCTACGAACTAACAAACTGACCATGCATGAAGGAAGAGCCAATCTGCCAATGGCGACAAAGTATCGCTCGAGAGTGGCTGCCAGCAGTGGATCTATTCACTCGAAAGGATTCAGGGCCAGCTTGGAAGGATCCAGTGGCTGCACATTGGCGGCTTGAGCCAGTCCATACACCTTGCGCATGGCACTTGGGATCTCATTGCCAGGGGTCTTGTTGTCCTGGATATCGAGCATCTCCCGAGCCCACCGGCATATGGACGCCGCCAACCCTTCGACCTCGCCCTCGGTGTTCCCTGCGTGGATAATCAGCCTCACTCGGCCCGTGCCTCTGGGGACCACCGGGGGGTCAATCGGAATTGCGGTGTAGCCGTCTCTGTGCAGGTGCATCGTCAAAAAGTAATTCTGGCCCTGGCGTGTCCACACGGGCAAGAATTGCGTCACGAATGGACGCGAGTCCAAGTCTTCGCTGACGGGCATGGAGCAGATGCCAGCGTTGACGGCCTCGTACCAGTCGTTATCTTCGTCCATCTTGTCGCAAAAATGCCTGACAAGGTGCTGGACGCGGTCTTGAAGCTGTACATGATACGGACATCACGTTAGCCTGTGCCATGGCATACATAAAGAGAACGCCCACTTCTGGCCCATAACGTACCTTTTGCGTTTCCCCGCTCTCCATCAGATTGTAGCCTGCCCGGATAGCTGCGAGCATTGGAAAGGATGGCGACGTCGTGTAGATGAAAGGCCGAGCAAAGTTCAAGAGCGTATTTAGCACGGTAGCGTTGGCGAGAACCGCAGCTGTGAGCGAAACCCGTTAGGAAATCGCTGATACAGGCAATTTGAGGCAACGCGATTGAAACGTACCTCCCGTCGTACCCAACCCTTTGCCATACGTGTGCAGCCGTATGGCAACGTCCTTTTCCAAGCCAAGCGCAGAAACTAGGCCACGGCCATTCTTACCGACCAGCCCAGTGCTGTGGGCCTCGTCGATGACGATTTGCGCATTCCCGCTCGGGAACGTTTCCTTGACGACCTGGACAATCTCCGCCAAGGGCGTCACGTCGCCATCCATGCTGTACACGGCCTCCACCGCGACAAGAACGCAGCGCGTTCCCTGTCGAATGAGTGGTTGCGATTCTTTAAGCGAGGCCAATGTCTCTCTCAGCGAATCGGGGCTGTTATGCTTGAACGAAACCTGAGTGGCAGCCAGGCTGGTCTTCATGCCGTCGTGTACACTGGCGTGGATAAGTTCATCATACACAATGGCATCTCCCGGACGTGGGACTGCTGAGAAGATCGCGCAGTTTGCGTCGTATCCGGAGCCGACCACAAGGGAGGCTTCGGCGCCGTGAAACTGGGCAATCTGGCGCTCTAGCGACTCGACGTACGAATTATTGCCATCAGAGATGCGTGACCCCGTGCTGCCGACGTCAAAGTCGGGATTGCGCTCCAGCTCTTCAAGGAATGCCTTTCGCAACATTCCTGACGTGGCGAGAGAGAGGAAGTCGTTGGATGAGAAGTCCACTTTGTGTTCGAACCTGTGCAGAGTCACCAGATTGTGGCCCGCCCGTCGCTCGTCGAGAGCGGCTTCCAGATTGCGATAAAAGATCGGCGCATCCTTCATGGTGGGCGCCTTGAGCTTCTGGCCCTCCATCCATTTTTGGATCTGTCCAAGGTCCTGGCCGGCATACATGTGTGCTGTTGAAGTAGGCATGGCGGCGCCGGGATGATCTCAACCCGTTTCCGGTGGAGTTAGGAAAGGGAAACCTGCGTCGAGGGGTTTTGCAACAAAGACCAAGATGCAAGTGAAACCCAAGGCGAGCGACAATTTTCGTCCGAAAGCCGACTAAGGATGGCTTGAGGATTATTTGGAACTCGTACAATACCCAGACCGATTCTGCTGCACCTCGCCGAGGAAAGATAAGGTAATATCGGTCTCGGCTGGCGTAATAGAGAGCTGCCGGGGCAACGGAGGGTTTAATGAATGATGATGACCGCCTAATGAATGCTTCGTATTCGTTGGGTAGGAACGATTCCAAGCGCGGACAGTAGGGGCCCCCCGTGCCACTGTTCAAGTGGCAAAAGCATGCGTGTCGTGTGTGAACTTGAACTCCGTCACGCTGACTGTATTCTGGAACAGGGATAAGGCGCACGGATGCCGCTTACACTAACGATCAGATACTGCGGAACCCGTCGAGGATTTCCTCACCACGTCCGGGTTCCGCTATATCTATACCTCTCCATCAGGGCTGTCCTCGAAGGAATATGAACCCTGTGTATCAGCGCTTATGATAATCGTCGGATCCCGCCTGGCGAGCTGGAGCTTGACCGTCTTGGGCGCCTCGGCCACCACGTGGTCCCGACTTCTATCGTAAGAGATTATTCCGGATATAGACTATGGCTGATGATCAAGAGTATAAGAGGATAAGATGAGAGTATTTCCTATCTCATACACATCTCCCGTGCCAGCCTAGCAATTACCTACAAGACTTCCACACTTGTACCTGACCAAAAAGCTTCACAATCAGGAACATGGCCTTGACTGCGGACGCCACTGGTACAAGTGCGCCTGTCTCAAGTTTAACAGGCCCTGATATGGCAAACGGCTCGAGCAATGGTCGTATCAGTGGCACAGCTGAAGACAACAACGGCCACACAAATCACCACACAAATGGCCACGCCGGCGGCAGGACCAACGGCTACACGAATGGCCACACGAACGGCCACATAAACGGACATACAAACGGCCATATAAATGGACACACGAACGGCCATACCAATGGACACATCAATGGACACATCAATGGCCATACCAATGGACACACCAATGGACACATCAATGGCCATACCAATGGACACACCAATGGACACACCAATGGGCACATCAATGGGCATACAGCTGAAATACCACACGCTCCTCAAATCACTCCTCCGGAGCCTATCGCTATTTGCGGCATGTCGGTTCGTCTTCCTGGCGGCCTGCACTCACCCCAACAGTTATGGGACTTTCTGATCGCCAAGGGCGATGCCTGTGGCCCCGTCCCAGAATCAAGATATAATGTATCTTCATATCACTCCGAGACGACCAAGCCTGGGAGCGTCAAGACCGAATACGGGTACTTCCTTGATGATAGCATAGATATTGCTACCGTCGACACGTCATTCTTCACCATGCGAAGAGCCGAGGTTGAGCGCGCGGACCCGCAGCAACGCCAAATGTTGGAAGTAGCCAGAGAGTGTATGGAAGACGCTGGTGAAAGAAATTGGAAAGGGCGACCTATTGGCTGCTTCATGGGCAGCTTTGGCGAAGATTGGACCGAGATGTTTGCAAAGGAAAGCCAGCAGTACGGTCTGTATCGTGTAACGGGATACGGCGACTTCATGCTGCCGAACCGTGTCTCATATGAGATGGATCTGATGGGCCCAAGGTTCGTGACTGGAACCAATGCGTTCTGTGATTGCCGAGTCCGCGACTCAATTTTGCTAAGCTGACACGAAACAGCATGGTCATCCGCACAGCGTGCTCTTCCGCCCTTGTAGCACTGCACGAAGCGTGTCTGTCCGTTTCAAGAGGCGATTGTGAGGGGGCTATTGTCGGTGGCGCCAACTTGATCATGGCGCCCGGCATGACCATGGCCATGACGGAGCAGGGCGTGCTTGCCCCCGACGGCTCCTGCAAGACCTTTTCTGCAGACGCTAATGGATATGCTCGAGGAGAAGCAATCTCCGCCATTTACATCAAGCCCCTAGCCGACGCTGTCCGCGACGGCAATCCAGTCCGAGCCGTCATCAGGGTGACAGCATCCAACAGCGACGGGAAAGGCACAGCAGGGGGCATCCAAGTCCCCAATGACGTCGCACAAGAGGTCATGATAAGAAGAGCATACGAATTGGCGGGTATTACGGACTACTCTGAGACGGCGTTTGTCGAGTGCCATGGCACAGGCACGATGATTGGAGATCCCATCGAGACCAGAGCAGTCGGTCGTGTCTTTGGCCCCTCTGGAGGAGTCCAAATTGGATCCGTCAAGCCAAATCTTGGCCATTCCGAAGGCGCTTCGGGCCTGACGTCGCTCATCAAGTCAGTGTTGGCGTTGGAGAATCGTATCATCCCCCCCAATATCAAGTTCAACGAACCCAATCCCGATATTCCGTGGGAGTCATGCGGGCTCTCGGTGCCAACGGAGCCGACGCCGTGGCCGGAGTCCAGGCACGAGCGTGTCAGTGTGAATTCATTTGGTATCGGAGGTACCAACGCCCATGTCGTCCTCGATTCGGCTCGCAGTTTTGGCATCTCACCCGCGCCCAAACGTCCAGCTACATCGCCGCAGCTGCTCGTATATTCGGCCAACCACGCTGACTCACTAAAGAGCATGATTGCCAACTACGAAGACTACATTGAGAAGAACCCAGATAATGTCAGTGATCTGGCCTTCACTCTGTGCAACAGGAGAGAGCACTTGCCCCACCGGGCATTCGCAGTGGCAAGTCCACTGGGTGCGGTCACGACATCACCAATCTCCAAGGCAGGACCAACACCCGGCATTGTCATGATCTTCACCGGGCAGGGTGCTCAATGGCCACAAATGGGTCGGCGATTGATACACAGCCCCGACTATCCTATCTTCCGAAAGAGCGTCCGATCTCTCGACACACATCTACGGGCGTTGAAACATGCCCCAGAATGGAACATTGAAGAAGAGATACAAAAGTCGAACAAGAACAGCCGACTCAGCTCCGCAGAACTATCCCAGCCTCTGTGCACGGCAATCCAAATTGCTTTGGTCGACACGCTCGCCTCTGTTGGCGTCGAGCCTACTGCTGTTGTGGGTCATTCCAGCGGTGAAATTGCAGCTGCGTATGCCGCCGGAGCCATTACTGCCAAGGAAGCCATAACAATCGCCTTCTACCGCGGGCAGGTCACCAAGCTACAAAGCAAGGCTGGAGCCATGGCGGCTATTGGCATGGGCCCCGATGAGGTTCAGAAATACCTACAGCCTGGAGTTATCGTCGCCTGTGAAAACTCGCCCAAGAGTGTTACTCTCGCTGGCGACTCTGAGGTGGTTGAGCTTGTCGTTGCGAAGATTAAAGAAGCCTTGCCCGACGTCTTGGCACGGATGATGCAAGTCGACAAGGCGTATCACTCTCACCACATGGCTGAGATTGGCGAAGACTATCATGCTCTTATTGAGCATGAGATGACTCCTCAGAACCCAACCAAGTTGTTCTTCAGCAGTGTCGAGGACAGCGTGCTCAGCAAAGGCACGAGTTTCGGCCCCAGGTACTGGCAAAGGAATCTTGAATCTCCGGTTCTTTTTCGCTCAGCCATCTCTTCCATCCTCCAGCACGATATTGCAAAGAATATCGTTTTCCTGGAGGTTGGCCCTCACTCGGCTCTTGCGGGTCCCTTGCGGCAAATTCAGGCACAATTCTCTGACTCCTCTCCCTATGCGTCGGCACTGGTTCGCAACCAAAACGACGTGGAGTCATTGCTTACGGCCATTGGAAAGCTGCATGTCCTCAATGTCAAAGTTGACTTGGAAAAGGTCGTGGCCAAGGGTTCAGTCCTGCCAGACCTCCCAAGGTATCCGTGGAATCACTCCGAGAAGTTCTGGTTCGAGTCCAGGCTGAGCAAAGAGTGGCGACATCGCCAGCACAAGTATCACGACCTTTTGGGTGTCCGTGTGCCGGAAAGCCTCGAGTTTGATGTGCTTTTCCGTAATCTATTTCACCTCGACAATGCCCCCTGGATCCGCGATCACAAGGTCGGCGACGATATAGTCTTCCCCTTTGCCGGATACGCTGGAATGATTGGCGAAGCGGTGCGACAGGTCACTGGAGTCGAAGCAGCATTCAAGCTGCGCAACGTCGTCGTCAGCACTGCCCTTGTCCTGACTGATGGACAGCCCGTTGAAATTATGACAACATTGCGCCGCGAACGTTTGACGAATTCCCTCGATAGTGAGTGGTGGGAGTTCACCATCGCATCGTATAACGGAACCTCTTGGACAAAACATTGCTTCGGCGAGGCTAGGTCCTTCAGTGAAGAGCTTGGAGACGCAGAAAGTAAAGCTTCCCTCAAGCGTAAAGTCGGCACTCGTCGTTGCTACGAGTCCATGGCCAGGTCGGGCCTCAACTTTGGTCCCACTTTCCAGAGGCTTGACCATGTCAGATCCGACACTTTGACACAAACGGCAACAGCTGAAGTCACCGCAAAGAGCAACGAGGGACAAGAGTATCATTTGCACCCAACAGTCATTGACGCATCGTTGCAGCTGCTTAGTGTTGCTGCCTCCAGAGGATACGCTGATGCCACGACCAAAATGATGGTTCCCACCAACATTGAGGAAATGTGCATATATCGCTGTTCCGAGAATGTACAAGTTGGCGCTTCGGCATCGTACACTCCAAATGGGTCTATTATTGGTAGTGGCAAGTGTGTCGCCGATGGCAAGCTCGTCTTGCGCAGCTCTGGGATTCGTCTCTCCGTGTTGGATGACCCGAACGATGGTAAAGATGGCGGCGCCACTGCGCATGTGGAATGGGGCCCCCATATCGACTTTTTGGATGTCAACACTCTCATCAAGCCGTCTATCGATCGCAGCGACCACATGTCCATCTTGACGGAGCTGTCCAACATATGCATGATCCATACAAGCCGCGTCATCAAGGGGTTGAGCACCTCCATCAGCCACATGGAAAATTATCGGTCCTGGATCAATGACCAACTTCAGCTGGTTGACCTTGGAGGTCTTGACAAACTTGACAACGCTGCTATTGAGGAGCGAGTGAATAGCATTGTTGACCAATTATCACCGACTCCGGCTATAGATGCTGCTGTGGCCATGCAGAAAATCTTTACCAACGTTGAGAAGATATTCACCGGGAATTTGGAGGCTCTGGACCTCCTTCTCCGCGACGATACGTTGAGCAAGCTGTATGTCTTCATGGATCAATGCGACGAGTCACAGTTCTTCAAGCACCTGGCTCATAGCAAACCAAACCTGCGTGTTCTCGAGATCGGGGCCGGGACTGGCGGATCCACTGCCAACATTCTGAAGCTGTTGATGCCGGGTGAGCGAACACTGTACTCCAAGTATACCTTTACCGATATTTCGTCCGGATTCTTCGTTGCTGCCAAGGAGCGGTTCAGTACCTTCGCCAACATGGAATACGCTACTCTCGACATCAGCAAAGATCTAGCCGAGCAGGGCTTTGACGGTCGCCAATATGATCTGATCCTGGCCACAAACGTCATTCACGCCACGCGGTCTCTCAATGAAAGTCTGAGCAACATACGGCAGCTCCTCGACCCGCAAGGCAGATTGCTGCTCCACGAGCTGACCCCGGTTTCCAAATGGGTCAATTACGTCTGGGGCACGTTGGCCGGTTGGTGGTACGGTGGGCCCGATGGCCGTCCGAACGAACCATATGTCAGTGTCGAGCGCTGGACCAAAGAGTTGAGGGATGCTGGCTTTCGCACACCTGATGCAGCGGTTCTTGACTCAGCAGAGCCAAACCAGCTGAATGCTATGATTGTGGCGAGACCGCTGCCGCAGGAGATACACAACAAGCGAGGCACACTGCTGACCCTCAGTGAGTCACAGAACGTTGGCCCCATGCTTCGAGTACTTGAGGATAGAGGATATGCCATCAACCGTTGCCGGTTGGAGGACATGCCGTTGCCTGCTGGTCAGGATGTCATTGCCCTGCTTGACGATGAAGGCCCATTCTTTGAGAACCTGGATGGCGGACGGTTCGAATCTTTCAAGAACCTGGTGAACAATCTGAAGGACTGCGGCATTCTCTGGGTGACCGGACTTTCGCAGATGCAGTGTCCGGACCCGCGATTTGGCCAAATCAACGGCATCGCCAGAACCATTCGCTCTGAAATGGCGGTTGACTTTGCTACCTGCGAAGTCGATGACGTGGGTTCGTCCCTCAATCGGATCGTTGACGTCTTCGAGAAATTTCAAACCCGTCAAGAGGACGAGATTCTTAAACCCGAATTTGAATACGCGATAGTAGACCAGACCGTCCACGTGGGGCGCATCCACCCCTTCTCCGTCCAGGAGGAGCTTCTGACTTTGGCCCCAAGCGACGGCGTCGCTCTTCGTACCAGCAAGCCCGGCCGTCTGACTGCTTTGCACTGGGCCCGTCACGAAGAGTCGGTGCTGAAGGGTGACGACGTGGAAGTCGAAGCATACGCCACTGGCTTGAACTTCAAGGTAGGCCAACGGCCCTGACCCTGCGATTCGGGAACCTGAAAGCTGATCATACTTTTTAGGATATCTTGTGCGCCATGGGCATCGTTGAGGCTTCCGAGAACGGATTTGGTCTCGAAGCCGCCGGCATCGTCCGTCGCACCGGACCTAACGTCAAAGACCTTCAGGTCGGCGATCGGGTCATGCTCATAGCGCACTGCGCATTTGCAACTCAAATCGTCGTTTCCGAGAATCTTTGCGAGAAAATCCCAGTTGATCTAAGCTTCGAAGACGCAGCGACCATGCCATGCGTGTTTGCTACTTCCATCTACGCCATCTTCAATATTGGCAATCTCAAAAAAGGACAGGTATGTTCTCCCACTGAGACGCACACGACTCCTTCTGACAGTTTTCATCTTGTTTAGTCCATCCTTATCCACAGTGCCTGCGGTGGCGTCGGTCTCGCAACCATCCAGCTTGCGCAGATGGTCGGCGCCGAAATTTACGTAACAGTTGGCAACGAAGAAAAAGTTCAGTATCTCATGGAAACCTTTGGCCTCGCCCGAAACAGAATCTTCAACTCTCGCAGCACCTCCTTCGTAGAGGACGTTCTGCGGGAGACTGGTGGCGAAGGTGTCGATTTGGCACTCAACTCACTGTCTGGCGAGCTGCTGCATGCCACTTGGAGGTGTATTGCAGTGTTCGGCAAGATGGTCGAGATTGGCAAGCGAGATTTGATCGGCTCGGGAAAGCTGGACTTGAGCGTCTTTGAAGCCAATCGAAGCTACTGCTGTGTTGACTTGGATCAGATTTGTTTCAGGAGACCATCCATTGCAAAGGGGTGAGTAGAGACACCTGGGAACAATAACTCTACGGGGCACAAAAAGGCTAACATCCCTTCAAGGCTGTTGAAAACTATCGTCGACCTGCTCAAGGAGAGTCACGTTCAGCCCATTCGGCCGATCAAGACCTTCAAGGCGGAAGCCGTCCTGGAAGCTTTCCGGTACATGCAGCAAGGTGTCCATTTAGGCAAGATCGTTGTATCCATGCGCGACACCGCTGGTCATGCCAACTTAGGAGAAGATGTTCGACAGCGGAAAAAGCCCGTTCGCCTCGATAGCTCCGGCGCATACCTGCTTGTCGGAGGTCTTGGAGGTCTTGGTCGCTCCATCTCCACTTGGATGGTCGAACGCGGCGCTCGCCACTTAATTTACCTCTCCCGAAGCGCGGGCGAGAACAAGATGCACCTCGACTTCGCGGAGGAGCTCTCCAGCATTGGGTGTCATGTTGACTTTGTGCAGGGCAGCGTGTCCGACGCTGACGATGTGAACAAAGCTGTCGCGCAGGCTCGTGGTCAGCTCAAGGGCATCTTGCAGATGTCTATGGTTCTCTCCGACCAGAACTTCACACGCATGACAATCGATGAGTGGGACACGGCTGTAGACCCCAAGGTCAAGGGAACGTGGAATCTCCATAACGCTTCTGTGGCCGCCAAGGCGAACCTCGACTTCTTTATTCTTTTTAGCTCCCTTTCCGGAATCATTGGACAGCCCGGCCAGACCAACTACGCTGGCGCAAACACCTTTCTCGACGCTTTCTCCCTGTACCGCTCCGGCCTGGGACTGCCGGCTTGTTCCATCGAGATCGGTGCTGTCGAGGAAGTTGGCTACATGGCCGAGCACGAATCCATCATGCAGAAACTCAAGGCCGCTGGTGGCTCGGATGGTACGGTCTCGGAGCATGAACTTCTCGAAACACTTGGGGCCGCCATAGTATCCACATCTGGCTCGAAACAATCGAAGAATTTCTGCCTAGGTATCCGCTCGAGCATTCCCTTGAGCAATCCTGGGAATCGGTCCCTCTGGAAAAAGGATGTCCGAATGGCTGTTTTTCACAACAGCGGAGAAACGGACAGCGCAATTAGCTCTGGCTCTAACGATGTGCTCAAGTCCCTGATTGCCAAGGCCAAGACCGATGCTTCGTTGCTAAGCCAGCCCGAGTCTGCTCATATTCTCGCCGTCGAAATCGGCAAGAAGGTCTTCAGCTTCTTGCTGAAGCCAGAAGAAGACCTGCAGACGTCGAGCTCTCTGTCCGATCTTGGCATGGATTCCCTTGTGGCGATTGAGGTACGACAGTGGTGGAAGACTGCTTTCGGGTTCGATATTAGTGTGCTCGAAATGATGGGAATGGGCAGCCTCGATGCCCTTGGAGAGCACGCTGCTAAGGGCATGTTGAACCTGTTTCATACGAGCAGTGACAATCAGGGGTAGTCAGGTTGGGTCTTTACTTGCCTGACAATTCCTTTTGGGTACCCTGCTGCATTATATATGTACATAGAGGCGACGCCACTCTTTGATGTCTAAAATAAAGAGAAGAGTATTGCGCCAGAACACACGATTCCGGGATGAGAAACGAATCGGAGACCCGGCAATGGTCGACTACCTGTACCATCCACTGTTAATGGGGGAAATATTTGTACAAGGAGATACTGCTCGGCTATGCGACGCAGTGACGGCGGCATAGGTCCCCCGAACCGGTCAGGAGTAGGAGGACTGCGAGGCTCTATCTGTAGATGAATTGACCTCAAGTGCATACTCAGGGATCCCCACCATTAGATCCTTCATCAAGAACCACTCAGGGGGGAGTCAGAGTTTAGAAGAGTACCATTAATGGTGTATTTCAGTGTTTTGCCATTCTTGTTATATGCTGTGTCTTCTACGTCTTATGTCTCCACGCCATGTCTGATCAATCATGCGGCATGGCAGATCTTGACCTGTTCACTGTTTTGCGTGTGTCAACGTCTCCCAACCAACAAACAACGTGTTTACTCCCGCTGGCCTTTCTCTCATGGTGAAATTTGCTGTATAAGGCAATTCAAAGACAGTTCCAAAGGCGGCAAATCCAGGCTCTGAAACGTCTTCGAGGTGCAGCTTGAGTGACCCATTGCAAAGCCAATCTGGAGCTGGCACCGCGCCGCCATGCGGATCGTACTTTGTCTGAAACTCCAATCCGTGTCGCAAGCGAGTTCCGACCTCCTCAGCATAGAGGTTTCGGCCTTGTATTTTAGCTGTCTCGGCAACATGAGAAATAGATGCAAGGCCATAGCCGGTGTGGGTGAGGTCTCTGCAGATCTCCATGGCAATGCCGTTTGCCAAACCTCGTCGTATCTGTCCATTCCACCACCAATCTTGCTTGGCGTCACTCATACCCTTGGGCTTGACTGGCCGGTCTCCGTCGCTAGTGGGGTTGGGAGACCGGGTGAGTAATTGATTGGGCACAAGACCATCACATAGGTAAACGTACCTCTCCAGATAAACATATTGGGCTGCGCTTCTAATGAGCCGTACAAGTGCAGCATCATAAGCGGTGCGGTCGTTCAAAAACACTGCAATGCCTACTTTTGCTTCCATCAAGACTAGAAGTGGAATGAGTACTGTTTGTCAAGCATACAGATTGAGATGAGACTCCAGACTCACCCAAGTCCCAGTTATTTGGGTTTCTAGACCCATTGACGACCTGTGGAAGATATACGTCCCGGAGCATAGCTTCAAAAGCCCTAATATCTGAGCCACTCCATCCTGCATTGGTATAGCGAATGATCTCAGCGGCACGGACCCAATCCGCAGCAGCCCAGGCGGCTTGGAGCGGACTGTTTGAGTTGGTGTGCGCTTTGATAGTCTTGGCCCAGGCGTTCATGAAAGAAATAGCTCTGTCCGCTTTAGACTTGTCTGCAGTCACTGCCCACGATAGTGCGTTCAAATACGCTGCCATGGCGTCTCGCCGCTCGTCTGTACATCCAATATTTGGAGTTGATGTTGGGCCGCACTCTACCGTGGCAAACGGTGTTGCGGCCACCCTTGTGGCATAGGGATGCTTCATCATACCATCATAGGCTGACGACCAGGGTTGTTCTCTGGCGGCAACCTTTGACGCCATGAGCCTCAACCGCGAAGAGTCAATGAATATGCCTGGGTGGACGAAAGAGGAAGTCGCAGTTCTGACATCGATCTCAGCAGCAGCAAGGGGCAGCGATGTCGAAGTTACTGCGGCTGTTAGCTGGTCGGCATCATGCTGAGGAGCAGCGTTGACGGGGAAGCACATGGCGACTAGGCCTGGCAACAGGAGAAATTGTTTCATGTTGTGTACGAGACTATGGCTCAGAGAAGGAAGAACAGATAAACGGCCTATATGGAACGGTGACGCCAAGTGCAACCGAAAGAGAAGTCTTGGGAAGTATGGTTCTTAAATTCAGGGCAATTCTCAAGGGTGTTCGATTCCAGTTTTTGGACTATACCCTAAGGGCTACAAACTGACCGGACCTTAAGTGGACCTGCCCGCTCGTGGCCGAAGTCTATTGTGTTCATGTCAGTTCATGAGTCTTAATCGTAGCGTGTTATGAGTAGCTTAGTACACTCCTACTGGGTGGTCCACTCAATGGTTCGGCACCCGGGGCCGGCACGACACCGGATTTCCGGAGCATATAGTAGCTTATCAGCGAGACCCCTGCGCCATCCCCGGCATGCAGTCAATGTCAGGTGCCTCATTATGCTTCTCCAATCCGGCTTCTATAGCAAGTACGCTACATAGCATCAACGCTGGTGGGCCGCGCTACCGATCATCACCCTACCCATGACTCGGAAGTTGGCGCCGTGCCTGCCCCGGTTCCGGAGTAAGGAAGGATTCCGCAAGGGAGGAGAGATGCGCAGGTCCCTATGAGCTCGCTCTATCCCAAATTCAGAGAGCCTGCGAGTACCTGCGTGGTGCTATATTCGAGGAGCGATCTTCGTAGTAGCGCTCGGGCCTCAACCGCGCAATTTTGTTCAGGAAAAGCATGCCCCCGAGCATCGGCCACGTTCAATGGTGTTGCAAGAAGGGGCTGGCACATATGCACAGCAACGATGCAATCCATGCTCGAACGTTGAGGACGAGGCGACTAAACACAATAGCTTTTCTGTTTTGCTCTACGGATGCAAATCTGCGTTGGGCCCTTCAGACAACACAGGCTACAGAGCTTTTTCGAGAGGAGCATGATTTAGTCAATGTGCAGTCCGGATTGAGCGCGAAGACAGAGTCGCCAGATTTCTTGTGTTTCTGGACTGTTCGTCACTTCTAGCTTGGGTACAGTGGCGCGGGTGCGAGGCGTCGAGACACGCGTGGGCACAGAGCACCCTGGCGCCGGAAGGGTCAGCAGGCTCTCTCCCAAGGCCGTCGACCTGGCGATGGGAGCATGACCAGAGCAATCAATAGCTCTGAGGTAGTCTAGTTTTCTTACGGAAGGTTGAGCTCATCAACTTTGCCCACGCGAAAGTCGCGCCGGCAGCTCAGCGTCGCCGGCAGCCTAACGGATCGTGGTAGGCCACGGGGTCGGCATCAATCATTCCATCTAAATAGTCGAATTCATCGACTACAGTACCTAGTTCCCAGCGCAAGCGGGACACTCGACTTCAAGGCCCAGCAGTGTAAGCTGGAGGCTATCGTTCTTCACTGCCTGCTACCAACAGCGGCTTCCTTCAGCGAAGCTTGAGCTTGAACTTATCGATCTGGGGCGGCGCGGCCAATTGGCTATGTCCCGGAACACTTCTCACCCTTTATGTCCGTGGCTATGATGAGAATCTTTGACGGACGGCATACCTACTGCCCCATCTAATGATGACGCATCATTCAATTCAAGATATTTACACGCATTTGAGGCTGCAAAAAGGCTTTGCCTGGCATTTTTGCCTACTCTGGAACCCTTTCAGATCGAGCGTCGAAAGCATGGCGATGATACCACGATTGTACGTCTACGAGTAGTCCGGCCGAATGTCACAAGAAAGAATGTGCATATTAACCAGTGAGTTTATCGTACGGACAGCCATGCCCCACTTCATGATGCACCAGAGACATGCTTTTCGTATTACCAGCACAGCGATGTGCATGGTGTGCGTACGCATCGAGGTCTCAGACAATGCCTGAACGTCAGACGAATTAGAATGAGTGTGAGCAAGGTATGACGAGGAGGCTTGAGGGCAAGCCTCGCCAGCGTTTGCATTCGGAAGAAACAACACGAAGACGCGCTACCACAAACTCAATGCTAGAGCGCGCCTTTGCCACCCAGCATCTGCCCGTAATTCTCTGTCCACAATCTTCCAACAAAATCGCGCCAAAGCGCCAGAGGAACTTCGAGGAATGTGTTGCTCAAGTCCATTCATCACGTCGTTGTCGAGGCTTCTATCTGGCAGGGAGGCCTCAGCCGAGTAAGTTCCAATATGCGCCGGCTGCTTGTATCATTGGGGTAAGTTATCAAGCCCCCCCGCAACCCCTCATCATATCATCGATGTCAATTCTAGCGCTTCCTTCATAACCATTGTCGCGGAGTTAAGAGTCGCACTGACATTCTACCTCAAGGGCGCTGGCGCTCTCATGTTTCATCTTGGCCCGTAGATACCATACGAGCGCTGCCTTTGGTTAGTCCGGTCCAAAACCCCTGATACTGCACCTGCTCACATATTTGCCGTAATGAGCAGAGCACCCAGTTTATTTCAGTGTTGCTACACTGCTGGTCAGCGGCCTAGCCTTGGAAGCTGTGAAATAGTGGAGGCGAGCAAACGAGATCGAAGCGTCTACTGGACAGCATGCGAGATTGGCAGCGAAACACACCGACCTGTCGTCTGTGCAGAAAGGACACTCGAGCATATCCGACAAGCTTCCCTTCGCCGCTACGCGAGCCCGGCGCCTACGTCTACCCCTCGTTATACTACTTGGGTGCATTGTCACGCGTAGCATGCTCTTCTGGTTCATATCTCGCACGTCGCAATGTTCCTGGGTCGGGATCGAGGTACTCGAACCCTACTCTCTGGTAGTACTGAGGCTTACATTGCGTGAACAGGCACTTTTACCAGGCCTCTCGCTCATTTGTGAGGTCGTTGCTCCAGATAAGACCAGAAGTGTCGATCTAGGGCAGAATTCCAAGAATCCTCGAGCTACTCGAATCTCTTTAGCATCAATTAGCTACGCTCTTTTCGCCTGTGGATGGGCCACCTCTGCTATGTCAGCCTTGACTCATTCGCGTGTTGGGACTGGGACAGTTTGTCCAGCGGGGTGGCAATGGGAGGGTATCACAAGATGTGCCCAAGTGGCCATATGTGCTCTTGATGCCGTAATTCTCACTTGCGGAGCTCGATTACACACCCACGAAGACGACACCACTCACAATATTCCTGGAGCACTAGCGATGATACTCTTCATTGCAGCAGGATGTGTATCTTCCCTGCCCCTCCCTCGGTGGCTCATGGGTTCTAGCTCCTGCTTGACGTTCAAGCTCGAATCTCTGAACATTCGGGATCTGGCCTTTGACTCACTCGTCGCCTCCACAGCCCTTCTTTCCGGTCTATCACTTTTGGCAGAGTTCCATCCGACAAGTGTTGCCTTGTCAATTTCTGAAGCTGGCTTATTTGGGGTCTGGCAGCCAAATATCTGGTTCGAGCACGCGCTATCGGCCGCTTCTTTTGGCGAGGTATTGAGAAAGGCGATGATAGCTACTGTCTTCGCGGGCTGTCTATGGCGACTTGCCATGTTTCCGAGCTACCCTCCACGGGCACACGTCTCCAGACTGCACAGATGGCTGTACTTCGTTCATTTCGGAAGTCTAGTGCTTACGGCAGTCTGTTGGACTTTGCTTTCCACTTTTTATGCGGGATTACCTGTTTCCCAAGCCGTCGAGAAGCTTGTAATCTCCGCCCAGACCGAAAAGCTGGCTTGGAAATCCCAAGCCGCGTCCAGCCGCATCCTATCAGATGCGGTAGTACAGTACGAAAAGCTTAATGGAATGCCGCCGCCTCCAAACTTCGACCGGTGGTATGAATTCGCTATTGAAAACAAATCACCTGTCATCGATGACTTTGGCCAGATCTACAATGACTTGCTTCCATTCTGGGGCATTGAACCCTCCAAAATACGGGAGAGGACGACACAGCTGATGCAGTACGCTAATATAGAGATGGGTGCCCTGAGAATCCAAAACGGCACAATCTTTCAGTCGCCTCACATTCCCGGAACACATCGTTGGATGGCAAATGCCTTCGAGACGATGATTGAGCCCTTTTCAAAGTGGTTGCCTGACATGGTCATCGCTATCAACCTGGCGGACGAGTGCCGGATTGCCGTCCCATTTGAAGGTATGCAGGCCCTCAAAACCACCGCCAAAGGCGCAATATCTCGCCTGGTGGCGAACGGAGGCGACGGGAAGACCAAATCAGCAGTCAGTAGACCCGACAGCGAGCCAAGGTGGGCATCTCACTTTCCCGAGCCAAAAGGCCACCAGGACCCTTCCGATCCGAAGCGAGTAGCGCCGGCCTTCGTGGACTATCACGCAAGACAGACCTACTACGACTGGATCTCGCCGACGTGCCATCCTGATTCTCTGGCGCGCAACAGCCGGTGGTGGGACTGGGGCTCAATGTGTCCCAAATGTCTGGCGCCACACTCACTTCTGACCCGCGACGGAGCCATTGTGGGAAACGTGACTCTGGCTCATGATCTCTGCCATCAGCCTGACGTTGCATATCTCAGCGGATTCTTCATGTCTCCGTCTGTCATGGTTGCCAGCCACACGTTGTTTCCAGTCTTTAGCCAAGCTCGGGTGGGCGGCTTCTCGGATATCCTCGTCCCCTCACCCTGGGATTTCAATGACAACAGCGCATACGTCGAGCAAGAAGACTTGACTTGGGCTGAGAAGGCAAACGGGCTATATTGGCGCGGTTCAAGCTCTGATGGTTTTGCGTCACATAATCGATGGGCTGGCTTTCTCCGAGCGAGGTTCGTTCACGAAGCTTACGAAGTTGGCAGAAGTAGATCGGAGGAGGCGAATGCGCCGGGCAGCTTACACATCAACGTCTCCTTTGTGGGCGACGTGTCTAGGTGCGCCGCGGCGGACTGCGCCACGGAGCTGGATTCGTTCCATCGCTGGAGCGCAACAGTTCGAAACGGCAAGGGCAATGTCGATGAAGACACGAATTCGGGAGCATCGGTTTCGTTACCTCCAGTGTTGCCTTTTCGGGAGAATTGGCGCTTCCGACACCTGATGGACATGGACGGAGCGGGTTTCAGCGGACGGTTCAGGTCCTTCATGCAGAGCCGCAGCTTAGTCTATCGTGCTGCTTACTTTCGAACCTGGTATGAAGAGCGTATAGTTGCTTGGCACGACTACATACCTGCAGATGTGCGACTCGGTCCGGGGCTCTGGAGCGTTGTCGGCTACCTCGCGGGTGCGTCCGGCATCAAGTCGAGTGTGAGTGATGGCCAGCGCGGCGCCGAAACAGCACAGAGGATAGCAGAGCAGGGAAGGGATTGGGCGCTCAGGGCATTACGGCGGGAGGACATGCAAATCTATATGTTCAGGCTTTTATTAGAATGGGGAAGGGTCACGGATGATGCAAGGGAGACGTTGGCCTACGAACATAGCCACGAGGGAGCCGTTGGCGGGCTATGACCTCGACGCGTCATGCTTCGAACGTACCCCGGTTTACACCGCGCCACGCCATCGTATACCGTCTGATGTGAGCAGTGCTTGGTGCCGCAATCACGTTTCGTGACGGATCCATCTGCGCCTCGTTGGACGGGAGGAGTCAGGAAATGTGTGACGCCGGCAGCTTGACCTAGACAAGCGATTTACAACAAAGGCGGCACCGCGGAATAGCTGTGGCCAGTCTCAGTGAGACCATTCCCCAACACGAAACCCGATATTCTTTTGAAATTCCAGAGACAGCGGCAGGCCCCCCGGTCAAGCTTGGATGGAATTGCAATATTGCAGTGCCAACTTCTGCAACCCGCTTGCTAGAGCCATCATTGCAGTGAGGAGTCATGGTTACGCGATACTTGGGCATTGGATCCGAGACGCGGCTCGGCTGCCGACCTTGGCCGTCGGTCGCCATGACGTGGGAGTGGGGCCGCTTTGGCTGGACCGCCCAGGGGTCATATCTCCGGATCAGGGGACACTGAACCCTGATCGACGGGGCGGGGTGGGGCCGCTTGGGCCTCTGAGGTGGGATGACACTTTGATTCTGGACAAAAGTTCCCACCCCATAGCACACATCGCTGACGATAAGAGTAGGCTTGGCAGGTTACATCGCTGTTGCAATTCATAATGGCTGCCAAAGACCAGGAGTTCTCGACGTCTGAAACACGCCGTGTTCTCTTGGGCTCGGGGACCAAGATGAAAAGATCCGAGTCCCGGAGGCTCTGCTATATTAAAGTGCTTGAATATGTACTGTCAAAGTATTCCTACATGTGAAGTTAGAACTGCAGTGTCCGGGCTTTGATAGCCCCCTGCCATGGCAGCTATTGCTAAACAGCTTGCATGCCGAGATTGAGTACCAGATGATAGCACTTGTCCACCTTCCCACCAGTGACCGAGTATACAACATCCTGGCTTTGCAGCATGCTGATTCCTTCATCGGGGTCTTTCGCCAAATACACCTTGGAGCCAGTCTTATCGGTGAAGTCGCAAACGAGGGGATAGAAGACTTGACCGTTCGGATCGACGGCTACGTAATAATAGTCCTCGGGCCCACTCTTGCTCTCGTAGGGCACTAAAGCAACGAGCACACCTGTGCTGGGTGTCTTGGTATCGACGCTGACGCGCAGGCGGGACACGCCAACCGCAGTCATTGTGTCGTTGTAGTAGTGCATCAGTCTTTGCACACCATCATGGACAATCGTGTTGTTTTGCGCGGTAGCCCACGAGCTGGAACAAGCCTTTTCTTCGTGGCCGCTGGGAACGGCATACAGGTTGCCGTTGCTGCAGGACAGTATCGTAGTCGAGTTCGTAGGGTCCACGAGAGGGGCGTATCCGAGTCCCGAACTGCCGGTATAGACGTCATTGGTGAGAGGCTGCACAGCATAGGTGAGAGTCTTGGGCGACGCGCTGCCCGTGTCGCCACCCCTCGCGTTGATGGCAGCTTTCCGAGAAACGACGCCCCGCCGGCCAGGTAGCATTGGGGGCGCTCTGTGGGTACGGGCCTTGATCGTGGAGTTGGAATACAACTTGGGCTCAGGTGGATGGCCAGGCAAGCTAGCGCACGTAGCATTAGTGGGTGCCAAGCGAAGGAGCACGTAAGAAAGGCAACTCACTCGATACAGCCTCGAGACAGCACTCTGTCCTGTGTGTCGAGAAGAGGAATCGTCTTGATGCCCAGAATATCTATAAACAGCTTGTTGCGCCAGCTGATTTGCGTGCTGATGCCAGTGCAGCCGTTTGTCTCCACGAAACCCGCCGAGAGCTTGCCGTTTTCGTTAATTTCAGCAGAAGCTGCGACTTGAGCCATCCCCTTGATGGAGGGCTCGTCAATGAGGCCAACAGACTTTTCCCAACTGGCGATTTGAAGACCGCACTTGATACCGATGGGTAGACCTAGGCTTGCAGAAAGCATAAGCTCTCCTTCGGCCTCAAAGACTGGCCTAAAGTAAGGTTCCCAGCCGCTGCTCTTGCTGTTATCGGAGTTGACAAAGTCAATCAGCACCATTGCATTGTCCAATCCCATCTCGGCACCTGCCAGCAGCCTGCCCTTTGCTTCCGCGGCAAGCTCCACGTGCGTGCCGACTGAGATATAGGGTCCAATGGTAACAACGCCATAGGACAACCCGGGCAGGCCGACGCGGATGAGATTTGTGCTAAATTCCTGGTTGAAGGTCATCTGAGCGTCGATGCCTATCTTGAGACTGAAATGAATGTCGGTATGGAGTTCAACCTGGCCCTCGAGGAAGCCACCAAGAGGTGTCCAGCGAGCCCGTCCAGCAACCTTGGCGTTGCCCCGAACGCCGCACCCAACACAATACACATCCATATACTCATTGTGATTCTTGTTCTTGTCAGCCTCGTGGGAGCCGAATGACTTGAGAAGAATGGCGTCCCCCCAAGGCGAGTCTGCCTGCTTTGCGTCTTGATCTCTGATCTTGTTACTGTCGGAACCTGGTTTTGAAGGATCAGGGATCTGCCAATGAAGATCGGCGTTAACGCTGCCGCTGATGGACAACGCTTGTTGAACAGCCTTGTACGCGTTCTTGAGAGGCTTGACAACCTTGTCCTTGATCCAGCTCCAGAGAGACCTCCGTCGTATGGCCTGACGACGATGCATTCCTTGGGCACCTCCGTTGCCAATGTGCGGCGCTATCTCGTCCAGAAAGTCCTGAGAGTCCGCATTCAGCGCTGTGTAGCCCAGTGTGCGATCAAGATCCTGATCAAACTGCTGCCCCAGGCATGCCGTCGACAAGCCATATTTATCATCTGCAGGCGCAGCGCCGCAGCTCGATTGAGCGAAGCTGGCTGAGTCGTTGGCAAATGGGCGCGAGGACGGCACGGCACCTGCCGTCTGCGCAGGACCAGCTCCACGAGAGTTTGTCGAAGTCGGCGCTCCATTGAATGCGGGGCCCGCAGCTGTGGGACCTTGCTGGCCTTGAGATTGCTGCGGATCGGATGGATTCCACCATCCCCATTCTGTGTCTCCATGAGATATGATCTCGTCTGGATGGCTGGGTTTTCCTGATGCACTGATGGCTAGCTCGCCACTCTTGAAGTCAAGCTTAGACACATTGAAGTAGCACCTCTCGCCTTTGTGGTAGTCGCCACATCCACGGGCGTAGGCAATCAAGACAAGACCCGCATCAGCAGTCCAAGTGTCTGCTGCAAGCTTGTAAGCTTCCTTGTCTGCGAATGTGATTTTCAATCCTTTGGCTTCCTGGTATGAAACAGTCATGCGCTCGCTATGGTCAAGATTGACAGAAGGGCTGGTAAAGTGGTATGTGAGAAACGCAAAGTGCCCGGCTTTGGATGGATCTGCCCGCTGTCAGCTTCAAATGTCTTCTCCAACGTCCGGTCAATTGAAGTATTCCTTACCGCCGACACCGTAGTACATCTGAGAGCCCTTGCTGGACGGAATTGGTTCAATGTTGCCAACGTCTTTAGTGTCCAATGACCAATGGACGTTAGGTGCCAAGGTGGCAATGGGCCCATCTTTGGCAAACGTGGCCGTTTGCTCGCCCTTGAAACCAAACCTATTCTGGCCTTTCTCAGAGGGCGATGGAGTAGGCGACGAGAATAAAGAGACGGTAGGATGTTCTACATAATGGCTGCTGGTGCTGTTGCTGGTGCTGTTGCTGGTGCTGTTGCTGTTGCTGTTGCTGATGCTGTTGCTGATGCTGATGCTGTTGCTGTAGGGAGAGGAACCTGTAGCCAGTGGAGGATGGATGCTTGGCACAGCACTGCTAGAGGCATTCCTATAAACTGCCTGCGTTCCGAGTGCAGGAAATGCCTGGACTGCAGCTGCAGTCCAGAGCAGCGTTATGCTTGTCCGCAGAAGCATGGCTGATTACCAAATGGTACAATTGTATAATGGGTAGAATAACGAAACAAAGAATGAAGCTTAGAATAAACAATGTAATGAAATAATGAATGAATCGTGGGTAATGAATGTCAAGAAAACCAGGAAAGAAGGAGTGTGTCACGGATCATTAACGGTGAACCAACCGCAGAGCAAGAAGCGAAGACGCTTCGACATTTGGTAAGACAAGAGCTCTGGTGGACTAGACGAAGATGTGCTGTGTTGAGAGTTTATGTTGTCGGACGTGTTCATTGCGGTCCGGAGACGGTAGTGGCCTCGAAGGATCAACGTGGAGTCGCGTCACCACCCCTCGTCTACTCATTTCGTGCCTTGCGGCGCAACGGAGTCGGCAGGTGCCACTACCCCAGAATGGTGCAACTGATTTGGTAGACACTCAACCGCAGTCCGCGACGGGCCTGTGCCAAGATAGGTCATGGCGTACGCACAGGAGATCCAAGCCACAGTCGATGTGGTGCGGTCTGTGCGGTCACATCCCGTAAAAAACATCTCATTCGTCTTTAGCGAGCACGACTGTCCTTTGCACTGCACATGAATAGGTGGCTGCATAAGTTTGACAAGTTGCCGCAGCTTTGACTATCCCTGCCAATAGATGTCTACTTTATGTTGTCAAAGCGCTGGCGTCGTGGTCCATTATTGGGTGGTCTGTGTACCAAGTGGGTAGGATCCATTATAGCCCCTGTCTTCGCTTAACGAATGTACCCCACGTGTGACCCTTCAAGGTGTCCGCGTGGTTGTCGACGTCAAGTTCTCCACAAATGCTTTAGAACAGAACTCTAGCCTCTTCGCCGATGCGCGAAGCTCTGTGTGTTATAGTGAATCTCAGTGCCTATACCTAGGGGAGAAGCATATCCTGAGGGGGCCACTGCCACAGACTTTCTCGGTAGCCTCTTCGTCAGTGCGCAACAGACCGTCGCTATCTAGTCTGGTGACGTTACAATCGTTCATCCGGGCGTCTCTATCCGTGCATATTTGCTCAAGGTGAAGGTGCTGGTTGCGTAGGCGGGAATTTGAAGTATCCACTCCGAGGCCCAAGCTCGGCGAGCCATCAAGGTCGTTCGACGCATCGATCGTCTTAACTAATCGTTAAAAACGAGACGAACGTGGATATAGTCTTCGTACGTATGACCAGAACTGGGCTGACTCTCTTTCGCACCGACCAGGAAGCGATCCCTTTGGCTTTGGAGGAAACGACTACTCATTTTTCTGTTACGGTGATTCGCGACGGGTCACCGTCTTGTGCGTGTTGTGCGTCGTGTTGGCTCGAAAACATCAATCCCTTGAATATTCGCTTTCTCTCGTATACAAGCGTTGTTCGTTTTACAATTCTCGTTCTTGTAAATCCCTTTGAGCGGGCGGAGCGCTCTATGGGCGGATATACGGCCGGCACTCCTTGACTGCCAGGTATATACGTTTGCATCTTTCCCTGCAGTACCGTATAAACTCGGAAAATTCGTCGCGGCCCCACGAGGAGCCTTACAAGGGGTAGAGCGAATCAGCTACATCCTCCTCAAATTGGCAATTGAGATACAGGCTCATCATTAGCTTCCCCCGCAGAATAGCTTCGCTTAATCCTCGTGGGGCAGCGACGAATGTTCTGAGTCGATACGGTACTGCGGCACACTCGCGCATGGCAAACCGGCGTGACTTTGCTCTCAGACTCCCGTCGTATGTTGCTGAAGCCATTGTGCGCTGGCACAGAGCTTATCAGCATTTGATTTGGTGGCAGTACGCTTCAGCCCCATGACAGGGACTTCACAAAGCCTTGTCGCTCTTACATGAATAGTCCATCAGTTGCAGCGACTTTTCGCAAGCCCATAAAGGCAAGGTCAGTGCTATCCCGGACGATGACTGAGTTTTTAGATGAGCAGAGGGTATATGCTAAAGGAAGAGATGTGGGTTTTCGAGGTCAGGCTTTTGATAACGCCTCATTGGTGAGGTGATGAAAGGCACATCCAGTAATACGAATGATCGCTGAGATTTGGTAAGACGACAGTCGCTTTAAGTATTGATATAAGTGATGCGCCTAAGATGAGATGAGCCGTTTACTCTGCTGTGTTAATCATACATGTCGACCGTAGTCAATACCGCCTTAGTTAAGCTCTTGTAATTTAGTGTAAGCGTAGCCGGTGCTATGTTTGCCATTCGGTGCTAGCATGCTATACATGGCGGCGCTAAAAACTAATTGCTTCGGACACGGCTGCTCTGTGCCGTAGCAACTCCAAGTAATGCTTGCACATTTGAATACGGCCCTAGCCTCAATTTGCGCAAAGTTCGTATGACGACGCCTACCGGCTAAGCCATGGTCCTCCCGAACTCTTCGTATTTTGCTGGTGGATTTCGTACTGAGACTCAGCCACGTTCTAGGCTCTGCAAGTCTGAGGTCGTCCGTAAATACTTCCCAGGCCTTCTCGATTATCGAAGTGGCCAAGTCATAGAACCATACTGTAGTCCGATGTCTGTACTCGTACGAGTCAGGACCTCTCAGCCACTTTGACAACCCCACGCCATTCAGCCGATGGCCTTGATTTACCTGTAGGTAATTACAACGATGGTCCATTAATTTCGGTCCGACGTGGCATATTGAAGCGTATTTCCATTACAATTGAGGATAAACTTCAGATTGGCGCTCTGGCCCTGTGCTCGCTTACTCGTAGAAGGCGTTGCTGAGTGAAGTGCGGCACAAGTGACATACCCGACCTTGGCGGTCTTGGCGGCCTTGGCTCTAGCGATCACTGAAACGCCAAGCTTTGACAGTTCCAAGGGTCGGGGTCGTCCAGCTGTCATATTTACATCATAGGATCCGTGAAGAAGGATTTCTTGGCCTTACCTGACAAGCCGGCCGGGGGTAAAGGGGATCTGGGCCTCACGCACGGACCCTGCCAGAAGTAGATCTATAAATGGAGGGAGAGCTGTACTCGTATCCCATTGACTGTGCTAAGGCTCCAGGTACAAGCCAATCAAGGATCCCAGCCAGTCAGAAGTGTTGTGTCGATGGATACTTACGAACTTGGTGTAGGACATCTAGTCTTAGAAGTATCGAGTCTTCCTTTTTCAACAAGCGGTTAAATCTAACAAACCGCAATTTGAGCGACGGTCTAAGTAGTTTGAGGTTCCGCGCTAGTTGCGGGGTCAAATAAGGTGATTCCGTACTTGGAGCCTTAGCACAGTCAATGGGATGTCTCTCTTGGCAAGCTCCAGCCACCAGCAGTATATTGCCATATGCCTACCTTGGAAGTCTCTTGGTCAAGTTCATGATCAGCAGGACTGTCAAGGTGATGTCACTAATGGACCTTATCTAGTCATGACCTGAGTAATCACGTTTTCCATCTTGGCGGCAGTGTCCGCATGGTGGTGCTGTCATCAATGACCAGGGAAGAGCCGCTTCCCCTCGCTGGACTTAACAAGGTGCGCTTGCATTGCATCATTGAGAACAGCAATAGGGCCGCCATTCATCGGTAGTATGTCTAGCTGCTCTGTGTCCGTCTCGTTCGCCGCATCTCGACCGCTTTACCCTCTCACAGCAATTTGTCCTTTGAAGTGTCATGACAGCCGGCACTTCTTGCTTCATAGCAGCTTTCAGCTGTGATGGATTTGTTTTCTTTCGCCTGTTTCGTCTTTCCTCCACTGACTTGTGTGCATGCAATCAGCTACTCGCTGCCAGACTACTGTGCCGATCCCCCCTTGTTCCCTCGATATCACGGTGCCGAAGCGTCCATGGCCACATGGGTACGCCACCGCGGTTTGGGTTTAGGCTTGTGGCTTCCGCGACGACCCTGTCATCCTGTGATGGAAATGGAATGTGTTTCACGTAAGCAAGGAAGCCAGATCTAGCGAAGCCGAACGAGACGAAATGTGGGATAATCGGCGCTGAGTTGTTGGAACAAAGTGAAATAGAACGGCTGCACGCCGTTCCTAAGAACTGAAATGAGATGTGTGAAAACCTGTTGCGCATTGAGTCACAGCCGTGTATAGCCAAAGCATTGTGTAGCTTTTGCATGTTATCTTGGAATACAGGCCTGTTTCTGGATACTACATGTATCTTCGAGGGGGTGGGCAGGAAATCGAGGCGCTGAATAGCCTTCGCACCTTCATTGGTAGGGCCATCTCATGTGAGCAATTTGCGTCCATGCTTTTCATACCGTATGTCTCGGCAGGTGGACGCCACACCTGTCACTCGCTCTATCGCGTGGCTTGATTTTCCTTCAGCCGCGCCTAATCTGGAAATGACCGTTGCACAGCAGGCTCAGCGCGCCTTTACGATGCATAAATGCCGAGTTGGCAAATGAGGGCCCTCGATAGGGCTGTGGACGCCGAGTGCAGTTGTGCGCAAATCTGGGTGCTGAGCGATCACACTCCGAACCGGCGTTGTATTTGGCATATCATCAGGCTTTCTCGCCTTTCTTTGCAACCGTTGAATATGCAGCCTTTAACTTACTTTGCAAATCACTCGTACGCAACTCACAAGAAAGCATGCTCAGACAAGCGTCTCGTTGGCTTACAGGGCGCATCCTCCCTCGACACGACCCCGAGAAACAGAGTCCCAATTCAGACAGACACCAAAGCGAGCCTGTACGAGTAGAGCAGGAGCGGCACCAGCGCCTCACTGTCATCACCACCGCTGAGAACGCCCTCATACCGCCGACCGACAAACTCCTCGTCTTTCGCTCGCTGACTGGAATTGACACGGTGCCCACGCTGAGCAACTCTGGTCATGCCAGCCGCGCTGCGCCAAACGTAGGCATCTATCCACGCGCGGTAGAAGCCGAGCGCAACTCCAGGCGAGGCTATCGCTTCTTCAACATCTTCGTGAATGGCTGTCTGGGGGCGCAAATCATCGTCGCTGCCGCTCTGACGGCGATCGGAGCGGCGAATGGCTCGCGAGAAGCGGTGACGGCATTTGGGGCAATCAATACCGTCATCGCCGGGATCCTGACGTACCTCAAGGGTACGGGCTTACCCAATCGACTCAAATACATTGAAGACGAGTTCAAGACGGTGCGAGAGTATATTGAGCAACGTGAACGGGAGTTTTGCCTCTTCGACTGCCCGCTTAATCCGTTGGAAGAGGTTCAACTTGCTGACGACATGTACAATTCGGCAAAGCAAGATATGGATGGCAGCAAAGCCCCAGGAAAACTCAACATGGATCAGCACAAAAGCAGGACGACTTCGATGTTATCACCAGTAGTCCAGAGGCTTGCAAAGCTTACCGAGCCTTCAGCTTCGACGCGAGTGCCCGAATCAGGCCCGCATTGACGCCTTCGGACCTGCTCTTACCAAGCCGTGGAATGTATCTCTTACAATGCCATGGTGCCCGGTGCTTGTGGATGGTATGGATGATACGTAGGTTGGGTTAAAGTGATATGAAGAATCGATTTCTTGCTCTGCGCATATTCACGCAGGCTCGCTCTGACTTCCCTATGGCAACACAGACACGTTGTCTGTTGAGAAGAAAGGGAGCATCTGTAGACGGTAGCTTGCGCCGAATGGGGCAATTGGTGAAGCTTCATTTTTCTTTTCAAGCTTCATCTTGATCTCGTTGCCGCTGCCTCGGAGCAAGCCTTCAGTGGCCTGTCATCGCACGTCAATAGCACCCTCACATATGGCAACCATCTGATACATTCTGCTGTTTCCGTGCAAACCGCAAAAGGACCCAACTGAATACAGATAGCGTTCCTATTTGTAGAGCTTAGTGGACCATTTGACTGTTGTCCCGCCGCGTACCTCGTGGCACCGTACGGAATCTGCAGTATGAATAGTGCTGGACTTCCCCTAGAGACCCGCCGGCGGCAAGTCGGGAGACTAGAGGGAGATGGTCTACGTCAAGGATCCGCCTTAGTCATACAGTGATAGACCGGGAATTGCGCGGAACGTACGCCAAACTGGCGGGCAGCGTTCATTCCATGGCCGCCACTCGAAACTCGGTAGGATTCGACCAGCGTCCCACAATCAGACAGGAACACACATGCCGACTCCGCTGCCGTGACCTCTGCAGGTTCCGAAAACGCTTTACTGCACTTCAGCCGGCCAAGGACACCGTAGCAACGCGCTCGCTCGCGTCCGGCCGCTCCCGGCCGACAACGATTCCCTCACAAGGCCGCCGTCTAGCTGCGCCGAAGCAGCAGCACTGGCCCAGCAGGACCAGCTCAGTAGATGCCAAAACGGCCAGGAGGGGATGGACGTTGAGACACGCAACTGTCAGGACGCAACTTGAGAAGCAGACGAGGGCCTGCAGGTCGTCAGGTGAGCGCCGTCGCTTGACGGGACGCAACGAATCCCACCCCGACTGCGCGTGTGCAGAAGCGCTTGCCGCTACCTTAGCTAGCCTTCCTCGGCTGCGAGAAGCACCTGAGGATTGGTAGGACCCGACGCGTACAGCAGGCAGTCGTCGTTGGTACGGGCCCGACCGCTCCTCCGCAAGACGGTTCATTGCCAGCAAGGGCGGCAGCAACGCGACCGAGGGGCGTCCAGCAAATAAGATTCCGGCAATTCGTCATTCAATGCGGGGTCCGCGGGCCTTAAAACGCGGGGTGTGGCTCCTCTCGACCCCATCTGCCCGCTCCCGATTGCGTCTCAGGCTTAGGTCAAGCTGTACATCGACCTGCAACTCGACGACGAGACAGTATCATCCCACCACCCCATCTCGTACAGACACCGCTACCATGGCTGAGAGCAAGTGCCCCGTTCGTCACGAGATGAACACCGGCGGCGGCGGCACTCGGAACCGCGACTGGTGGCCCGACTCGGTCACGCTGGGCATTCTTCGCCAGCACACCGAGGTGACCAACCCGCTGGGAGGCGACTTCGACTACGCGGCCGAGTTCAAGACGCTCGACCTCGAAGCTGTCAAGAAGGACCTCCATGCGCTCATGACCGACTCGCAGGACTGGTGGCCTGCTGATTTTGGCCACTATGGCGGCCTGTTCATCCGCATGGCCTGGCACAGCGCCGGCACCTATCGCGTCTTCGACGGCCGCGGCGGCGCCGGGCAGGTCAGTCCCCAGATTCTGCATAGCACGACTCGAGTTCAATGTTGCTGACGCACGGGAAAAAAACAGGGCCAGCAGCGGTTTGCCCCCCTCAACAGCTGGCCGGACAATGTAAGTCTAGACAAGGCCCGTCGCCTGCTCTGGCCCATCAAGCAGAAGTATGGCAGGAAGATCTCGTGGGCCGACTTGATTGTCCTCACGGGCAACGTTGCCCTCGAGTCCATGGAGTTCAAGACCTTTGGCTTTGCTGGCGGCCGCCCGGACGCCTGGGAGGCCGATGAGTCTGTCTACTGGGGCGGCGAGACGACCTGGCTGGGCAACAACGTGCGCTACGCCGACGGACACAAGGGGCTTGCTGAGCACGGCGTCGTCGACGCCGACGAGAGCCCCAAGAAGGATATGCACTCGCATAAGCTCGAGTCGCCGTTGGCGGCTGCGCACATGGGTCTCATCTATGTCAACCCCGAAGGCCCCGACGGCAACCCAGACCCCGTCGCTGCTGCCAAAGACATCCGTGACACCTTTGGCCGCATGGCCATGGACGACGAGGAGACGGTGGCGCTCATAGCCGGTGGCCATTCCTTTGGCAAGACGCACGGCGCCGCCCCTTCGAGCAACGTTGGCAAGGAGCCCGAGGCTGCCGGCGTCGAGCAGCAGGGCCTCGGTTGGGCCAACAGTCACGGCTCTGGCAAGGGCCCTGACACCATCACCAGTGGCCTCGAAGTGACGTGGACAAAGACGCCCACAAAGTGGAGCAACAACTACCTCGAGTATCTCTTCAAGTTCGACTGGCAGCTCACCAAGAGTCCTGCCGGCGCAAGCCAGTGGGTGGCAAAGAACGCTGAGCCAATCGTCCCCGATGCCTACGATGCCTCCAAGAAGCATCTGCCCACCATGCTGACGACCGATCTTTCCTTGCGATACGACCCGGCCTACGAAAAGATTTCGCGACGCTTCCTCGAAAACCCGGATCAGCTCGCCGATGCCTTTGCACGCGCCTGGTTCAAGCTGACGCATCGCGACATGGGTCCACGCGCCCGATACCTCGGCCCCGAGGTGCCTGCTGAGGAGCTGATCTGGCAGGATCCCATCCCGGCCGTCAACCACACACTCGTCGACGACAGGGACGTCGCCGCCCTGAAGAAGGACATCCTGGCCTCCGGCTTGGACGTTTCAAAGCTCGTGTCCACCGCCTGGGCCTCCGCGTCCACATTTCGCGGCAGCGACAAGCGCGGTGGCGCCAACGGAGCCCGCGTTCGCCTTTCGCCACAGAAGAACTGGAAGGTGAACAACCCAGAGCAGCTGAGCAAGGTCCTGAGCGCTCTCGAGGGTGTTCAGAAGCGCTTCAACGGCGCTGCAAGCGGCGGCAAGAAGATCTCGCTTGCTGACCTTATCGTGCTGGCCGGTGGTGCCGCTGTCGAGAAGGCTGCCAAGGACGCCGGCCACGAGATTGTCGTTCCTTTCACGCCCGGCCGAATGGACGCCTCGCAGGAGCAAACAGACGTCATGTCGGTAGGTCACCTCGAGCCCTACGCCGATGGCTTCCGCAACTACGGCAAGTCGACCGACCGTGTCAAGACGGAGCATTTGCTGGTGGACAGAGCCGCGTTGTTGACGCTGTCGGCGCCTGAGCTAGCCGCTCTGATGGGCGGTCTGCGTGTTCTCAACACCAACTACGACGGTTCGGCTCACGGCGTCTTCACAAAGCGTCCAGGTACTCTGACCAATGACTACTTTGTCAACCTCCTCGACATGAGCACCGCCTGGAAGCCACGCGGCTCTGACGGCGAGCTTTACGAGGGTTTCGACCGTAAAACCGGCGACAAGAAGTGGACGGCTACCCGTGCCGACCTCGTTTTTGGCTCTCAGGCCGAGCTGCGCGCAATTGCCGAAGTCTACGGCAGCGCCGACGGAGGCAAGAAGTTTGTGACCGACTTTGTCGCCGCCTGGGACAAGGTGATGAATCTGGACAGGTTCGACCTCAAGAAGCCATCACCATTGAAGGCCTCCAGCCGGTTGTAGAAAGTAGAAAGTGTACCGAGGTGGAGTGTTGAAAATTGGCAGGAGGGAAATGCATATCTGATACCGAGAACTTGCTCGCCCACAAAAGAAGAAGTAGTAAATGGATTATCTGTCTCTCCTCTCCACTGTTGAAGGCTGCTTCGCGTGCGGTCCTTCTGCATAAGGCAGTTGCCCACATCAAACGCCATTCGACCAGGGTAAAAGGTAGTCATTGACTTATGTATCTGAAGGAAGTATGTACTGGAAGCAGCCACCAACCATCGCTGTCGTTTCAGCGGCCAAAACTCTCTGAAGACTTCAGAAATACCGCCTTGTTTGCACGCCCTAGCGACAGTTGCCGATCGGGTTTGCGGTTCTGCTAGAGGCATAGTCCACGTCGGGACCAGGTCGAGGGAACAACACGTCGGCGCCTTCGAGGGTACCGCATCCGTTGGCAACGTTGGCGACGAAGATGGCGGGTCGCGTGCTGCTGATTGAGTCTGCTGGGCTGCGTCGGGCCACCGCGACCTGTCCTCCACTGATAGTGACGTGCGCGCAGTTCATGTACATCTCGCGGTTGCCAATCTGATTGAACCAGGACCAAGCGAACAGAGCTTCTCCCGAGGGCGTGTCGCTGGGCAGCGTGAATTGCCAAGTCGGTTTGAGTGGGCATTGGCCAATGTACGAATGGATGACTGTCCATGAGTTGCCCTGGTCGAAGGACAGTGAGGCCTGGCAGCTTCCTCCGTTGTGTGTGGCGCTGCCGACGACGGTGAAATTGTAAGTCTGCCCGGCCTGCCAGTTGACCACGGATTGACCCTGCGGAGTGTTGAGCAACGAATGGTAGCCCTTGCACGGATAGTTGCCGCCACCCGAGTAGAGAGGATTGGTCATGGAGTAGTCGACGTCGGTCGTGTACTTATTGTACTTGGAGCGGAAAGGAGGCGGCCAGCTCATCTGCATGTGAGCCTGGGCGAGGGAAGCAAAGCCCGCGAGGGCAGTAAGAGTGAAACAACATCTCATGGTCACCGCGAGTATGTTGCCTTGTACAGACGAAAAGCTGAGCACTTCTGGGTCGTCAACAGTCAGGTACAGGGGCTGATCTGGGCTTGCAAACTAAAAGCAGTCTCAGACAGAAGAACATGGCGGCATTATATCTAGGGACGGGGAGGTGGTAGAAGTCTGATACTACGTAGCCACGGAAGAGGCACAGCTAGTAGACTTGGATACACTGTATGTAATGTTTCCGGGGTAAATCGGCACCGGTGCCTCCTTTGTCACTCTGTTCGTGCCTCCCGAAGTAGGCAACAAGTATCTGCCTCCTGAGCGACTGACGCGACTGACCTGAAGTGGTCACAAGGCTTGTGCTTCGTAGGGTATGGTCGGCATTTGTGTTTGACAAGGACCGGGCCTATGTGCTGTATAGTGACACTGTTTCATCCCGATAGCACACCTCTTCGCCCTTCGTGCCATCCTGCATTAGCGGTGTAGGGGAGGCATGCTCGTCAATGGGGATGCCTTCGGATGAGCCCAATTAGTGCTGTGCTATAGTGCTGTGCTATGGTCCGTGGATAATATCTGTCAAGTCAATATCCTACCGCTCCACATGCAGAACAAGATCCTGTCGTATTCTAGAATGCTTCGGCTGTGATTTGCAGAGTAAAGCATTGCCGACGTTTGACTTTGGGGAAAACAAGACACTATCGCTAACAGTCCGACAGACCTTTGCAGGTCCGCCCGCAGAGCGGTCACGGTGATTTATGTCCTACGCATACGGGTTAGGGCACCTCGCCAGACTTGACCTGACATGAAACATGCGAGGAACTGATGGTGTCCCTGATGGCACGTATCTCATATTGCGTTTGCACCTGACTTTTCGTCATGGGATCTCCTGTCTTTACCCGTCGTCTACCCCGCAGCGTACCATTCAAGATAACAGCTGGATGCCTCTCCCTGATTGACTTGGCGCCCCTAGAATTCAGTGCTTACTTCAAACCTGGCACTGCATCTGGCATCTGATGTGTAGTCGTATGAAAGGCGAAACTTTGGATAGTAAGTGTCTCTGTCAGGCATCCATCTGGTATAATGACACGCTTGGGGCTGTGGAAGGTACGAATTTAACCTGGAGAACTGCAACTACTCAAACCCTTAGAACCTCAAGCGCATAAGAGACTCAGGTGAGGCTCGTGAGCAACTTTGGGGGAGTTGAAAGCCCCAACCTCGACCTTCCTAGATGTAACCCTGCAGTCGTAAATGTCGAGTGTGGTCACGTCGTCCTTCCTCGTTCGGGGTAAAAGCCAGATTTAGCCAGGTGCTGTCGAATTGAGCCACACCCTTGCATCTCTCTAACCTGTCCAGGAAATTGCAAACCTAGGCTTGGAGATTCACATGACCCGGAGTTGATCCTCGCGACCACCCAACAAGAGCCATATTGTAACGTTAACCTCTCACCCCAGCCAACTTTCATTAGTCTAGAGTGCCTAGCACAGACACCTCGTGCTGCACAGACACCTCGTGCTTTGCATCAACCTGCCTCTCTATTCATGATGGCGGAAGAGCCTTCGCGGCGTATGACAATTCATCTTTTCTTTTCGGCAGCAGTGGCGACGCTGGTATCGACGGCTTTCGAATCCAGCTGCTACATGCAGAGGCTTTGCATCCGAAGATCTATTAAGTGAGTTCATGGGCCCTTACTCTGATGTGCGACGCTCGGTTTAAAAAGGCCTGAGCAAACATGCCTAGCCCATATACACTCTAAGGTCACCGGCAAGTCTTGACTTTGCGCATCTGCGCAGTCGCCTTCGAGGCCCTAATGTCAGAAGAACCCCGCTTGGTAGGTATAACTAAGTGGTGCATCCATCAGAAAAAGCGACGTTATCATTGACCCCTATCATCTTCTGGTTTTCGGCCCAACCCGATCGACCTAGTTAGTTCCACTGGACGCTCTATTGGTATGCTTTCACTGCAGGACTCGGCTGAGTGCAGTTGACCTGATCTTGCCACAGACTGAAAACCCAGGAAGAGCAGCTACGGGATAAAGAGTCTAAAGTTTGAAAGGCTCCAAGATTACAACGTAGCTCGAAGTTGTCAGATGCCGCTGGCTGATGGTACCTTTAGACAATATACGGGTAGTTTTCGACGTCAAAGCTTGGGGCGATCAGACCCACGTCCCAGCCAGGACATGCTCTTTTCATTGGCCAGAGTCTTTTACGAAAGATGCACGTAAGCAGCTGCAGCCTGGAAATATTTGCGGTGAAGGGGCTGGCTGCTTCTCTGAAGGCTTTTTCTACAATGCAATTACACCGAAGACCCCGACTTCAAGACTGCGCGCCAGCTACATGTATCATGGCCTGAGTTCGTCGCAGGCGTCAACGTGAGCAAATCCTTGGCAGTGCAAAATTTGATGATTTGATGTGAAGGAAGTGTTGTGCACAGGATATACGAGCATTTCACAAGTTGGCCACCTTCTGGCTTGGAGGCGATTTCATGATTGGATGCAGCGTACCATAAGCTCTGACAAACACCGCGGTCTCGGGACTAATTGCCGTTCTGCACACGCGTTCTACTTAGACTACAAACCGGCAGACGATCCTTGGCTCTCGCAAAGTAGGGAATGCCCTACTTCAATGGCGATACCTTATCCTCGTGTAAGTAAAGTAGCCGGAACCCGCCGCATTGCCCGCCGCTTTGTTAAGACTTACCACCTACCGAACGATCAACTTATCACCGTCATCCCAGAATTCCTCAACATCCGCGCTGCCTCAAACAACTTCACCCTAATCAATGTGACTCGCGACTTGTACAGCATCACAGCAGCGTTGGCGTCTACATGTAGCTTGACTTACAATCGTGGCCACCGAAGCTGAGCGAGTCGCCAAGATTCCGAGCGGACCGTCTCATCACGCCGCCGACCGATCGGCCGGCAGAGAAACATTCCGAGTGCTGCGCATTCACTTACCAAGGAGCGCCCCCCGGGTGGTCAACCATCCGGCGCCTAACGTTAGCGGGAACTGAGACACATCTTTCGCTGTGATTGGTTGCTCTGCATTCACATAGAGAGACGCGGGCGCTAGGCGACCCTCGTGTTAATCGTGCACTGTCCTGGCAGATGCCGAGTTCATCCTATCACTGCTCCGCACCAATGCAAGGGCCGGCTCTTTCAACAGTCTAGCCGGGGGCGGTGACGATGACGAGAACGCAAAATGCAATCAAGCCTCATCTCGAGAGACTCGTACGACCCAATGCAGAATTCGGGAGCTCGCAGTCTGGAAGCATTGCCCCCGTGATGTCAATCATACGTCGTGCTGCAGCGCGCCCCAACGATTAAGGCGTACTTTGTACAAAAATAGCCACCTTATACACCTGAATAAGGAATATTATTGGGCTGCTGCTTCGATCTGACGTTCGACCATGACTATGCGGTCCCGACCGGGCTAATGATAGGTGCCCGCAAAGAGCCTTGGTCACAACAAAGATGTCCCCCAAGCCACCAGGCTAAACAGCACCAGATTGCGTATATAGCCTCAGCTCCAACCGCAAAATAAATCACCTGAGTTTTGACCCAATTGAAGCTCGAAGTTCACTCCGTACCGAACTATTTTGAATCGAACAATAAGTTTACACTACCTGATGTCATCAAGCATGCACTACAGAATTTTCCGGTTCACCGTCATCGGCTTGCTTGCCTTCGGGGCATCTGCGAAGCTGATTGCAGTCGAGGCCGGTAAAGGCGGCTTAGTTTTCTCTCCAGACACCATCCAAGCCGCCATAGGAGATGTCGTCGAGTTCCACTTCGGCGCGAAGCACAGCGTTGTTGCGGGTGACTTTAAAAAACCCTGCAATCCAATCGCTAGTGGAGGCTTCTATTCTGGCGCCTTGCCCACAAGTGATACGGTGAGATGCACCGGCGTTCTCTTTATTTTTTGCGACTTCTCCATGCCCCCAGTTGCGGCCATTTTGCCAACAGCATGTATCGCACCCGCCTGCTTATCACCAGCTAACATCCTCCCTTGCCAGTCGACCTTCGCTATCACTGTCAATAATACTGATCCAATGTTCTTCTACTGTGCCGTCAGTGATCATTGCCAAGACGGTATGGTAGGCGTCATCAATCAAGGATCCGACAAACTCGAGTCATTCAGGAGCGCTGCTGCACAAGTCGACAATACCGTGGTTCCCAGCGCTGCCTTTGGCGGTGACATGGGCAGCGGTTCCAGCAGCACGGCCAGCTCGATGCTGAGCTCTAGGATGAGCTCCCAATCGAGTTCAGTGCCCCCGACTGGACCTGAACCGACATCGACAAAAGGGACAAAAACTGGCTCCGATTCAACGACTACAGGCTTGGTGAGTTCCCAAGCTGCAGTCACGAGCAGCACACCTGCTTCTGCATCGACCACGTCCCCTCCGAGCAAGGGCAGCCAGCCTGGTGCTGCTGAGAATTTGAATGGCGCAATCGCATTCGTTGCTGGACTTACCTTGACTATTGCTGGCCTCCTTGTGTTCTAAAGCAAAGCTTCATGTTGAGTATCCTGACAAAACTCCGTCCTCTGATAGGGACTTGACGATTGTGTCGAGAGTTTGACGTCGCATACATGACTGTGACGACTCAATCACTCACGAATATTACATATGTCCGAACCAGAAGTCTTGCTTTCGTTGTAGCACGATGCAGTGCGCGCAGCAGGTGCCGCATGTTCAAGGGTTATGCGGTGGACAATCAAGCCACCGCATAGAACCGAAGTCAATATTTCCGCGGCGCGCGAGACGATGTTGTGTGCCATTGCCACGGCGCAGAATTAGCTCTCCTCGTATTGAAAGGTCTGCCCATCGCATCGTACGCCTTGAACTTTGTGAAGCAGAAGTTGGCGAGCAGACATAGAGCAAAGCTCGCTTCGTGAACCCTCCCATCTGCACATAGTGACCAGACCTCAAGAACCCCAATACTTGAGAGCCATGGACAGTAACCGCATCTAGCTTCGCCTGCGCCATTCTGGAAAGATTTAAGGTATCATGGATGCGGGTCTCTTGACAGTCTCGATGAATGCAAGCTTGCAGATGAACATGGAACTTGTTAGTGATGAACTGGTATCTATTGGGAAGCGAGCCTTTTCCTGCCACAGTGAAAGTTCCGAGACGGAGCTAGACGATAGCACTAGCTGCTTAGCCCAGATTTCTGATCATGTCTATCGCTCCCGGAGTCTCGTCCCAAGCTGCAAAAGTGTAGCCAAGCAACAAACAAGCCTCTTGCTGTGACCTGGGTGAGTAAAGCTGGGGCCTGGCCGCAACTGCAGCAGCTGGATCGTTGAGCATGTGCCGCCAGAAATGGGGATTGTATTTGTCAATGGACTTGTACATCTGTTCAATCTGGCCTTTGATCGTTTCGGAAAGAGGGGCAGCATCATTATGGTCTTGTAAATTGAGAAGTGCTCGCAACTTGATCAGTGTCACAATTGCCGAGTGACCTATGTCAAGCCACTTTCTGTCCGACCACAGCCCCTCGGGGGGTTCAAGCACATTGGCATCCTTAACGTCCAGGAATGGCAAGTCCATATCGCTCCAGTCGTATCGCGAGTTTTGCCCAGTAGTTGCGTACCACTTCATGAAGTCGTAGGCCTCCTGGTCCCTGCCTAGGCGAACATACAATGACGGTATGAGGCTCCGGACGCCCATGTTGTCCGCTCGACTCAGCCGAAGCATGTCCAGGAGGTGGTCCAGCGCAGTCTGGATAACATCGACGCGCGCTCCAGCGGTACCGTCGCTGCGTTGTTCGACTTACTTTGGGAAGGTCATTGCTCCACCCCGCGCATACGTCTTCTCACGGAAGTCCCTAATAGTGAGAGATCTAGGGCCTCACGCTCGATGGTATTGTTGAGACGAAATTTGCGCGCCAGACTTTCATTCATTTCGATGCGAGACAAACAGAGCAACAGTATGTCAATTACTCACCGCATGATGGTGTCATTGCGAAAGGCTTGACTGAGATTGTCATTATAGTCCAGATGCTGTCGAGCCACGTGTAGTCGATGTCGAGTGTCTTGGAACAGACTGTGCTGCCAGTCGTCAAGTCCGCGATCTTGCAACGTAGACTCCGCAGCGAGAGAGACTGGTATATATTGAACGTCCACAAAAGGAATGAAGAGGAAGCTGCCGTGGCAGTCCATACATTTAAGCATGTTGATAGTCAAATGTAATCAGACTGACTTCAAAAAGATGCGCTTGGTGACTTTACGAAATGGTGATGAGTGCTGTGGCTGACAGAATGTATACTGGCTAGTAGGGAACGTGAGCTTTGTGCTCCTCATCTAAGGTTCCGACTACATGACTTTAGTCTACCCCGAAGTCATTAAATTTTCGTGTGCCAAGCAAATAATGATACGAAGGATGGGATGGGGAACCGGCTGAGTTTGAAACAGGGGAGCATTGCATCAACGGAACAATTCTACAAATGGCTAGGTTGGGCCAGGACTGCACCACGCTAGCTACCATTGCATACTGCGTAGTATTGCTGTCTGGTTGAGGCGACCAACAAGCTCGCCTACGGGTCCCGACAATTCGGTGCAATGACACTGAAGCGCGGCCGGATAGACGACCTTCCTTTTTGGTCCAAAGGCGCCGAAGGCTCAGCCGTTGTGCTGCTTGCGTCCCCACATGAGTCCGGCGAAACAAAGGTTCTTGCTAGATTGCATGAGCAAAAGGAGACATCAACGGTGGCGACGGCGACCTGAGCTGTCGGTATCCTCTCACATCAAGAGGTTGGATGGCGGCATGCGCAGCGGCGGGCCGGTGGCAAGGAACTTGCGAGAGACCGACCCGTTTCGCCGGCCGCGACCGAACTCCTGAGGCGGCAGAGCGGAACGCACTATGCATGAGCGGAATTGCTGCCAACGATAACACCAGGCTCCAGTAGACATAGGCATTGTCAGTTGGCCCGAGGCCTTTAGTAAGCTAGTAGATTAGGTGAAGGGTTCTTGGGGCAAGCTTGTTTATAAGCCTATGGGACGCTGTTCTAGTCAACTTCTTTTCATTCATCCTGCGACGTTCTCAGTCATTGTTTCACCATTCAATTCTTCACCGTAAATCAAAATCTCCACCAAGACAGTAGCGAAAGATGGCTGTCAATGTTAACCAAGTGGGCTATGGGCGACGGCTCGCTGTGATTGCGCAACTCCTCTATAGTCGTGGCCTTCAGGTCAGTGAGTGTTCTGGCCAGAAGTTCACGGCTCTCCCCACTAATTGCGCCATACTTAGCCATCCAACATCTCGACGCTGGCATATAGTGACGAATACCAATTTCCCTTCAATAATTACCTCTTCAAAGTAGAGCTGGCAACTCCGGCCTCGTCCTCCTCATTCCCAGGCACGCAGCCCGGCACTATCAAGGCTACCTCCGACGGTGTTTCAGTACTGGTCATTAAGCTGAGCAATCTCGCGGCTGAGGGACTGAACAATACCAACCGTGTAGAAAATGACGTGGCGGTACAGCACCTCGTTCGCCAGTCCATGGCGGAAGCTGGGCTCGCACCGCTAGTGCCGGCCATCTACGCCTGGGCGCCGGCCAGCACTACTGATGCTGCAAATGAAAAGGGCTTCGGATGGATAATATCGGAGCTAAGAGAAGGCGTGGACTTGGACTCGGAGTTCTCATCTCTCGAGCTACCAGACAAGGAGCACGTGCTGGAGCAGATCGCGGCTGTTCTCGGGGCAATACAAGCCGCAAACTTGCCAGCAAGCGCCAACAAATTTGGCGGGCTTACGTTTGACTCCAGTGGGCAAATAGTCAGCGGACAAGCGCCACCCATGAAGAGCGAGCCCCTGGGTTCATACGCCGAATGGAAGGTTGCCAGGCTGCGGAGCCTGCTCGAAGAAGTCGCCGAAAGCCCCGTTATTCAAGGCTGGAAAAACGATAATGTGAATATCAGGATTGAAAGGTTCCTCGCCGACGGCGGCCCCGAGAAAGTCCTCACTGGTGTTGACTTGAACCGAAAGAACTTGATACACGGAGACTTCAGTACGTACACACTCCTTGAAACTAGGCAGTAATCAATCTAACCTACCGCAGCGATGAACAATATGCTTTTTGACAAAGACACCAAACCAATTACCGCGGTCCTGGATTTTGACTGGTCTTACATCGGCAACCCCTATGAGGAGTTCTTGTCTGGCCTCAATGACATCGGCGGCAATATCAGCCTCGAGGACGACAAGCTCGAGGCGGCGACTCTCTCGGGTGACTTCACCACGACACCAGCTGACCTAGATGACGAGTCCGCCGGGAAATGGGAAGTCGCCAAGGCGTGGAATGCTATAGTGAAAAGGAAGGGCGTGATTTCTCCCAGTGACATCAAGGGCGTGGACAAACTTTGCGATATGTCGCGGCTGCACGGGCTTCTGTGCCCGTTGCGACTAAGCAATGCATCCATGCTCAAAGAGATGAACGATGAAGAAAAGGTCGAGCTGCGGGCAAAGACGGAGGCGAATCTCTTGCAGTGGCTTGCGAAGCACGGGTTCCAGTAAAGACACAAATGATCAACTTTTGTCTGCATACCCTATGCCCTGTCAGCACTGAAGAAACCCTGTCTTTCCGTTGCTATGCCTTAGCTACTTTCATCGCACTGCGATTGGTAGGTGGTCCTAGAACTCAACTCTCTCGCTAGACCCATCGAACCTACCAAGCAAGTCACGAACAAACGCAAGACATAAGGTAAGATCGCTGCGGAGAATGCGGTAGTAGGGGTTTTGCAATCCATGAGCTGAGGTCGCATTGCTAGGCATTGACGGTCCAAATACTCGGAGGGCTATTGTGCACAGAGCAAGTGATGATTCAAGCTACCCAACACTTGTAGCACAATTGAGTCAAATCCTGCATGTTTTTTGAGTGCCAAATTAAGCTGTGACTGTTTTGTTTCTCACCTCCAGATATGAAAATGTCGGGAAATCACCCTGCATTTGTCAGGCCACTGAACGAGCATGTTTGGTGTCAAACTTAATCCTCGACTTTTTAGGGCTTCATTACCAGCAAGATAGTGACGATGGATATGCGGCCAGTGAGCACTGCACTCTCAATGATTGTACACCCGGAGCATCTGTCTGGCTGTTGGACATCTCCACGTTCTGGAGCAGGAGGCGGAGAGCATGACCATTTTCAGGCGCTACCGAGTGCAGCAAACGTGCGTGACCATGCAAAGGCGACGGAATTGAATCTTCATAATCAGGTTTGAGTAACGATGATGATCGATTCTGAATCGTGCCGAGATCATCATTAAATGGGTCCATGATCCCAAGCCAATGTGTATCGTTGTGGGCGTTACTTATGCACCTCGTCTCATTTGGTGTGAGGCTGGGGCATCGGGTTGGGTTGCCTGTGGAGGGCCGGCCGGTTCGGTTGAGAGCTGCAAGATACGGTGCTATATTACTAAGGGAATGAGCTACCGAGAGTCGTTGAGTAGCGAACTGTTCATGCAATTAGTTCCGCATGAAGAATCCCTCGTGCAGCGTTGAAATATACTCCAACTCGCTCCCAAATCGACCCCCGTAGTGGCTACCTGTAACTGCTGCAAGGGGTATCTGTATGTTAGACAACACCCAGAATATCAGTATTGGTTTCTGAACACGCTTATAAAGCGGGCTCATATCGTGACAAGCAAGGTATAAATTGTTCAAATTCGGGGGCAACAAGCTCAGTCGCCCAGTGTATATACTGCATTATTTCGCATTCGCATCCTTCGAGGGAACCAGCTTCGCTTCGTCATGAGAGCTGTCCAATCTCTCATCACTATCTGCAGCTTCATCTCTCATGTGTATCGAGGTAGTGTCGTCGTGGACGCTGCCCTTTTTCTGCTGGAAGTTCTCTTCCTCAATCTCGTATGTCCGCTCTATATGGATTTCTCCCAGCCGTAGATTCAATTGCGCTTTTCGTGGCTGGGCAACAGAACGAGAATAGGTGCCAAAAGCCAACGCCTGGGCAGATATTCCGCCGAATTCGAAGGCGTCTGCTTTGGAACTGTCGACGGTTGTCCCCGACGACGGCCGAGAAAAGACCATAGTGAAGAGCATGCGGATAGAAGGCATACATGCGCAGGTTATGCCGACGGTGATTTCGACGGTAGACCAAATAGCTAGGTCCTTGATGGCCCAGGTTGCGTTGGGGTCATCAAGGCCGTGGCCTATGATCGCTTGGAGGCGTAGGACACTAACAATCGTGACGCTGAAGGAGAAGTTAGCTTGAGGTTGGGCCGTCCGGTCAGTTTGCTTACAAGAGTCCCACGCCAACCATTGCGAAAACGCCAAGCTTCTTCTTGAGACTGAGTTTCAGTTTGCGCAGCTCAAAAAACGGAATAGCAATTATCCAAAGATCCAGAGCGATACTGATCGCACCATTTGTCCAGGCCGTTTTCGTAACGTCAATGCAAGTCCCCTCATGCTCTCCGTCCCAACGATTCCAGTAGAAAGAGATAGGTCTGCACTGAAACGCGCCAATGAGAACGAATACCAGCCCATAGACAGCAGATAACCCGACTGAAAACCACAATAACTGCCTGACCTTCTTCTTCGGAAATATTCGAAGGTATAGGAAAAGAAAGCATAGCTTCAAGGTCGCGATACTAATATAATATAGCATCGAGTAGATGTACATAAGGAAAATAAAGTTAGTAATCTGGTCAAAGGATAACGTCCAGATATCGCGACCAAAGCCGTTGGAGATCCCACCGGTAGTACCGATGATAGTACCGGTGAGTTGGAAGACGGCCGTAATGAGGGTGAACAAGTCGTCGTAGCCGAAAGTCGTGCGCCCGACCCAGATTTTTATGAGAAAGCGCTGAAGTACAAGAATGGTCGAAAGTGCCGTAAAGCCAATCGCAATGCCAGTATAGACTGGACCAATATTGTGACCGTCGTGACCGCATGCTTTGGAGATGGTATTTTGGGCCGCTGAGAATCAAGGTTAGGAATAGATCATCACCAAACTCAGGTCAGACTTACTAAGTATTTCCCTGACGGAACAATTCTCCTGGACGCAACCTAAAGCGGCACTGTGTGTCGTACTTGACATCTCGCTGCACATGCAAGCCAGATCAGATGGCTCGCATGGTGACAAAGGCGTCGACTCGGCAAAACAGGCAATCTAAAAGGTCAGTGGTGGGTTTCAAACTGTCTCATGGCTTCAGTTCTTACCGCGCATTGAGGAAGCTGACTGAGGGGCCCCAAGTCCATTGACTGAGCTTGAACAGCAGTGAGCGGCGCGACCAGCGCTAAGGCCAGGCCGATGAGCCATGCCGAGCATTTGGTGTTTGTCGGCATCATCGATCGTCCACTGTATGGCCAGAGTCGATGTGTTCGGTCTGAATAGACACCCAGTCTTTCGTCCTTGTGCAGCGGCCTCGTTGATTAAGGAGGTGCGATCACGTCTGTAACGGTGCGATCACGTCTGTGCCATGCTCTTTTAAACGACTGGTAGGCGGAGCTTGATGGACGTTTTGGTAGCTAGTGCGCCAAGTTGTGAGCTTCTCACGCCAGGACTAGCGGCTGTGGCGATTGCGGTCATGCCATATCCACCGTCCTACGATACGAGTCCGCGCCGCCGAAGACATTCTCTATGTACCCGACAGAACGCTTGGCGGCTTTTTAGCGAGTTGGGTGTCCCCGGAGCCGTCGCTGTGAACTTTTTGCCGGCAAAATTCCATGCAACTACATGATTCATTGACAGGGCCGAAGAGGGCCGAAGTCTCGCCCACGGTAAAATAAGCATACAGCTACGCGGTAGCGCGCAGCTCTGGACTGGAGTGACATGTGGCATTGTAGTGAGCGATATGAATATCGCAAGTAGCAATCCGCTTCATAGATTTCTCGACGCGTCGCCTCGAGGGTCGAGAATATGGATTGGATGACGAAACCATGGCTTCAGTTGCATTGACGTTGACAAATAACGCCTCTCGTCTGCTACAGGCGAGGAAGTTGAAACATTTCATCATGATCGGGATTAGCGATGCTCTCCGACGGCGTCGGCGTGAAGGTTTCCATGGGTTGTGGTCAGACCCTTTCATCGCTAGCGTGCTAGCGTGGGGTTGGGTGACTCCCGGTCATGGGCATCACACATGAAAGCGGCAACTCGATTGACTACAGAGGGCGCCCCTTTTCCATTACTCGTAGGCTTGGCCAAGAAGGTATTTCACTATCCAGAAGGTGTCCAGCCGTTTCACGCAAAAAAATTGAAGGTGAGCTTTTAGCCTGATTACGCGAAGACCCTGAGGGGCATTGGCCCACGATAAACCTTATTCGAGCCAACCCCACAAAGCTCAGCAAATAGCGGCTTGGTGTTGTCTCACTCGGGGGCGCCGTCTCCGTGCAAACTCTGCTGAGCAGCCATTCCGACTTACAGATTCAGCTGCACTTGCAATGTTCATTTGCTGCCAGCCTTGCTCGCGATGAACTCCACGACACAAATCGTATTCATCAAAACCATTCCCTCGTTTTTTCCTTGGGCTAATCTACTTGGCCTGCCGGTGCCGGAGAAACAACACGTGTGATGTGGGTCCCGCGGCATGATTAAGGTTTCGCTTAAACTCCACTCCTTCAACTATCGACTAGCCTAGACCACCAAATGTTATCGAACCACGGCAAGGAGAAAACATGCCGCTTTTCAAGCCTACAGGTAAGGTATTTTATGTCTCGCGGTAAGTGCTGGCGCATCATGGAGCCGTCGGCCCGCGCGTTCCTCAGTTGCATAGTCAGTAGAACTTTTCCTCTGCTTCATGCATCGACACTTTTGGAGAATAAGTTATTCCAACAGAATAGATGGAAAGACAGAGTGGAAGTATGTTTGATGTTCATCACGTGCGTCACGACCGACTCTTTCTCGTCTCTTTGCGCTGCTCCGAACAGATCAAAGGAGCCTTACGACTCAAGGAAAAAAAGAAATTTCGAGGCAAAGTTTGCGACTAGCGTATGTATAGCCGTTGGTGCGTGATATGCGTAGCTATGGCCTCATTGCTCTTTAGTAGTCAGACGGATTGGACGCATTCTGTTCAAGGATGGTCGGCTATATTTTTATTTTTTTACTATCAAGGAAATACTCAAGGACATTTTCGACCGCAAATTTAATGTTGGAAGACGAAGGCCTGTGTAGTGATGTCTCTTTTTTAATGGCCGTCTCTTTTCTTTGCGACGATTTCCTTCGGCAGGCTATTTCCTTCAAATCTAGTGGCAATATCTAAAGTCACCTTCCGAAGAAGTCTACGGCTCGGAGATCTTCTGTACCATTCAACGTAAGCCGTTCGAGCTTGATAGGGCCTTTTGGATCACAAACAGCTCTAGCTGTCCCCCATCGTAGGATCATGGCGTTTTAGCAATCTTGAAGCATGATGACCAGTTCACCAAGCCCGTCACAGACTCATCGCTTGCGTCATTGCCACTTTCTTTGACCAAAGGCAACAGGACAACAGTCTGACGATATTTCCAGTCAAATACGGCATGGCCCATTGGATATCAGATGCCCCCCCCTTCTGAAATTTGTACTCGCGCACTCCGGTTGCTTGTCACCCTCATCTGTGGACAACGAGACCTCACCCCGTCCATCCAAGTCTTAACCCTGCATGATTGCACACAGCCTGCTCTCACGTTCCCTAACAATCTGCCACCAGATCATTCTATTTCATTCGACCAATATTGAGGCATGGTCAAGTTAGCGTAAGCTATGCCATCGTCTCAGACCATACGGCGCCCGGTGGCTAGATGGAACAATGCTGCGAGGCGAGTTCCGTGCATGTCATTCAATACTGCTGAGAGCGGTGTATTAACTGAAGCGCTGGTTCGATCCTGCGGTAGCCTGAGATTGTGCATAGGCAAAAGTCGCGCCATTACAGCGCACTTTCAACTCATGAGTCTACTGCGCGATTCGTGCATTCTGGCTCTAACATTGCACTTCTCACCATCAAATGCTTCTTACAGAGGAACACCTGACGTAACGATTAAGAAGGACTGGGTTCACACGCCAATTCATTTCATTTAAGCACATGTGTACATTTGCACTCATACCTGAATGTTAGGTACAACTCGATGCGGTATTGAACGAAAAGCCCCTCATAGACCTGAACGAGTATGTTCTCTACACTTAACTTCGGGTCTAGCATACCCTTTTCCCCCATCTAGCGCTAGAGAATACAGCTAGCCTTTCTCATATTGCCTTGGATATGTATAGTAACACGCTCCAAGGTCTTGGCGTATAGCTCACTCAATAAGAACACTGTTAATCCTTTTTACAGCTACAGGTACAAGGACAATGCCCCATAGGTGACAATAAAGATCTGCGGCGTCATTAGCGTGCCTCTCCCACGGAGCCTCGGGAGTCTTCGATAAGATGAGTGTAGGGTGCTGTTCACGAAAGCAAGCCGGTGTCTTTTCAGATGCATGCTGGAAGATTATACAGCGCTTCGGCTCCAGGAAGCTAGCCTTGCCCTCAAGGTAACGACCCCGTGGCCGCTGCCCATTCGTGCACATTCCCCAAACCCTCGATGCCGCTCCTATCTCCGTTATCCAAGAAACCAGCCACAATCCCAGCCAGATCCCATTTCTTTCAAAGTTCCATGAGCTTCTGACCTTGTTCCTCTCCCCAAAACCTAGTACGCCGAACTTGAAAGTCCGAGTCACCCAGGTAAGCACCGTCAGAGTGCTTCTCCGCCGCTTCGAAAATATTCCGCACCCAAGACTGACGACGCTGATCTTCAGTCCCATCGTCCCATATGCAGTATGTGGAGAAGTAGTGATCCGTCTGCATGGACAGCCCCATATCCTTCATTGTGCCGTCCTGAGCGCTGCGGCTTGAGCAGGGACTCATAGCGTACCACAACGTGAAGGACTTCTTCGACGGCAGCGTGGCGACAGCTGCCTCATGACTGAAACAACATCAGCATCGTTTCGAACGTAACAATTATCGACGGAGTAGCGGTGTCCGACTGGGTTTGCTCGATGCTGATCATCGTACTCCTGGGCCAATGAAGTTTCTTTGCAAAACCACTTGTCGAAGTAACCGGCAGGGGCCGAGTGATCGGCGGGTCGCAGCGCCGCCCTCGCGTCGACTTCACTATTTTTGAAGGTGAGGAGAAAGACCATGATGCATATATCAGAATGTCCTGGAGGGCAACTGCCGATAGCAACGATTTCCGTGCTCTTGTCGAATCGTGGCGCTATCTGCGAGCAAACTTAGCTGGATGTGTTATGCGCGAATCCGCGGTGCTCACCTCAATCACCCATTCCGCGGCCTTTCTGTAATCAGCCTTCTTATAAAAGTACGCGGAAGACCGTATGTGGGAGAAAGATGGCAGGGTTTGAAGATGGAAACGCGTCACAATAGCAGGAAATCCTTGAAGTGAGTCGTCAGCACCGTCCATCTAGACATTGTGCTTTGGCAGCCCCCCAGAAATTGAAGTCAGCTTACCAGGGCCAGCGCCACGAGCCGCTTAGAAAAGATTGGTGTTCTCTTGCTCGTCGCAGCGGAGCTGTTTCCCTTCTGCTGTGACGACATCGATGGCCTCGATCATTTCACAGGCAAATCTCCAATTCTGCGTGGACAGGAGCCATCAGCTCAGCGCATAGGAGCAGAACATGACCCGAAAACTTGATAGAGGGCACTCACTTTGCAGTTCCACCCCATTCCGCCTTGTAAAAGGAAGCCTCCTAAGCCAACATCTGGACAGTGGCCACCTGGGAACATGCGTCCGCGGGCTCCGAGCAGGCTATTTACTAGCTTGCTAGTAGTGCTGGGTGTTACGACTACGACGCCAGTACGGTCATCCAGTGAGAACTCATTATGATTCGCCAAGTCGATCAAGATTGTTCCCTGTCGTACGCTCCAAGCTGCCCAGCTGTGTCCACCAGATCTGACCCACACGCGGCAGCCAAGCTCCTTGGCGAGTCGGACAGCCCGGATAATGTGGCCTTCATTGGTCGCTTCGACCACAGCAAGAGGATAGCGGGACGGACGCCGGTGATTGAAGACCCGTCCAAGCCGAGCATTCTTGTAGTCTCAGCCCTCCTGCCAGATGATGGGGAAACTTGGCGGTAGGTCCGCAGGTAGGGACTTCATGGTGCTGCGGTGCTACTCAAGGCCCTGACGTCAATTGAGGCTTAGGTGCGGATGGTATATTGCTTGGGCCCAGAAAGCGTCGAAATGATTGAGACCAAGTGTCGGGCCTTAAACCCTGTGATGTGTGCAAAGAGGAGCGTGATAACTACCCCGGCATCCTGGGCGGAGGGAGCTGCCTGGGGAACGGGATGTCCCACTTATGCAGTCCATTTCCACAATTTGATCTTCTCAGTGGTCACTCCCCATCATTCCAGGCCGCGATGACCAGTGGCAAGGGCTAGCCTGCAACTTTAAATGATGCGTCCAGACAGTTGGTGCGATGGATGGCAGACGGGGGTTATGGTAGAGGAGTAAAGGTGGTGAGAAGGCTGGCAGTTGAGTAGTCTTATTTACACAGTCAAGTGCTCTGAATCTCGGCTATGAAGGATTCTTGATCTCTTGCTTCAATTTCAAGGCCAATTCTCGTCATGATGTCCGAATCGTGGGCCACGCGGCGCAACCAAGCGCACACTTCTTTCCCTTCCACGGCCAACAGAGCATTTACTGCGCGCACAAGTCTCATCGAGATCCATTGGAGACCTATCCCACACTAGTAAATTACACCCAAGATGAATACGACGGGCCGCCTGCGGCCCCACTTCGCCGTTACCAACGATGATTACGGGTTCCCATTTCTGACTCTCAAACCTGCCTTCTGCGGTGGCAAGTCCAGTCAATTGCGCGAGGGCAATGACCGCCGCTATTGGCTGCACTCTGCCCAGGCCTGAGGCCTATCGTCAACCCATTGTCTTGCGGGGGACCGGCCTTGAGTCTCCTGTTACATCATCATCGCAGTCAGATGAACACCTTATTTTGGCTCACACCGCGCGTCAGGCGCCAGCTCCGAGTGGCTGGCCGCTGGCGGCTGCGCTTGATTGCAACCCCACGGCAACGTGTAGGTCTCAGTGATGGACACTTCCCGACACTGTGATAGGGCTTAGTCACGGTCGATGCGACACTATATTCATTCCTGGATGTCTCCGAATGTGAAAAGTGGATGGCATCCGAGCCCCAGGGACGGCGCCAGTTGGGGACAACCAAAGCCCTCGCCATGTCCACGACCAGCGCCTCTGCTCACGCAATACACGTGAAGCCCGCGGCTTGGTCAAATCCCTCGACGGCTCAAGCTCTCTCCGGAAAAGTAGCGATAGTGTCTGGGAGCAACAGCGGCATCGGTTTAGCCATCGCCCAGGAGCTCGCGTCTCGCGGCGCTAATGCTGTGATCAACTACCCATTTCGGAGTTTGACTGCCGAGGCCACGGTCCAAAGGAACTGGTCATGGCCGCAGTCAAGCAATTGGGCCGAATCGATATACTCATCAACAACGCTGCTCTCGCTGTTAATCTGCCATTTGAGGAGCAGACAATGGCGCACTAGGAATCCCTCGTCAACCTGAACGCTCGCGGCACCTTTCTCTTAACCCAGAACGCCCTTTCCAGCCTGACGCGCGGCAGTGGGCGCATCGTCAACAATTGCTCGGTCAGCTCGCGTGGGCCCCCGCCTCTGCAGACAATCTACGCCGGGACCCAGGGCATGGTGGACTATTTCACGCGCGTTTGGGCCAAGGAGCTCCCGCCAAAGTACGGCTGCACCGTCAACGCTGTATCCCCCGGCCCTGCATGTACGGCCACCGATGGCTTCCTCGCGGCGGGCGAGGAAGCAATGGGGGATTTGCAGCCGACAATCGATGCCACGCCGGCGGCAAAGAGATTGGGAAGACCAGATGAGGTTGCCTACGCCGTAGCATTCCTGTGTGAAGAACGAGCTGGCTGGGTGAACGGAGAGCACATGTTTGTCAATAGAGGCCTTTACGTCGGTTGAATGGCGCGTCTTCTGGGCGGACAACCTTGATGTTCTCAATTCACGTCTCCACGTGTCAGTTGAAGGCGCGTTCGTGGTGCCCGAGGCCATTCGTGGAGTCTTATGTCGCCCGTTACAACCTTACTGTTTCCTGCGATTGACTGATACGCAATTGAACACCAGTTCGTCGGAAGTCGATGATGTGAATACAAGATGATCAGCCCGTGATCAATGCCAATGGTGGTTAGTCTCAATCGCCGCTCGTAGGTATGGCCAATGGAGTGTCTGCCAAGAGGTGCTTTTCAGCAGTTCTCGGCTTGACCGGGTGAGTCTTCGAGGTTCGCTTCCTCGTTGGACTCACAGAGCAGTTCTGTCAGGTATACAGACTACAAGGTGCCACGTGCCCGGACTGCTCATTGCGTTCAACGTTGCCGTGTCTTCGGCGGCGTGCGTGTGCGGGATCGTGATCAGCAGAAATCGGTCACCGAATCTTACCCAGATCGTCTGCGGGAACCCTGACACATCTATGACGCGGAACAAAAATTGGGTTGGCGGACATACCTAGTCTCCGGGCGCGTCAGCAACATCCTGGAGCTGTAGCAGTGTTGTCAGCAGACGTGTCAGCTCGATTAGATTGCCCCCAGGGTCAGCACCCCTGAGCCCTAAGCATATCTTTGTGACAATTTGCAGAGGTGCGTAGTTTGTGCCAGGCTGAGCGCAATCCAGAGAAAATGCCCTTGCCGTCCTCGAGACACTTGTGCGGGCGAACAACTCCCCCATCATTCGTACTTCCCATGCGCCAGACGTCTGGACTTGAACGCCACACTGCCAGGCCCAACGATGTTCAGGAACACCCGTGCGGCCACTGTTACGGACGAGAACCGGCAGAACAGCTATCCGCTGGAATGGACTAGTTCTGAGCGGTGGAACCCGCAGTACAGCGTTCCTCGCAACTCGATCGAAACTCCGACACCTCGATACCGTGAACATCACAGGGCAACGCCGCCGGCACTGAATAAGCAAGGTACTGAAGCTAGCGATGTGGACGCAGCGCCAGAGCAGATACCATTGGAGGGGCCTCCGGAGCAAGAGGGGGAGGGATTGTCAAGTCTATCGCACTGGCTTGAGACGCTGGCGGAGCTGTACAAGAATACCATCGACAACCGCGCCCGATGGGATCCGCGATGGCTGAATGTCACACATCGTGAGCGCTACGACGGCCTCAATTCCGCCTCCATCACAATTGTTGACTATATTGCTCGCGAGTCTGCGCCACGAAGACAGCAGATCGAGGGGAAGAAACAACTGGCTCGCGGGTTGCAGTTGCGGCCAGAAGACTGCGAGGTGCGAGTCATCATGGTGAGTGACATAAGTCGATTCGTCATGGGCGCGCTGGGTCAATTGTATGCCATCGATCCTGAATTCTGGTTCGAGCACCTCGTGAACTCTGGGTACGCGGCAAGCGATAGTCATTTAAAGGTCTCCAATGCAGTTTGGATGAACTGGGCGGAGCAGGAGACTCGCTTTCGCCATCGAGCCCTTCCAGGAATCGGCCAGCGAACCGAATGGAACTGTCCTCGTCGCGCGCGGGATCGCTGCTGGGCGCACCTCCGCTGGGGCCGATTGGGCTTGCTACATTACTTGGGAAAGAAGGGATTTCACGAGGATGAAATTGAAGAGAGGCTGAGTCAAGGACGATGGATCGTTGAGAGAGACGTGAAATTGGACAAGCATGGCCTGCTGATGACAAAGAAGAGGCTGGCGCGGCGAAAACAATCTGAAGGGACCAAAGGAGAAGGGAGCCGGCCGACGGCTTCAGAGGACACAGCAACGTCGAGAGTCAAAGCATCAAATGTGTATCGCGCGTACGGCACATTCGAAGGCCTTCCGAAGAATGTCTCGTCTTGGAAAAACAGGGACTTGAGGGTAATGGCACCGGAGGGTGCCAGCTACTGGTCCGGGCTCGACGACCAAGGGAAGAAGACTGGTACGTTTTCTTTTTCCGACCCGTTCACTTGACGAGAGCTGATATACTGATCTGTGGCAGTGATATTACTACTTGATCCGGCCCGCAGCATGAGGAATACGAAGACAAATGAGTCTATACCATCCCTTACATTCATGCCCAGAGCAATGGAGCTGGAGTCATACACGGAGGAGGAATTATGGCGCTCTCCCGGCCCAGAAGAAACCTACCTCGACCCACCGCCTCCTCCGTTATCCAAGAAAGACCTCAAGCAGGAGAAAAAAGAAGCCATTAAACGTCAGCTAAGGCAGAAGAAGGAGAAGGAGAAGCTCTTGAGACGGCAGAAGAACAATGGTGGCAGCCACAATGACAATTATGACGGTTCCACATTCAAGGAGGCTGATTTTGACGATGAATCTATATCACCCTACACGAGCGACGAAGAGTACGATGAGGTATATGCAAAGGAACTTCGCGCAGAGTACAAAGACCCAAAGCCGCATTCTAGAGATCGCGACTACGCCCGAAAGTATGCGCTGTACACTCACGATTTAATCTACCGCTACATGGACACTCTCGCTACCAAAGACGTTGTTGAGGACGAGTCGCTGCTTTCTTCCATACTGAGTCGCATAGTTCTCGACGACTTCTGGCAATTGTTGGCTGAGATCCGTCTTGAACTCGATCATCTGGACAGCGACTTGAGCGCTGGCCTCTACGAGCAGCTTATCGAGTCGATCGGAAACTCGACGCGACAGAATCTCACTTGGATGCGAGTCACGCTCAAGGAGCTGCATGAGTGGGCTGGCCACCTGTCATCGTCTTCCACGCCCCTACACTGCAGGCCCGACGTCGCTTCGGAGGTGGCAGATTTATTGACGGATCTTCAAGTTCTTCAAACACGCACGGAGCAGACACTGAACATTCTTGCATCGTCCATGGCTCTAGCACAATCTTCGCTCGTCATCGGCCAGACGTCCGGCATCAATAAGTTGACTGAACTAGCCTTCTTCTTTGTCCCGATATCTTTCATCACGTCCGTTTTCTCGATGCAAGTTGTTGAGCTCACTTCTGCACCACCTCGGATTTGGATCTGGGGATTATCACTGACGGCAGTCGCTTTGACCACATACCTCATCCGCTCCTCGTTGCGATCTCCGTCGGTACGTATTGCTGTGCTCCACTGCCGCGCGACCATCATGAACCGCTTCTCTTCGTCAAGAGCCGGATCAGCATCTCACCGGCTGAACGCGATTGGTAATCGCGCCATCGCGAAATTTCTCTTCATGCTCATTACCTTTACGCTGATGATGATTACCATGGTCGCGATTATTGTAACGCTGCTCTTTCTCGTGTTTGGAGGCTTTTGGCTGGGCGCCGCTGCAACGGCGCTTTACTTCATCATTACTCGATGGCCAGAGCCAGCGGTGTTGGTGCCTTGCTTCCTGAGCTTACCTGTTGCCGCTTTTGGAATGTTTACATCTTTCAGCTGGGCTCAAGAAATCGGGGACTGGGTGGTGGAAGTGATGGAGAAAAGCGTCCTGGTAATGAAACGTCTCTATCCGGCACACTGGACTCTCGACAGCACCGAGGATGAGGACTTGGCCAAGGAGGGTGTCAACACGTACGCAAAGCAAGCCATACTTCTAGCTACGTGAGCTTGGGATATCGGATTTGGCAGTTGACAGTGCAACGAGCTGTGATCTACGGCTAGGCAGACGTAGATTCCCCCTGTAGCTTCACTCTTTGGAGTCTAGTCGCAAGATTCACCATCTCTAGATGAGGGACAGTGCTTAACTCTGCTTCTTCGCGTCAAGGCAAACTAGGCAATCCCGCTCGGAGGCTTGATTGCCGAGGACGTAATACCCTAAACGTTGAGATAGACCTCGCCTTCCAATTGAATGCAGCCAACGTCACCAAATTCACTACTGACCGCTGATATATGTTGAGAACAAGTCGCTTTCCTCTACGCGCAGGCTATCGTGGCAAAACAAAGATACTGTTGAAAATAGCATGAGTCTTCTGTATTCTCTCTGCGCGCACTTCAAAGTTTTATGCTAAGTGCTCATGGATTTATCTGCAGTGTTCGCCTCGTCGAACACTTTTCTAAGAGCCGCGTCATCTCTAGGAACAAAGAGACATCGATAACGATGTGGCAAGGCCACCAGGCTTGTGGGATCCGCATTTCCTGTGATTGGGTGGCAATTAACATCATCGTACGTCTCGATACGAAAACTGTTGAGCACTCTCATGTACACCAAGTAAAGCTCTCTATTGGCCAGTATCGAGCCAGCGCACATGCGGTAGCCCACGCCATAAGTAAACAGCGGCGCATCAGGCTGGTCAAACCACCGTTCGGGGCGGAAGGTCTCAGGGTCAGACCACACTTTGGGGTCTGTCCGTGTTAGAACACCATCAATCATGAGCAGAGGCACTTCGAGACTTACCCATATTACAGGCCCAAGCATTCATGAGTACAACAGAGCCTTTCGGGATGGCGAGACCACCGTAGATGATATCTGTGGTAGACGCACGAGGCAGGGCCAGTCGCAGTACGGTGAAGTATCTCAGAGACTCGCGCACAAGTGCAGCAACATACTCGCACTTGAAGTCGTCCAACGGATCACACATAGGCTGACTTTCTGGGTAGAATTTCCGAATTTCCGAGACAGCCTTTTCTTGCACTTCCGGATGCTGAGCGAGAAAGGCGAGGAACCAGGCAACTTGTGTGGTGATTGTGTCAAGGCCGCCCGAGAGCATCGTCAAGCTTATAGATGTGAGCTCTTCCTTCGACAGCTTTGCATCCGTGTCCATAATGACGTTGGCCTGGATGCAGGGGTTGTAGGTCCCTTGGGCAATGCGTTCGTCTAAGCCGCTGTTCAGAGCTGCGAGATATTTGTCGCGCCTGTTACGCATCTCCCGTGCTTTGGCTGAGTGAAGGTTAATGGGATTTAGCCGTAAAAGCGGGATGTAGTCCTGCAGATTCCCCGTTGTGGAACGAAAGCGGCTGATTTCTTCCTCAACATGGGTAATCTCGTGGAAGAGATCGTCTTTCTGGCTCTTGAGGCGAACTCCCCAATTCAAGGTGAGGGCCAGAGAAAGAGAGAGACGCTGGATCATGGGCATGGGGTCAGTCGGAACCTTTCCAGCCTGGCCGTAGGCGTGGACTTCCTTGACGAAGTCGCGACTTTCGGTGTCGAGGTGAGAAATGTATGTTTGGACCGATGGCTTGTTGAGTGCCGAGGCGGCGCCCTTGCGGCGGCGCTTTAGCGAGTCGCTATATGGGGATGTGCCAATCGTCGTGCCGGCTGTGTCAGAGAGGACCTGCACCGGGATGTAAGCATGTGCCACACAAATGCTCATTATCGGTTGACGTGCCTTGTGGAACGTGTAAAACTGCGGCCTGGAGCTCATTGCTTGCGCATTCTGCCCAAAGATGGCCTTTGCCGCCGCGGCCGAGTTGACGATTACGACGGGGACATTACCAAGCTGGATCTGGTAGACGTCTCCAAACTTGCGTGCCCACTGTCGATACTTTTCAGCAGCATTGACGCGAATGTCCCAGAGGTTTCCTATCAGAGGCAGCCCACGGGGACCATTCATGCCACGTAGCCTTGCATTGTGACGGACGAGCTCGTTGACGAAGATGTAGACGAGAGGGGCGACGAGGAGCGTCCACAAGAGAGACTGCCCTTTGTTCTGCCTCAGCTGGTCGTTCAGAGACAATAGTAGAGTTGCTACGGTCATGGCGAAGTGAGCTTGGGTACACCGCGGAGACGACGTTCTCGAACTGTGATGACGAGGATACGAAAGGCCACCCAGTCACGTCAGTCCACGCCCCTGACTTTTAACTACAAGACACGGGAACGCATCGCAGATTCAGCGGCATGCCCAGCCAAACACAATGCCGTTGCAGAGCGAGGCTTCAGTAGAGCGGCATTGGGGCCCGCACCAAGTGCTGCGGGGGAGAGCCACAAGACGCGCCTCTGAGCTCGGAACCTCGGAATTGCTCCGAGGGCACCCCGGGCTCCCGCGACCTCTGTGGAGTGTCTGGGCTTCCGGCCTGACTGAACACACACCTTTCACGCCATCTTGGGGCGCTGATGTCTCGCTCGGAAACCCCATCTCTGCTGCATGGTGTCGGTCCCGCTCGCAGCCCAGGGTCATGGACGATGATTCCGGAGCCGTCAACGCGGCTGGCTCAACGCCACAGAAGCGACCAGCGTTGGGGGTAGAGACGCGCGGGGGTCGTCGTCCCAAGCGTGGTAAATACACGTCGGTAGCGTGGTAGGGCAGACCTCTGGTGCACGACTGCTTTTTGAACAGCAGCCAATGCTCATTGTTGGTCAACAGCAGCGAATGCAAGAAGAGAAAGCTCAAGTGCATCCCCGTGGACGGCGCCAGCTGCGAGCGATGCATCGCCGGTGGGCTGGCGTGCGCCTACGCCCCGGGACCGGCGCAGGGCACCAGAAACCAGCATGAGAGGTAGGTCCCAGTTGGGTTTTGCACATGCCTTCATGCTCAGCCGGCACTGCTCACGCTCCGGTTGTCTGATGCGCGAAGTAGCCAGCAGGTTCGGACATTGAGCGATGAAATGGCCCAGCTCCGTCGGCAAGTTGCAAGCCTGGTGCAGACTGTGACGAGGCTCAAGGACCAGCCGTCAAGCAGCAGCCCCGTCTCGTCGCGCTCGCAAGACACAACACTGGTGCAGTCAACATCCAGCGCCCATAAAGGCACTGCGCCGAAACAGCCTCAGTTCGTCGGGCCTACGCGGCCGGCCTTTGCGCTCATGGTCGGCGAGCGGTCCCTGACGCGCATGGGCATACCGACGTATGAATCCCTCCCTCCAAGCGGCGCCCAGTCTCCGACCGAGTCGCAGAGAGAAACCACAACAGCCGCCGAATTCTGGCTTCGATGCACCCCCGAGGAGGTCGCCAGTCTCCTCGCTGTCTTTGAAGAGGAGGTCGGCTCCGTCTATCCATTCATCGATATCTCGGAGCTGTCCTCTCGCGCACCACAGATTGTCAACTTTATCCGCGCTCGCGAATCGTCGGACGACCAGATGCAAGGAGGGTTGCGAATGCCTGTGACTTCAAGGGAAGTTGAATTGCTTACCGTGGCCGTGGCAACCGCGTTGGTTTTTGAGGCGCATGGCAAGACCGAGTTGAGCAACACAATGGCCGAGTCCGTTGAGCTCCACGTCTCACGGATATCGAGCCCCGAAGTCGACCTTCAAGAGATTCAGCTTTTGACGATGCTGGTGAGTCAAAACCGCTTTTTTTCTGGCCGAAGATGCCGTGTTAATTCGACCAGAGTATCTACTACTTCCACTCTGATGAAGAACTGCTCGCTTGGCGAACAATTGGGATCGCTGCGCGTGAGGCGCTTGAAATGGGCCTGCATCGTAGGAAAAGCTTGTTTGACAACTTTGCGGACCCCCAATCACGCCGTCTGGCCATGCGAGTCTTCTGGTGCGTTTACGTGCTCGACCGCCGGTGGAGCTTCGGCACGAGTCTCCCATTTGCGCTCGCAGATCGAGATATAGATCCCAGCCTGCCGGAGCCGGTTAGTACGGCTCTTTCAAGGGGGTCGGCTTTCGAATCTGCCCTCGTTTTGAACGTGAATAATGCTCTAATGTCGTTCGTCTGCAGGATTCTGATCTGTACCTCAAATGCATGGTAGGCTACGGCCGGTTATGCTCCAAACTACGGAACGCCATTCCCTCATTTGGCTCGCCGTCTCAAACAATTCCCGACGCGACGGCTCGGGCCTTGGACCTGAGCACGCAAGATTGGCTCGAGTCCATCCCATCTCATCTTCAGCTACGGCACCCTCGACTCGGACTGACAGCCCGATCTCAGCCTCGGGTTCTACAGCGTCTCCGAGCCTTATTGTATCTGCGCGGAAATCGTATAAGGATATCAATCTACCAGCATCATCTTTTGAGCGCAACAAGCATCAATGCAAACCTGCGAAGTGCTTGGCTAGTAGTTGAGATTGCCCAGGACAGTATACAGGTTTTGGTACACCTGAATGCCACAACCGACATCTACTCGCGCCAGCAGAATGCTTTCAACTACTTTCTGATAAGTGCTTTGGCGATCATATTTCTGTCGGTGTGCCACGCCCCAAATGTTTTCGCGGAAGCTTGTCGACAGAGTTTCCTCGATGCGGTCGAGCTCGTCAGAGGATTCTCACGCCATAGTCTTATCAGCAGCAGGTTGTGGAAGAGTATTCGCGGCCTGCTGCCACGCTTAAGAAGTCTTGGTCTGCACAGCTCAGATGCAGGCCACGGCGGCACGATTGCAACGAAGGGCACCTCAGCCAGCACCAATGCAGCCGCTGCAGAGGCTTTCAGTGGTTTGCGGGTTCGAGAATCCTTGTATACTATCAGAAGCGATGATTGCAGTGGTTTTCAAGATATGCAAACCAGCAGTCACGTAGCGACGGACACATATCGGAACAGCTCTGTCCCTGACATGTTTCAAATGGGGACTGATCTCCTGGACCTGTTTGATGCACTCGGACAAGGACAGATACCTGCGGAGCTTGTCACCCATTATAATGGACCTGAAGAACCTGAAATTGCGAATGGAGGAGGAGGGGAGCTTACTCGGCGATTCCAGGGCTTGATCTGATCATGTCGAATACACTTTTCCAACACCCACTGTAGCTGTGCTGGGTTTTGGCAGCTTCTTGCGGTGCTCTATTGTATACCTGTTGGTACTGCCTGCTAATTGCGTGTGAAATAACAGCTCGGCGATGCAATGGGCGGGGGAAATGTGCTCGTTTCGCTCCACACAATAATATAAATCAACCATGACCTAGAGTCGTCGACGACAGAGAACTTGGCGACTCTGCCTTCCCAGAATGGGAGAGTTCCAGTGAGTGATACGTAACAGAAGCACAGGCGGAATTAAGTGGTATCGTACCTGCAACTAAATGGAACACGTATGAATTTCAGGTTTCCTGGACCATTGCTACTCGTCCTTTGATATCCAGTCAACGCATCTTTAGCTGATTGTGAGCATTGACATATGCCACAGTATGAACCGGCTGCATCTCCTCTCATGTGAGCATTAGCAGCGTATAGATAAGAGTTACATTCGTCTTCGACCCAATATCTCTTTAGTAGAGCTGAGTATCATACACGAGGTGCCTCGCTGCGATCTGACAGCTCCGTTTCTGAACAGCACCCGTGGAGCTGCTCCATGCTTCCCAGATCCGCGTCCGGGGGAACGTCAATTGCTGGGTTGCCCACGAAGAAGTCAGACGGCGTTATATGAACCTGAAGCATCTCTACCGGCCTACAGATGAAATCGAGTTAGCCTCGAACAAGCAGCAAAAGATGAGTCATCTTGGCTTCTTACATGACTGGCCAGTCTTCGACACGCGGATTATGCGTTAGGCCAAAAACGCTCCATACAACAATATCCTCGTTCAGGACATCGTCGTTACGAGCTGCTGCGTCTGCAACGCCGCCAATCTCTCGACGACTTTGCAAGGTGTATCGACCACCAGCGTAGAGCTCATCGTCCTTGTATTTGGTTACCCACATGTGGTGCTGGGCGAACAATGCGCGGTGCGCCTGAATACTGTTTGGGTCTGCCAACAACAGCTGCGTTGGCGGTGCAGCAATCTTGTAGCCGACCGGCTTGCCACTGACGGGATTCTTCCTAGACAGGTTTTGCATTTTGAAAACCCTATTGCTGAACGGCGCTAGATCGATCCCAGTCGAGGTAGTGATCAGCGTCTGACGAACCTCGTAATAGTTGCCGTTGGGATTCGTCCGCTTGTCCATGCGAACAGGGAGACTCTCCTCCTGTACTAGCGTGTTCGAGTGTCCGTCAATGGCAGGATCAATTCGAACGCAAAATATGTGCTGATGATTCTGTGCCAAGGCGCCGGGACTGACAACGTTTCCCCAAGGGGCGGTCTTTCCTTCGTCAATATTGACAACGGAGACAATCCCCGTTGCTCTCGCTTCAACTGCAATCCCGGCCGCCTGGTCAAATTTGAAGGCGAAAATGTATTCATAATTTGCGAGCGTGATGATGAATTGAATGACGAGCTCACGTCGTCGAGTCACTGCGGCGCGACCAGTTCGCCAATTGGTGTGCTTCCAGTTAATTCCGTTGTCTTGTTCGTGCAAACAAATGACGTTTCTTGTAACCTCAGGAGAGCCATCCGCTTTGGTCAAGACGCCGTCAAAGTACTGAATGATTGGTTCAGCAAATGACATGAGGGTCGGGAGGCTCATTGTCTACCTTGATCAGGCCCAGGCAGTCGCAACCAAGAACCAAGTTGTTCACTGCGTGACCAAGGCCGCCGTCCCCGAAGTCGAATGCCTGCTTGCGATGGAAAGGCGTCCGCAGATCAGCGTAGGGTACTGTCCGGAGTTTTCAGATGCTTGTCAGTCGCATAGAGCTTTCCATGAGGTAAGGGGTACTCGCCATATCGCTCACGCTGAGCCTGTATAGTATATCGCGGCCATCATATCGAATATTGTGTAACACAGCTCCTTCACGAGGATTGAATGTAACTCTCATGGACCACTTCTGCCACGTAATGAGATTGGAGTCTGACACTGCGAAGCTTGGCCCCTGTGGCTGTTGCACCGTCAAGGGTTTGAGATCCTTACGCATGCCGGATGTCAGAAGCTCAGGCACGTATTCAGCTGACTGACAGTGATTAACTATGGCTGTCTTGTGGGATCGACCGGTCAACGGGTCGCCACCTCCGCCCGTTGCCGGCTCATCGACGCGCACAATCTCATTATTTCTAGCATCCAATACAGGGATGAGAGGAATTGGGTATGCATAGAAATTGGAATCCGGATTGCCGCTGGCTGTATCCCTTCCAAAGCAGAGGCCCTGGAAGAACCGAGTTGCCCCATCGACCTCGTCGGGCCCACCATAGGGCCATGGCTCGATAACGAGTTCAAAGTCGGAAGGCAGCTGGATGTTCTTAAGCTTCTCTTGGAACAGCGGTGAGTTTTTGACGCATTCTACAAGTGTGCCAAACTCATGCCTTGCTCACAATTTTGTATTAACAAAACGCGGTCATTGTGTCATGGCATTCGGAGTACTTACACAGTCAAGCCTGCATGATGTTCAGACCCCACGATCTCGTGACTGACACGTTTGAGCGTCTCAAGGTCAATGACAGACTCATGATATTCATGGGATCTTGGTCCGCCAATGACGTCGTATCGAACCTGTGCCAGGCGTGCGGGCCTCGGAGTGGCGTCGGTCACCTTTCCAGCATTTTCAAGTTCCAAAAACGGCGTGACTTCGACCTTGGGCGGCTCGAGAAGGTAGATGGCGCGAAAATCTAGGACAGTATCAGGGTGCAGCTCCAGGACGACATCTCGAGCCTGCGTTGTCTCGCTGATGGTGAGATCGGACAATGGATGAGCAATGGTGATGGCCATGGTGAGCAAGCGGGTTCCTTGTTGTTTCCAGGATACTCGTAATGCACGAGACTAGAACCTCGCAATAGTGTACTCGTAGAAAAGACTGAAATTTGAGCGAAATTTGGCGGCATTTGAGAGCGTTACAACCGGTGGGGCGCAAACGCTACCTCATAATAACTAGCCCTGCTACCAACGCGGCTACTATAGGCTGTGCCTAGTCAGTATGGTCTTAACTGCGGCGCATATTCAGAGCGCCAATACCGCCGCGCCGCGAAATCCAATCGGGACCGTTCCGAAGTTGGCACGTCAGTGGAAATCTGCAAGGGCACGCCAAGAGGTCTTTCCAACGGGAGCACGACGGAGGCCATGCATCTGCCGGCACCTCAGCTCCCGGTACCCGGTATGGATCAGTCCGCCTTTCGAACGAATGGGCGGTATACTACGGAGTAGTCCGTCTGGTTCTTTACAAGGGCCGGGGGCCAATGCTAGTCTGGCGAATCCCATTTTCTGGATATCATGCTTCCATCAACGAGACCTCCGTCCTTTCATACTACCGTATTAACTCGGAGAATTCGTCGCTGCCCCACGAGGAGCCTTGCAAGGGGCAGAGCGAATCAGCTACATTCTACTCAAATTAGGAATTGAGAGGCAGGTTCATCATTGGCTTCCCCCGCAGAATAGCTTCACCTAATCCTCGTGGGGCAGCGACGAATCTTCTGAGTCAATACGGTATGTACATTGTCGATCATAGACCCCGCAAACGGAAATCGCATTCTGTTCCGAGTACAACTACGAGTAAGCATCCTAGTATCTTAAGCCAGCGAATACGAGACAGTGTGCTAGCTTGATGACACGCATCAAAGAGAAGGGACAAAAGAGGCCCGTCGCCATATTACGCGATGTCTATATTTAATATCTCAGCCCGTCTCCCTCGATTTCAGATGGCAAAACACCAATCATTTGACCATGTCATCTCTCAGTCAGCGCAAGGAGAAGATAGGCCCGGAAGACTTCACCCACACAATCGAGCAAGCCGCTTCGGATCCCAAGGATGTTCTTACAGACGAACAGAGGCTTGCGCAGGTCGGACACCAGCAAGAACTTTGTCGTACATTCTCTCTCTCAGCCCTCGGCGCATTATGTGTCTGTCTGATGGGAACATGGGAGGCACTCTCCGCAGTCATTGCTGCGGCGTTGATTAGTGGAGGGCCTCCGTGCCTGTTTTACAACTAGTAAAAAGTCTCCGTGAAACGCGAGATAGCACGTCGTTAACCAGCATCGAAGTATTCTATCATTTCTCTGCACCGTCTGCATTGCCGTATCGCTCGGAGAGATTGCATCCATTTACCCAACTGCAGGAGGTGACCAGTCCCACATTCCTCGATGGTGCTGCATCTCGACTTACATCTGCGCTACAGGACAATACCACTGGGTGGCAGCACTCTCCCCAACCCGGAGCAAGCTAATCACTGCCTTTGCCACTGGCTGGATCTCCGTGGGGGGCCAGATTGTCTTGACTGCCTCGGCCGCATTCGCGGCTGGTCTCCAGATCCAATCGCTGATCATATTGAATGACGATGCATATCTTCCCACGCGCTGGCATGCTATGCTCTTCTATTGGGCAGTCTTGATTTATGCGGGAGCTCTCAATATTTGGGGAACAAGATTCATGCCTCACATTAATCTCTTTTCCGGTACGGCCTCTGTGATACTGCCGCCTCTGGATTGAAGCTGAGATAACCCTCAGGGATCATTCACATTGCTGCTTTCGTCGGCGTCTCCATCACTCTCGGCGTCATGGCAGAGAAGAATGAAGCGGACTTTGTCTTCTCCAACTTTATCAACAGTAGTGGCTGGGGCAGCGATGGGGTATCCTGGCTGGTCGGTCTGCTGAGCGCAGTGTATCCCTTTCTCGGGTGAGTAGTTTACTAAGTCACCATGACCAGACTAAGCGCTTCGCACGCGTAGCGACTAATTCTAGATCAACAGATACGATGCAGCGTGCCACTTGGCCGAGGAGCTCCCAAACGCCAGCCGCAATGTTCCACTCGCCATGGTGGGAAGCGTTGTCATCAATGGCGTGATGGGTTTCGTGTACTGCATCTTGCTGCTCTTTTCTGCCAGTTCTCTTGATCTTCTCCTAAGCACACCAACGGGATTCCCGTATATGCAGATATACCTGGATGCGACGCAGTCTCGAGCAGGAGCTACGATCATGTCACTTATGGGAATCTTCACCGCCATCGCCGCGACCATTGCAGGGACGACATCTACGTCCCGTACCCTGTGGGCGTTCGCTCGCGATAAAGCAACTCCGTTTGACCGCTATCTCAGCCACGTGTCTCGAACACTGCAGATACCTGTACGAGCCGTCGTCGTGGTAGCCGTCTTGCAAGGTCTGCTCGGCCTCATCTGCCTGGGCAATGCCACCGCCTTCAACGCCATTTTGTCCATGGCAATCATCGGCATGTACCTGTCCTACTCTCTGCCCATTTTCTGTATGCTCTTCTACGGTCGACAAGGTCTGAGGCAGCAAGACTATGGACCTTTCAAGCTTAAGCCTGTCTTTGGGATTGTTTTGAATGTCATAAGCCTCATTTGGATGGTTGTTGTCATAGTTTTTAGCACGTTCCCAACTACCATTCCAGTAAACGCAGAAAACATGAATTATTCCATAGTCGTCGTCATTGGTTGGGCTGCATTTGGGGGGGTCTACTATGTCCTGGTGGGGAGGTATCAGTTTCAGGTTCCGATGACGGATGTTTGTGTCATCGGGGATCTGCCAGTGCAGGCCGCTTTAAGAAAGGAGCTATCATAGAAACCTCGTTGAGTCCCGAGCCTATGGGTCGGGACGGGGCTTGTCAATGGAATCGCTCGGAGGGCAAGTCTTGCCTGAGATTCGAACTCTCGAATGTACTCCGACGCCGAGGTGCAACATAGCACTTGAACTGCCGTTATTTGGCTGGCTGGTCAAAATTGTAGAGACTATTCGGTAGTTTGACTGTGTCTTTTAGCTGTTGCTAGTTGCGTATGCTTGGGGGCTTGAGACCATCCGCTTCAGATTACGCCGCACAGCTTGCAATTTCTGCACGGCCGATGTGGACACCGCTACCGACAACTTGACCGCAACATGCTTCGTGATTTCCAGTCCCGAAGATTCGGTCTACTCCCTTGCTAATATACCCTTCGGCATCGTATCCACCCCGGAAAATCCTGGGCATCGCTTGGCCGTTGCCGTTGGCGCTGCAAGATGTTCCCGATATGAGTATGGAGGTATTCATCAGCAGTGGGTATGATGTGCACCTTGACATGTTTCCGTCTAGCCAAGTTTTTCTTCACTTGCGGAGGGGTTTGCCGCCACTGTGAGCCGCACATCTTGCAACTGTCCGCTCTGGTCTTGGCCCCAAATGATTGCGCATCATACCATTTCAGGATGCAATCTGTATCTTAGTGATCTCTTAGACCTCGGGAATATCTCAGGCTCCTCTGCGGGGACTTACAGCAGCATGTTGGAGCACATTGAAGGGGCAAGACGTCACTACGTATTGGGGACCTCGAGAAGCGATATTTCCTTGACGACGGCGACTCTGTAGTCATTACGGGATGGGCCGAGACGCTTCGTGGTGGCATTGTTGGGTTTGGAGAATGTTACCGGTGAATACCGGCATCATCGTCACTATAGCGGCGGCTTTTGCGAACTATGGCGTTCCATAGCACCTTGGCCGACCCCTACCTGATAGACGAAAGGCCGCACTGCTTTCAATCGCGTACGAAATAATACGAAAATGTTCCATTAACGTCCCACTGAAGACTCTTTGGATCAAGCCAGGACTCTACCTTTGGCTCTTTGGCTTGCATGCTTTGACACCGCATGGGTTGACTTAGCGGATTTACTGGCAAACGTCTGGAGCCCCATTGTCCACCGCAAGCCGCAGTGATGCTCTGCGACACATGCTTTCTGGAAAGCCGAGTTGCGTAGGAACGGCGCTGGAAGGTTTATCGGTTTCGTCGAAGGAAAGACCGCTCTTGTGGAGCCGAGAGCCGCGTTCGCTGCCCCATGCACGGAGCGAGCTGCAGGGTCCGCCTGTCCAAGATGCATCTACAACTACGGGTCGCAAAAACGTCTCCGAAAAGGCACGTCGACGTTCTGACTGTGCGAGCTGCTGCCTGGCTAGGAGATACACTATGAGGTCACATCTATACCGTCCTGGATTGCAAATGCCTCTGTCACTACGAGTAGCTGTGAGCGGCCATTGATTGAATATCTTCTCAGGATGGCGGGCTTCCGACTGGATGAGAATAGCCTGTGCTAAATACGCCATGCAATTAGTGCTCTTGTGGCTCATGGTGGCTCATTTAGTCGACACGTAGTGCTTACGAAGTGCGCCCACAAGTTCCTTGATCATCAGGCACGCGGCGCGCACACTGCTTGTGAAGCTGTCGTCTGTCTTTCAATCGAGACGTGATCTCCCTGCATTGTTTCTCACCTGAAGCTCAGACCTCGCGTGTGTGCCTCAGTGTGGCATCCTATCGGATTGAGCGTCTTAGGCTTCAACGGCCAAGTAGAACCTTTTACAAAACGTTTCTGAGATGAAGAAATTGATGTTCTCGGATGCACTGCGCCGCCGGAGGCGCTGATCGTAGTATGAGCGCAGCCCTACTCTACTCCGTACGTCCGTGCACTGATTGAAGTGGCTTGCATGTCTGTCCCTTGCCGTGGGTGGAGCGTGGGGGTAGACTGGAACCAAGCATCTTGATTGTACAAGCAGTGCGCAACAATTCAATACTCAGCCTGGGCTCTCTGAAGTGAGACAAACGTGGCACAGAACAGTGTGGCGTAGGATGAATCAGCGCTCTGGGGTACTCACTTACAGTTACAGGACATGGTTCAGGGATTCGCTCATGAATGGCGTTGCCATGATGGCGTTGCCGTGATGCGCCAACGACCATCTCCTACTCCGGCAGGCAACACACAGACCTCCGGAGGAACTCTAGCACTATTAGGTGGTGAACTTGACGATCCATGCGTATGTGAACGCGCGAGTTGCGCGATATGTGCGAACCTTTTTGACGTTCAAATACGGAAGGCAAGAGTATTTCTTGATCGCGGCAAGGGCTGGTGGGGGGCACTGTGTCAAGGCCGTTCAACCTCTCAAAACGTGTCTACCGCTTTGCCCCAAGACTATAGCACTGCTGTCGGTAACGCCAGCAAGTGAGCTCGAAGGTGTATCGCGACCAGGATGAGTTGTGGCGTTCAAGTACGCTCATGCAGGCCGGATCTTCAAGCACTCTGCACGCCACCTCAACCTCGGAAGACTGTTCCTGGGTGCTGAACAATGGGTACCGATTGCTACGCCGCATTGGCACGACTGGCTTCGGCCGTAGCGACTGCCGCTCATTTGCTTGCTATTTCATAGGCACAACTCTTCGAGGCTCTCCAACGCCGAGGCTCTCCAACGCGGGAGCTCTCCAAGGACAGCCCTCGGTTCCGAATGCCGACGGCAAACGAGTGGTATCAATCCCAGAAGTAAGTGATGTGCTTCGCATGTGTGAGACATGTCTCGCTTGAATTGATTGGAGCAGAAGGTTACAGAGGGCTGAACAGCGCCACTCATACGCCACCGAACGACCATTCACTACCGAAGTCGGGAGTTCCTTGGGAGATAACCCGGTGCGTTAGCTGCATCGTATTAGCACGCCCACTTTTGTAACCGGGTTGGGATCACTGCTAGCAGGGTTCGCGGCGCAGGCAGCCCCTGATCTTTCGTTTCTTGGCGACCTGGGCTGCCAGTCAAGTCGAAGCTCCCAAGCGAATCAAAAGGAAGATTTTCTCGGAGCAAGGAGGGAGGACTGGGGGTTGAGTATACTTTAAGAGCACGGAGTGCCGTATGTTATGCCTTTTTGTCCGGCAGCCAGTCTATGCTCTTTATGTGATTGTTTGCTTTTGCTACACGCACCGACAATGCTCGATCTTTCATCCATTTACTTTTGGTTGTTTCTGGGAATCGTCCCGTTCACCTTCCTCAAAATCATACAACAGTCGCGGAAGATCGTGGCACGTTCCCGTACGTTTCGCAATGCCTACTTGTACATGATCTGGGTTGAGGCACTTGTCAATTTCATCTTCGCCATCATCACCTACTTGTATACTCTCGGAGTGATTGCAGGAAGGTGAGTTCGTAATCGGCCGGAGCATTCTGCTATCATACTAAAGACCCAAGCTACATGCACGGGACGCGGCCTGTGCGCAGATCGTTTGGGTTGAGGCGTTCCGAGATTCCGGACGCGACCTCGCCATGGCTTTGGCCCGCAGCAAATGATTCATCATCCCCTATCGGTCGCCAGCCCGGAACAGATCACCGAGAGGCTGATATGAGAGGCAAAGCGCGAATCAACTTACGCCGTTGCCGCCGCGGCATCTAACCACTGGGCGTCACTTGTGATCTTGATTTCCCTCGGAAGATCAGTGCACACGGCAAGAACTCGTCCCCTGCTTTGCTACGCTTGACAAGCTTCGAAGACCAGAGAATCCTACGAGATGCACAACAAGGCCTGCATACGCGCCCGAAAAATAGATGACGACATCTGCCATTTCGCACTTCACTAGCGTTCAGCGATTGAACATGACATCGTCGCGTGGGCTCTTCCCCAGTTTCATGTTCCAATCATCTAAGCTACCAATCAAGGAAACGGAGGTCCCCGTAGACTCGTTGGTTTCGCAACCCATGAAGTGGCATGTGATCATTGACTCTGCCGGGGTTGCGCCTGAGGGTTCATGTGCAAGCCGTTGGTTTCCGGACGGACGCACCCCACAAGTCGCCCCGCAGCGCCGCTCGGCGTCCCGCCTCGAGTCACCACACCAGTTGCCTCGATGGGGGGACCCTTCCCGCGACTTCACATCTCCACATCCTATTACTCCTTCCCATGCGAGCAAGCAACGTATCAACCCGAGGTCTGCTAATCATGACTTGGCCACCAGAAGATATGCCAGACGCAGCGCACGTCAAGCCTTACGACGATCCTTTCATCTACGGCACGATTGCGGAGCCAACTCACCTGAGAACTCTGTTAGCAGAAGACGTTTACCTACTCGGAGGGCAATTCGCTATTCTCTGCCAGTTTGCCCACCCTGCCCTGGCCAAGGGAAGCTACACTCACTCAAGCTTTGCCACACGCATCGCCAACCGGCTCCAGAACACGGCACGCTTCCTGAATGCAGCAGTCTTTGGAACCCAGCAGGAGAAGAATGCCATATTCTCCGTCATTCACAAATACCACGCACACGTAAAGGGGGACGGATATGACGCCAATGATGCGGAGCTACATAAATGGACAGCAGCCACACTCTTCGTGGCCATCGTAGTGGTACACGAAGCCATTTTCCGGAAGCTCCCTCAAGACCTTCTGGAAGTATTGTATAAGGAATCTGCGGTGTTCGGAACCTCGCTGCGCATGCCACCTGAGATGTGGCCGGCTACTCTCGGCGACTTCTGGACATACTGGAATCACAACATCGCCACGTTGGAGGTCACTGACATGGCCCGCAAACTAAGTCGGGATTTGCTCTATCCAATGAGCCTCCCGCTACGGCTGCGTGTCATGACCCCACTGGCACGGGTCTTGACTGTTCATTTTCTCCCGGAAAGGCTGGCGAGTGAGTACAATCTGCGACCCACAATGTTGAGCACGATTCAATACCAGGTCGCTGTGAACACGCTGTCGATCACATACCCGCGACTTCCGGATATTGTGCGCCAAGGGCTGCACCAGCATTACATGGAGGATCTCAGAGAGGCTGTAAACAAGATTGTTCGCACAGGACATTGGGCAAAGCTCTGATGTTTTGCTGGTCAACGAGAGAGATGGGAGTGCCGGATGCAAGTACGCAGCAGTGGAACCTCATCTCTATACTCGCATCAGAACCTCTGAGGGTCGTGTACAATGGTGTCATGTACGTCACAGTGAATGCAAGGTGATCGTCCACCTCGAAGACGACATTCGCATCATCGCAACTATCATCAACTTGTGAATAACTCCGTGAGCAAGACCAACGGGGTGTGCCTCGATCTACTCCGTAGAACTCAGGTTGGGTCAGTTGCCTAAGAATTAACACTCACGCACTTGGGAGGCATTGGACCATCGCAAATTGGACTAAGCCATCCGAGTTCCAAAGAATGGAAGTTCGTTATGTGGCGGAAATTTAGAACCTTGGCACGATGAAACGACTCGCTGATGAGCGCCAATAAAATGCGAATTGGCTAGGTTGCATCGGTTGAGACGCTCCCTCACAAATATCCGGCGTCAGCTCGACCTGTCATCCTGTGTGCTGAGACAATGAAGTCATCGAAACACATCAGCAGACCAGAACCACAAGCTCGTTGACAGCATACGGAATGTTTAATGGTGAATTTTCTCTACGTCAGCTTGGATACGATGTACGGACGTTGCGCCCACAAATGCATCTGGCCTACTTCTCGTAGCCAATTGACTCGGCGAAATCAATGCGCTGATAGCCCATCATTGGGATAAGCACGAATAGGACCATACGAGTACGTTCATAACTTGACTCAAGTGATTCTGTGTCCATCAGATGCGGCTTGGGGGCTCGTTTGGCAG